>CM040242.1:192506922-193099784 GCA_022545495.1 Chrysanthemum lavandulifolium
GAACCGGTTATTCGAGGCTTGAAAACTGAGTTTTACTCGCCGAGTTTCATGTGACCCAAGTCAACACGGTTTACAAAGTTGATCGTATTTGATATCTTTCTTTAAATTTTAGGTTTAGAACTTGTATTATCGTTGAATTGTATGTGTTTGGTATCGTGTAATATATGTTTTATAAACATATCTTATGATTGGTATGCAATTTTTTAGATTTTATGTATGTTTGATATTAAATATTAAAGGTTTTATAAATGTTTGGGGGCCGAAATATTGCAATCTACATAATGAAAAACCAGCTTGATCCGGCAGTCGCACCGTTTGAATTGATGACCCGATAACTCGACCGGATCGATTCAAGACCCTTTTTTTAAAACATTGCGTTAAATCATTCACTTGTCTATGCCTCACAGTTCATTGTAGTGAAGAAAAAAGCATGGCTTTTATTTTTGTTCATAAAATTAAGAAAGAAATGATATGCATTCGTACCATAAAAAAGTGACATGCACATTACAAAACCACGTCAGGGATGCATAAATCTATGCCTTAACTCAAAGGTTGTAACCTTTTATAGGAGTTTACGACTCTTCATTGGAACTTAAGTTCAAACTTCACATACAATAACTTTAGAGTCAGCTTTAGAGCGGTTACTCCTTAACACATAACAGAAAAATGAATAGCTTTTGTAAAATAGGTACCGGGATCAATGCCAACTCTTATCGATTCGTAAAAAAACAACTAAAATCGCCTGATTCAGTTGTTGCACATCGAACCGACCTATTTGTGAATAAATCATTTAGTTTCTTTTTTTCCCCCTCAAAATAGGGGTGTTCACGGATCGATAATATCTTGGTCCTAAACTTTTTTTGGATTGGTTGCTCCCTATGGTTTTGAATCGTTCTGATTTGGTCCTTGACCAAATTTCTACGTCGATTGATGGTCGAATGTGTGTTTGGATTCAATGAAGTGACAAAAATCGAATCGAATTGGTCAAAACGATTTTTATTTTTATTTTATTTATATAAAAACCGAATTTTATAACAAAGTCCGAAAATTAAAAAAAAAATTATAAAACCAAACCAAATATTCGGTTATCGGTTTGGATATTTGAATACTTTTAAAATGAAAATCGAATTTTTGACCGTCAAAAATATTATAAACTTTTATATAAGTACATATTTTTCTATGTATTTATATGGAAAAAAATCATTAAAACTTTTTCTTAGTATAAATATAATATTATTTAAGTTTGAAAAAAAATGTGCTAAAATATATATAACTAAATAAAAAAATAATTAAACTAATGTAATTTAGGTTATTCGGTTCGATTATAAGGGTTTGGTTTTTGGTTATTGGTTCGATTTTTTGTTCGGTTAAATCAAATTTAAATTCGATTCGGTTCGATTTTCAATTTAACTCAAGTCTTCTTTAACCAAATGAATAATCCCAATAACTCAAAAACCGAACCGATGAATACCTAGTAAGTAAAACCTAAAGGAAGAAAAAGACTGAGTTAGTCAGGTCAGCTTAGGGGTGTTCATGGGTTGGGTAATACCCGAATAAACCGAAAACCGAAACCGAACCGAACCGAAAATAATCAAACCGAACTTGTAACCGAACCGAATTTGTCAAAACCGAACCGAACCGAATTAAATATTCGGTTTTCGGTTCGGTTATGGTTTTAGCAATCTAAACCGAAAACCGAATTTAAATAAATATATATATTTTTTATATATTTATATATTAAAAAAATTAAAACTCTTTTAAATAAAACATTTTTTAAGCTTTAATATTTTTTTTCTTCTAAAAATCTATATAAATAAATGAATAAATAAATAAATTTATGTAATTCGGGTTATTCGGTTTGGTTTTCGGTTATGAGGGTTCGGTTTTCGGTTTTTGGTTCGGTTTAATCAATTTAAGTTCGGTTCGGTTCGGTTCTCGGTTATCAAAAAAAAAAAAATTAACCGAACAAACCAAGGCGATGAACACCCAGATCAGCTACCGTTAAATGGGCTGAATCCAGAGAAAATACTTAATACCTATCGGGCCACTTATGACCCAACAACAGCGAATGGCCCATATCCAATCTCACATTTGTTTTCAACAATAATTCAGATCAAAGTCATCATCTGCTTTTCATTTCCATCTTTTGTTCATCGATCAAATCAAATCAAGCAGGTTATCATCTTTCTATTTTTATTATAAATTGTGTATATCAAATACTAGATTCAGCTGTCTCATTTAATCAATCCATGGACATATGTATTATGAAATTCGTGTTTTAGTCATTCATTTTATTTTAATTGGGCGTTTTGCTGTTTTAGTCTATAATAACTGGTAATTTTTTTTATGAATCTTTCGTGTTTGGTAAGTTTTTGTTTTTTGATTACTAATAAGGGGTTATGAGCTTATTGAGAATTTGATAAGCTAATTTTTGTGGGCTTATGGGGTTATGCACTTGGTGTGTGTTTGGCAAAACTAGCACTAGTAGCAGTTAACGGTAGCACCTAGTTTGTGTTTGGTAGAATGACAAAAAAGCTAAACGTTAACACTAAATGCTTCTTCAAGTAGCATTTGAAAACTAATGTTTAGAAAAGATAAACGCTCGAGATTCTTATTCAAAATGATAACTGCTGGATGCTATGAAATGCTCCTTACCAAACATACCCTTGAGCTTATAAAGTTCATAAGCCCAAAAGATTAAGCTTATGAGCTTAGCAAAATTTTAATAAGCTTATAAGCCCATCAATTAAGCATAGACAAACACTCCCTATATATACGGCATGAAAATTGAGACTTGTTTTGACGTGACTTATATGTAGTGGTCTCAACTGTGTTTTATGGTTCTAGCTCTTATTTCGCGTTAAAACGTTTGCTTCTAGGTTGAATTGTTTATAAAGTATCAGCTTGCATACAAAATTTTCTAGTTTTCTATCTGATTCTTGTTTGTATTCAAAATTTTATTGTTGTGTGTTTACGTTATGATTTTATGTGAGCTTGAACAGTATAATGCCACATTGGGTTTTTCCTTTATACGGAAAATAATTTACAAACACGCCTTTGAAGTTTATGCCAACAGTGGAAATGACTTGAACCCGTGGTCTCTTAATTATTTGCTAAAGCCTTACCAATTGCATTCATAAGTAAAGTTTATGTTCTAAATCCATGTTTCATTTCATTTGTCTATATAGGAGTGTAGATATGTCTTTCATTATGGAGTTTGCGAGAATATGATTCTGAGGATGATGGAGGACCCAGTTGAAAGAGACCGAAAATTCAGAGATCATGTATATCATATGAAGGAGCGTTGCGCAAAGACTAAGGAGATGTGGAGCTATCCCATCCGTCCTTATGGTTTCTGGACATTTGACCGTCACAATGCTCAGATCTTCTGGGATGCCCAGATCAGCCAGGTTGAAGGTCGTAGGGACCCTTATGATGATCTTCTTCAAGACCATCAAACTGAAGCATCTTCTTCCTCCAAGTAATTGTAAGTAGCTTTTCCAAATGTCACGTGATGATACTGTTAGCTGTAACTTTATGTGTCTCTTGCTATACTCAAGTGTTAAAATGTTTCTGAGATTAATAATTTTTTATAAATTTGTTCTCGAATTGCTGTCATCATGTATAGTTCTTGTATGTCATGACTCTGATTAGTGAGTGGTGTGATACTTGATTACTGTCATTATATGTAACATGACAGGAAGTAACAATTATAGTAAGTGCCCCATTTTAGCGAATCACTATGAAGAGAGGGCAGGAGGATTCCCATACGACTTAGACATATGGAGGAAAAGCTGATGTTTCTCCGAATAATTACTTCTCTAGTTTTAGCCTCATTGTAGTTGTTGATAACCGAAGATTGACCCTGTTTAGAATGGCATAAGAACACTGTAAATATTACAGCTGATTCCATCTGACAATGGTCATGAAGATAATATAGAACATGGGAATCAGGAACTGAGTTATATTTTTAATCTAATAGTCTATAGAAGGAAAAAGAGGACCAAATTGAGTGGGACTAGGTCTATTTCAAGGTCTGGTGCCTTTAGTATTACGCTAATTTACATGTATTTTGATCTTCCATGTTTCTTTTAACGCTTCTTTCATTGCAAATTTGACAATTAGGTGTCTTTCCACTGCTATATTTATGAATCGTTGTTCCTCATATTTTGTCACGGTTAGAGGGTATATTTTGGACGCATGCCTGGTTGACGTGACAAGGGTAGTTTAGACTTCGGGTATTTACATAACTTCCTGTTGCCACCATCATGAATTATTGATAGTACTAACTGCTGTCATAGATGGTATGTAGATTTGAGGTAGGAGTAGCAATTTGGATCAAGTTATCTTTAACTGGGTTGATTTTGGTTATATTTTACCTCTAACAGGTCAAATGTGTAAATTTAATGAACTTTGAGGTATGGCAGCGATTCTTGCCATTTTCCGGTATCAAAATTCTACTTCATTAGATCTTAATTTAAATATTGTGTTTGACTGAACACATAGATCAGCAAACGTGGTTGAATATTAATCAAATGTCTAAATTAATCTTGGATTGGGACTATGTTAAAAACGGGAAAAGATCGCGTTGTTTAGGATACCCGGCAGGTTAATTGTTGTATTTATTGTTGTGACAGTATGCGTGTTTATAAAAAACTCCGTATAAGTAAGCCTTGTACTGGATACTGATTCCTATGAATGCTTTTTAACTTTTTTTACAGGGTTGATGCTTGTAGCACGGCAAATGTAGCTGGAGCCACATGTCTTCTAAACTTGTTGCTCGTGTTTCATTATTTGTTGTTCAAGGAGACTGATGAAGTGTCAAATCTTGATGCGATGGTAGTTTCTTATGATATTTTGAGTGAACGGTTTTATCAATACTTTCATCTTTGTTGTTTCGCAGTTGTATCAAGACCATTGTGATCTAAGTTGAACTCGGTAAATGTAATGTCATTGTGTGTCGTTCTGAATAATGAAATAATATTATCTGCTTCATGCATCTGTTAATTGGGTATAAGAAGAGTTGTGCTTTACAGCTTTTACCCCATGTCATGTTCCCCTGGGTTGTAGCTTTGACTTTTATCGACTTTATTTTAGACTTGTAAACACATACAACAGGTACTTACTCAGTAGCATTCAGTAGACAAACAGGGTCTTGAATTACAGTAGGATAAAAAAACTAAAGAAATTTAAGATTACTAATCCTACAACACTCTAATCTTCTCCTAGTTATTATCATCATTCATTCCCACTAAATCCCCGACATTTGACAAACCATCCATTGTAGTCTTCACCAACTTATATGCGGCCTTCATCTCGTCTATAGGAACCGATGGCAAATAACCAAATAGACCATAACCCTTTCCATCCATGTACCTGACCACCTTGTTGTACCATGCAGACAAGTACTCAGTCACGGGTAAAAACAATGCAGATAATTTATTAACAAGTGGGTACGTATTAGCTTTATACCAAAATTGCGCTATTACTGGTATCCCCGCTATCTTAAATGACATGTAAGCTGATTGTAACGCTGCTTTTGTACCCACGGATTGAGCTTCCTTTACGAAGTTTTGCGCTGCTGAGTTAACTGCACCGAGTACAGGGTTATCCTTGACTAACGTATCTGTGGCGTTGACCACTTGATTGGCTATATCAGTTGGGTTAGTGATCAAAGATTGTGCTACATCTCCAACTAGCGGGATACCCCCCACCATTGACTTGGTTGTGTCCATTGCTTGGTTAGCCAAGTCGGTTGGATTAGTAATTAGAGATTGTGCTACATTTCCAACAAGTGGGATACTTCCCACTACAGACTTGGTTGTGTCTAGAGCTTGGTTGGCTAGCTTTGGACCCTTTTGAAGGATGGAGTCTTGGACTAAGGACCTTGTGGTGTTGATACTGTTTTGAAGGAGCGTTTGGGAGGTGCTGAAACCTTTTTGAAGGAGCGTTTGGGCTTTGCCAACTATGGGTCTGGATTTGGCGGCGGTGAGGATTTTTGGATGAGAGGTTTTATGGCTTTGAGAAGATTCTGGAGAGAGAAATGTACGTAGTGATTAGCGGGGTGATGATGGTTTGGGCTGTACTAAGGACTTTATGGACTAAAGGTATAGTTTTGTTGATCAGAGACCCGAATTTGGCGACGAGCTTCTTGGCGAGAGCTGGAGCATACTTGTCGAACTGTTACAAAAAATGCACAAATCAGTATCTACGCACTAAATTATACTGTAGATGTTATGGTCATGTTAGTATTTTAACACTAGGAAGTCTTTGGAGACTTTTGAGAAGTGGATCCGTAGAATGTAGTGAACTGGTGATTCCATGTCTTGTTCGTAATAACTAAAATATGTATGTCGTGTTGGTCAGACATATTGAAGGCTTGGTGCAGTGACATGTTAGAACTTAGAACAACAATGCGAATCTGCAATCCTGTTGAAGCATAATATGTGAAACTAGGATGTAGACCATCATACCCTACCGAAGATAAAGGAACTGCAATGACATCAAAGCGACTAATTATTATTTTTGCTTCTTTTAGCAAATATTTTATCTGTGTTTGTTATTGACAATGCTTTTCTAGTTATTATGACTCGTTTATATCAAACGGGTTAGTGTAATAAAATTAGCTAAACATGTCAAATGTCAATAAAGATGCAAACTTTTACGGTCAACGAAAAGTTTAGGTAATTATTAGTACTAATTTACAACAATAATTTATATAGTTATCAATTTTATATAGAGATTAAAAGCAACTCATAAAGCATATCAACTTTACATCATCTTAGTAATTACACAACCTGCAGATTTTGCCATGCACCTCTTATAAAATGTTGCAACTGAACGTGTTTGAAAAGGGAGTGGATAATGGCGGAAAATTGATGTAGAAGTGTGTGATAAACAAGAAACGAAAGGGGACGTTTGTGACTTGTGAGTTTGTCTATTTGTATAAAACATGACACTCATATACAATGACTAATTGACTCATAAGAAACACTGCAGGTTGATTGCTTTTCAGTATTCTTTGAACAAAAATCTAATGAAAGGTTTATTTATATGATAGTTGATGCATCTTTATGAATCTATGATATAAAAACATTGACGAATATGCAAGATACTAAAATAGATTGATAGTTTCTGTAACAAGCTGTCGTGTTTTACCAATAAATTGATAGTTTATGCCTTACTAATTTTAGTATGAAAGTTTGTATCAGCCATGCATAACCAAAGCAAACAGTAAATTACATGCTTCCAAGATATTATTATCTGTTCTTAAACATTGAAAATAAATTTAAAGATTACTAAACTTAATTTCTGACTTCGACGAGAGTACGAATTGAAGACAATCAGTTTAATCCCTAGATTGATAAACAATATATCTAAATTCTATGTCGTAAAGTATGTATATATTTGTACCTTGTCATCAACAAACACGAGTATCCCTCCTGACAAGTCCTTGAGTTTATTGTACACCGGCACCACAGCAGAAACAATGGCACTTTCAGCTGAAACAAGTGTCGTTTTAATGACAACAGAGTTGTCTTTTGCAAAATAATACACATTAGACAATACTACTAGAAACTTCAAGGTAAGCTCCTTTATAAACCCAAAGTGTTTTAGCTCAGTCGTGCTTTGCTCGATCTCAACCTGCATCACAAAGCACGAAATCAAGTCTTCAACTTCTTAATATTTGAGGTCATGATTATAAACTATGACAACACCTCAAGTGAAGTTAACTAGACCGTTAGGAGATGAATTACTAACCTCGTTTGAATTCATAGTATGTTTCAAACTAATGTGAAAATCGTTTTGCGTGCGTGTTGAAAGTACTGATCAAGACGAAATTGGTTAGCATACAAACTTAAAATGAAGTTCAAAATCAATATAAACTTGGTTATGAGGGAAAACACGAGCAACACATTTATGTTGTTATTTTGGAGTTGTCACGAGCAAATCCTACAGTCCTGTGGTTTCTTAGGTTTATATCACTAAGCTTTCAGCAACATAGATAAAGAAAAGCTTATTCATGTGGTATGATTTTTTTTTGGTGTCAATTTTTTGTATTTTAACAAATAATTATTGGACACATAGCTCTCATAACTCGATTTGTTCCATAATATCGGATGAGACGTGACTTTATAGTTTTATGACTTTTATCTAACAAACAACGCTCGTCAGACTTTGATACACCACTTTTACTTTTGGTTTATGTAGAGAGTTGGGTATCTAGGTGCTGAACCACGCCATTTTGAAGTGGCACGACGTTAGAGGTGTGATTTAAGGCCGATGGTTAAATTTGGGTTACAGTTGAGTAAAGTTCTTAATGAGATGAGTTAAATGGGTTTAGTTTATTTTAATAGATGGATTACAGTTGGGTATAGTTTATTTTAATTAATTAATATTGATGGGTCAGTTGGGTGCAATAATATACCCATATGGGTGCAATCTGATATTTACGTGGTTTAAGTTGATTGTTAACTAAAATTATAAAATCACTCACGTCTAATTTCATCATTTTCGTCCGTTTTATACGTTTTGTCCGTTTTAACGGTTTTTACGTTTTTACGTTTTAAATGCTTTTTACGTTTTGTCCGTTTACACGTTTTAAATGCATTTTTACGTTTTGTCCGTTTTAAATGCTTTTTAAGTTTTGTTCGTTTAAATGCTTTTTTACGTTTTCACCGCTTTTTCACGTTTCCTTCGCATTTTTACGATTTTGTCCGTTTTACGATTTCGTCTTTTTACGTTTTGTCCGTTTTGACAATTTTTTTACCGTTTTGCACGTTTCGTTAGGTTTTTAACGTTTTTATCCGTTTTACGTTTTCGTCCGGTTTTACGTTTTCGTCGGTTTTACGTTTTGTCCGTTTTACGTTTTCGTCACTTTTTACGTTTTATGCATTTTTTAAGTTTTACCGCGTTTTCACGTTTAGTCTACTTTTTACGATTTTGTCCTTTTTACGTTTTCGTCTTTTTTACGTTTCGTCCGTTTTTGGTAAATTTTACGCTTTTGCGTTTTGTCGGGTTTTTATGTTTTGTCGGTTTAACGTTTCGCGGTTTTACGTTTTCGTCGGTTTTACGTTTTAAATACGTATTTTACGTTTTGTCCGTTTTACGGTTTCGTCCGTTCTTTTCGTTTAAATGCATTTTGTTACGTTTTGCCTATTTTCACACGTTTCGTCCGTTTTCTCCGTTTTTCGTTTCGTCTACATTTTTTACGTTTCGCCGTATTTCAACCTTTTTACGTTTTTGTCCGTTTTGCGTTTTCGTCGGGTTTTACGTTTATATCCGTTTTACATGTTTTCGTCCGGGTTTTTACGTTTTTTTTATGTTTTTGTCCGTTTGTACACGTTTTCGTCCGTTTTTTTTCGTTTTGGTCCGTTTTACGTTTTCGTCTGTTTTATTACGTTTTGCCGTTTCGTCCGTTTTACGTTTTCGTCCGGTTTTTATGTTTTATCCGTTTTACGTTTCGTCCGGTTTTATGTTTTATCCGTTTTACGTTTTGTCCGTTTTTATTTTTGTCCGTTTTACGTTTAGTTCATTTTACATTGTTGTCCGTTTTACATGGTTTCATCCATTGTTTTACGTTTTCGTCCGTTTAATACGTTTTGTCGGTTTTACGTTTCCTCCTTTTTACGTTTTCGTCTATTTTTATGTTTTGAAGGCGGCGTGAAAAACGGACAAAACGTAAAATAACTAACAACGTAAAACGGATAAAACATACAAAACCGGACGGCGTGCAAAAACGGACAAAACGTTAAAGCGGACGAAAACGTAAAAATAGCGGCGTGCAAAGCGGACAAAACGTAAAAAGGCGGCGAAAGGTGAAAAGCAGTTGAACACGGAAAAGCGGACGAAAACGTGAAACGGCAAAACGTAATAAACGAGCGAAACCATGTAAAAGCGTAAAAACGGACGGCGATGTAAAACGCATAAAACGTAAAAGCAAGCGAAAACATGTGAAACGGGCAAAACGTAATATAACGACGGCGTGCAAAACGAACAAAACGTAAAAAGTGGACGAAATGTAAAATAACGGACGGCGTGTAACCGACGAAAACGTAAAAAGACATTAAAGCGGACGGCGTGCGGCGGCGTAAAACGGACAAAATGTAAAAGCGGACGAAAACGTGAAAACGGACTAAACGTGAAAATGGTCAAAAGCGTAATAAAACAGACGGCGTGCAAAATGAACAAAAGCGTAAAAACCGCGAAAACGTAAAAGCGACGAAACGTAAAAGAACGCGTTAAATCGGACGAAACGTAAAAAAAAGCGAAACATGCAAAACGGACAAAATGTAAAAAGCGGACGAAAACGTGAAAACGGCGAAACGTAAAAAGCGGACCAAAAGGTGGCGGCAAAGCGTAACAAAAGCAAGGCGCGTAAAACATAAAAAGCGGACGGCGCGTAAGCGGACAAAACGTAAAAAGCGGACGAAACGTAAAAGCGACGAAAACGTAAAAACGGACGGCGTGTAAAGCGAACAAAAGCGTAAAAGAGCGTAAAAACCACGGCGGCGTGCAAAAGCGGATAAAAGCGTTAAAAGCGGACGAAATCGAAAAAAGCATTTAAAACGTGTAAAAGCGTTAACAAGCGAACAGCGTGAAAAAGCGGGTGGCGTAAAAAGCGGACGAAAACGTAAAAAGCCCGTGGCGTAAAAATGGATATTGAATACTTTTTGTCTTTGTTTACAATAATTCATTATTATGTTCGTGATGAAACAAAAACTAACAAAACCCAAAAACCCGACCAGGCCGACTCTTACCCATTTGTACCCATACCCATCTAGACCCATCCTTCCAAACGACCCATCTAAACCCATACCCATCTAAGACCCAAGACCCAACCCAACCCAACCCAACCATTTTGCCACCTCTACACGACGTCATTTCAGCGATACCACACCTCCTCCCCCCTTCCGCCGCCAAACTCCAATCCATTAATTTGGCGCTGCGTGAAAGTGTGATGTTTACTTTTTTAATTTGTTTTATTTTTATTAGGCGTTGGAATCAAACTAACCCGTTTTTTTTTTCTTTTTTTAATCCCGCCTTTATATATATATATTATATACTACTCACATAGCCATTTTTCACACAACTTTTTAATTCTCTCTGCCAAAAAACACATTCTTGTAACTATAAATCCGATTAATGATGATTTTAACCATTCCGATGCCGATGATGTATAGTAAGTGACATTTTCTTTTTGACGCAAGCTTATCAGTATCACCAATCATAGCAACAACAACAAGCTCAAAGTTCACATACGCGTAATTCGATATACCGTGAACGTGATATTGCTGAAGCACGTTTGTTGACCGACTATTTTGGTGATAATCCAAAATATTTATGAGCATGAAACTATTTTTAGAAATAGTCGAATGTATATTTACTTATACTTACTATCCTCTTCCCTAGCATTTTAAATTTTTTAAAGTCCGACCCGATGCTACGGGTCAAATGAGTTTGAGTGTTATTATGAACTACACTTTCGCATACGCCAATTGACATATGGCACAACAAATGATGCATTTGATGAATATTTACAAATGTTTGAACATTATGCAAGCGATTGTATATTTTTTTTAACTGTGTGCATTATTGATTTGTATATGCCTTTGTTTTTAAGAAAAACCGACTTTAATTACATTCAAAATTTATATGCAACACATAAGAGGTTCATTGGTTTCCGGGAATGCTTTGAAGCACTGATTGTATGCATTAGGAATGCACTAACTGTCTGAAAGCATGGCACATGCAATTTGGAAGATGTGATAAAAAGAAAATCTAACTATAATGCTTGAAGTTGTTGCGTCGTACGATTTGTGAATTTGGCATGTATTTTTGAGGTGGCGGGTGCGAAACGATCGTAACGTTTTAAGTAATTCTCCGTTATTCGACGACCTTATTGATGGCATCGCTCTTGTGGCTCCGTTTGAAGTAAAGCGGAGTTACAGTGAAAAAATGTATTGCCTAGTGATGTGATTTACTTACATTGAGCAACTTTTATCAAATTATTTGCGGTAACGAGACAAGAAATATGGATTATTTAAAAGTCGATAAGAAGATGCATGAAAGTATGTTGAGCGAGGTGTTAGTGTCCTCCAAAGATGTTGAGGAATTATACAACAAGGGTTGTTTTGGCTTGAGTGATGAGTGAAGGAGTATTTTAATGTGTGAATGTGAAAAAAGAAAAATGCTAAAGTGACGATGATGTGACATTTTGACTTAAGTCATGATACATGATGCTCTAATAAATAATAATTAATAAATGGTAAGTTACTAGTAAAATGTATAATTATTAAAAGTTACTCCTTTCGTCTTATAATAATTGTCCAGTTTGATTTTTTTTAACTTACACCTTAAATATTTTTGTATGCGTTATATAATATTTGATGAAAATCATACGTGAAAATACATTTTATATATTTCATGAGTGTTATATAAAGTAAGCAAAATATTTAAAGTCAATTAAAAAGTTAAAAGTTAAAATTGACAGTTTTTATGAGACGATGTTGTAAGATTTTTCTTATCATTGAGTTTCAGTTTATTTCTTACCTAAAGCTAAGTGAAACAGCGTGTACGTAAACCAAATTAATTTCATTATCAGGCTATCAACCAAAAATACAAATTCTTTCATTATTTGTTATTTTTGGGTCTATCACGCTCGACTAACACGACCACAAATTGTATACGTTACTAAAATACATAATATGTGACGAAAACACTGCCATGTCATATGAAAGTATGTGCAACAACATAAAAAAGTAAAATAAAGATGTGGATTTGCATTTTTGTATGCCTCGTTAATAAAGATGACCACAAAAATATATTAAAAAGCCTAAAAATTATTGATCTTTAAAACCAACAATACATGCTGGAGCCTGTTTCGCATATCTTGTGAAAGATCAAAATTATAAAGAAAAATTAACCATTCATGTTTAAACAGATGTATACGATCATTTGATGTCGTCAGTGCACTTGGAATTTTTATAAATATATTTATTACCTTCACTATTAGAACGAATTCACAAAATGGCATGTTACATCAAGTGAAGAAATATTTTGGATCACATTATATTGTATGCATCCTGTTGCATATCATAAATGGCCAGCTTTAAAAATGTCATTACCACACAATATCCATCTAGATGCAAACAAAACGACGTAAGAAAACATATCACCTATATAGACTATGTAGACGAAGGGAACGATTAACTATTAGGCAGTCTCTTAAGATAATAGTATCGTCTGCACGATTCAAGCAAGTGACTCATCTAGTTATAAACTTATAATACATATGGCATTAGTAATCATCACAGTATTATCACGTAAAGTGAATATCATATATATCATTTCGTACGAATATTATGTATAATCAATATTCCCCAATTCAGCAGGACTTGGCATAATCATTTGTTACGATTCATGGCATAATCTACGGTAAAGTAAACTAAAAAAGTACAGCTTATGATCAATAATATGTCTCTAGTATATTCTTTAAGTCATAATGTGGAAAAGACTACCAATAATCTCAGCAGGACTCAGTTGTGTTTCTTTCAGCTCACACTTCATTCACTTTCTGGCGTTTCATGTTGTACTGCAGGATAGGATCTTTCACCTACATATAAAATCATGGGTTATCAATATATCCAGAAAATGATAAATCTGAACTTAAGAGATGGTATCTTAATCGGTAAGGATGATTGTTTGTACCGTGCTAGCTTTGCGTGAACGTTTGCTAAGGGTAGACTGACCACTACAAACCACTGCTGTATCCATTTTATCATCCTGATTGACTCCATTTTACCCTTCTCGGCCCCTGCTGCATAGCTCTCTATTGAAGCAATTGGCTGAAAAAACACATATTACAAGAAACTAATCAAATCCCATTAACAAAAATAAATAGACATTTTTTCAACTTATAAGAAACTTAAATGAGAACCTGATTGTTGCTTGTGGGAGTCTTCTGTCGCTTCTCTCTCAATTTAGAGAGTATCGCATCGCTGCTGTTAGAAACATTCTGTTGCAAATCAGATTTGTCCTTTGTGCGTGTGAGATCTGATCCAATGGAGTGAACTGCACCAAGAGTGGATGTCTCATAGCGATTGGCCCCTGATAAAGCTGTCCAATAAGTTAGGCCATGACTTTCGATTTTCTGCTTACCATTTTCATAAAAATGCATACCATTTTGGTTTTCTGAGACATTGGATTTATTAAGTGTCTCATTTGCATCCTCCTGACCAAAGTGAAAACCAAAATAATAAGATAAATAGCACTTGATAACCCTACAGAGAGAGTATTAATTTATTACCATAGCATCCATGTCCAAGACCTTCTGGACTTCAGCAAGTTTCTTCTTGGTCAGATCAGACTGAACCACACGTTTTCCTGTAATATTGACAATGATTAATTGAATAATTTTATATAGTTCACAATAGTCAGAACTAAAATAATTTACTGTGACAATTTTTACCTAGCCTACGGTTGTTTGAGGCTTCAATATACCCTTCTTTGGTCATTTTGTCCATTAGCTTACGAACAGTATTTTGGTTAGCCTCTCCACCAAGCTTGCTTTGAAGCTTGGATATAGTAATGTACTCCATTGGAAGAGCATGATAGAGTGCCTGCAATAAACGAGCTCAATATCAGTATAACATTCTTCTTAGTAGTTATATTAAAAGTAGAGTTTTAATAAAGAGAGTCAACTATAATGTGAGCTCACCTTCATATACATAAGACCTTCACCTGTGGTGAGTGGACTTTTATTACCAGGTGCAACATCATTTTCATCTTTCACAGCATCAAATTCATACTCCAAATTCTACAGTTGACAGTTATTTAATACAATGAGATTCAGTTAATGATTAAAAGGGGTATGGATAAATGAAGAGATAGAATCATAGAAGATGACCCTCGCCCTCTTGATGTTGAAACTGCTATTTCCAGCTTTTAGTAGAAGGCCTTCATTAACAAGCTTGTCCATAATTTCTGAAAAACGAATTTAAAAATATGGAATAATTTCAAATAATATCATGATCATTAGCTTTATTGTCCATTCAGATTCTTTGGTTACCTTCAATCAAAACCTGCAAATACAATAAACAACATTAAGTTATTGTATCATAATTGGAAAGAATAAAGCTCTGCTCATCAATGTTGGTAAAATTAAAGAAAAACTCATACCAGTGAGATATCAGGGAAAGCTGAGAGCGCATCAGCGACATCAAAATTGTCTAGATGATAAGACTTGATCCAATCCCTTGCCCGGTTAAGTTGCTGCTCATCTTCAGCTGGATCCTGAGTATCATCTGCATATTTGATATCAAATAAGTGGTCTCATATTATATTGTAAGTAAATCGTAAATCCATCTCTGTATTTTATTTGTAATCATGTGTAACAAGGTTGAGTGGAGTAAGCACCTTCATCAACCATGGTACCATCTTGTTCCCCTTTATGGTTATCTGATAACAATAATGCAGTTATTGGCGGGATTTTAGTCCTAAAGATACTGGAATCATACTAAAACATATTGACGCACAAAATTACCTCTCGGTGCCACTATGTACTCATCATCAGAAATGCTGGCCTGTAATGGATTGAAGTACCATGAAAATATAGTATGAGATGTACCCAGTAGTAAAGGACAGTGGACAGTAATCATTTTGGCAATTTCAGTCCATTTTATGTATAAATGAATCGATAAAGGTTATATTTTATCTAAAACTGGTCAAAACAGAAACATTTAGAAATAAAGTTCGAGTCAAATGGGTCAAATTTTGCACCAAAAGTATTTTGGAAGCACACAACCTTTTAGATTGCTTTTTTAACAAGTTTATATTACCATTGTAACAATATAGTTTCTGTAATCTAATATAACAGATTAGTTATCAATAAATAATGAACAAAATAGTGTTTGTGGTTCAACCCAACTCAAGCTATTATTACTTAATTTGACCCGATACCCACCCACCAGCCCACTTTTCCAGTTTTAATTACTCACCTCGCTGTCAGATTCACTATCTCCATCTAGTTGCATTGAATCACCTCCTAAACTCACATTATCGTCCTCGCAAGGATCAAGCACACTTTTAACCTGTAACGATCAAGAAACATAATGATTAGTTAACTATACTGAATCATAAGTTCTAGCTTGCTATTGCACTCATAACTCCTTACCTTCAAAGCTAGTACAAAATGCTTGCTGTTAACATTGCCAACCTCCATTTTCAAAGGATTTTTGGTCCATGGGTTATGGGTCTCTTCCTCTGTGCACCCTCTGAAGAATGGTGGCTCGTAATCAGCAGGCTGCGAGATGGAAGCAAATATTTTACATTACTAATATTCTGATCATATCAAGGAAACAATTTAGAAGTCAATGTTATATGGAAATTTACAATCCTTTCATACGATACATATTTACAGAAGTATCTGAATATCTGGTTTCATTGTTCTTGCAGTGATAGACTGATAATTACAAGTTTAAGATACTTCATTTTTTTTACATTAACAGAACTTGATATTATAGGTTACTACATGTAAAAAGAGAAATTAATGCATTTGTTTACTCAATTTCTCCTGTAACAGTAAGCAAAAGTGCAAGTTTCTGAACTTATATATGCAGGTTAATAAATAACCGCAGTTGCTGTCAACTAACAGTGTGCAAAGTTAAGGGTAAAATAGTTAACAAGATCATACCGTGACATCGTCATAATAGAGAAGTTTCATCAAGATGGTGCGCTGAAACGAAAACAAAATAAGCCACACTGAAACGGGTATCCATATAAAGATTTCAATCATAAGATAGTAATATTCTGCAGTCTGCACATGTCATTACATCAAAAAGTGTCTTACCTCTTCTGGCATCTTATCTAGAGTTCTCATCAGTTGAATCAGTGTACGAACCATCTTACACGCAGAACTCCTGAGATATAATGTTGTATTAATAACATCAGATCACAATGTCCGAAATTTATGTTTAGATTTAGGAAATAATTAATAGGCCCAGAAACATAGACAGAGGTAAAGCAATTCGTATAATAATAGTAGTACTTCATTTGAGTTGGTGTTATCTCTGTTGTGGCGAACTTGAATTCCCCTTGCTTCTTGCTTCCAATTCGATTGAAATTCATAGAAACCTCTTGACTGTCAGAGTTTGAGTAACTGAAAGCAACTGCACGCCAATGTGTATATTAGTAAAGCATTTAAACAAATCATACTTATGAATTTACAGAACTAGCGATGAATTCCTGTCAATCAGGCAAACTGAAATAGTGACCGAAATCCCTATCATCTCATTTATATTACAATACTATCTGGGATCTTACAGGCATATTCTTCAATCATTGCCCCGTTTACTGTCTCACACACGCAGAACATTAGTGTCTTAAGATATTTCTTCTGTAAAGCATCATATACACCTGCAAAAAGAAGAAATCGCTCATCACCAAACAGAAACATAAAACAAATAAATAAAACTAAGGCTGAAAAGCACATAAAAGTGTTATACCTTTCTCCATCCAGTCAATTAGTCGTCTGGACTCAGCATCCATAGGCATTAGCTTTTTGATCTTCATCTCTGTTGATGACAATTTATAAACAGAGTCATTTATCAGGTCAAACCTCTTGGCCTTAAAAATATCTTAGCAAGAATGATCATTGGTAATTACCTAAGGCGGGCACATTCTTATCACTGAAGTATTTCTCTGGAAAAAGGCCTCTGATATAACTGATATTGAATATCGCTATGCGTAGTAGGTTCCTTGTCTGTTTTGAAGCAAATGAATCATGAGATACTATATAACTGATATATCTCAAACAGAAATAGTACTCTAATAGTTCCACATTTAGCCTCAAAGGCTTCAACAATACAAACCTTTAATAGTGTATATTGTGGACTTTGTTTCACAACAAACACAACATTTTATACATTGTAGTATCCTGCTAATCTGAAATTAACTACTACAAATCACATACTCTGCATCATGGTAAGTGCTACAGAGTAACGTTAGCGGATGAAATACTAAATGCTATACAATATCTGCATTTACGCTCCTAGATTGTCCAATTTATAGCTACCTTATGAGTTATGAATAACAGTAATGTATGAACAAAACTTAAAGTGCAATGGATGAAGTTGCCAAATACCATACCATGAAACCTTACACTAATAAATACATTTCCATCTGAAAATAGACCGTAAGTTCTATCCAACAAACTAATAAAGTTCACAGTGAATCAAGTTATCAACTAGTTCTAGAGTTTCAGTAACTACTATTCATTTTAGGACATCGTGAACAGAGAACAACAAAAATCAACTCATTTATACAGCAACAATCACTATGGGCACATAACTAAGATTACAGTGAGCATAAACTCAACAACATCAATCACAAAATGTATCAGAAATCTGTATCTGTAAAAATCAAATCACTAAGAGCAAATTGCATAAACCTTGAGGCAAATCAGTTACTAACTGATTAAACTTGAATGAGAACACATATATTTAGTTCGATTACAAGAAACCGCATCGTAACATGCAAAAACGACTCAAAATCATTGTAACATCAAGCAACAGTTAAGGTTATTTTGTGAAACACCAAATGCCATTCAATATCTGCATTTACGCTCCAATATTTCCCAATTTTCAGCTAGCTTATATATATCAGCAATGTATGGCGTTGCCATATACTACGCGATGAAATCTTAATAAGCATTTTCGGCTGAAAACAGACCATAAATTATATCCGATCTAGGATCATTACACGTTAGCGACAGTTACCCCAATCAGTCTAACAAACATTATCAATACAACGATGAGAATCAAGTAATCAACTAATTCTACAATTTCAGTAACTACAATTCATCTAAAACGTCGTGAACAGAATTTAACAGCATGAATCGTAAAATGTATGAGAAAATTCGTTTATACAGTAATAAAATCACTACTAGCAAATCGAGACTCAAAATTCAAATTATAACAAGAACAGATACATTCAATAGGATTACCACGCTCTGTATCATAACTACAACAACAAAAACTATCATACACTAAACGTCTATAATGATCACAATATCAAGCAATAGTGTTACTATAGGAGATCAGAAATTTGCATTTAAGCTGAAAAACAACTACGACATACATAACTGAGATCACCGTCAACATATTCTCATCAAAATTACAAACTGACTAAATTCAAAACAGAACAGATAAATCTCACTCTATTACCACAATCCGTAATAGTAACACATAAAAACGACTCAAAATCATCATAACATCAAGTATCGCAATCAAGCTTAAAACTAATTAAGTGGACGTCATCGTGTTCATGAACTCGACAACATAATTCACAAAACGCTTTACAACATAAACTAATTCAACACGATTATCACAATCTGTACCGTAACACCTAAAACAAAATCATCAGACGCAAAATGACGTCATACTCATCATAAGTGACGTCATCGAATATACCAACACAAATCACAAATTCATTTCAAATTCAACAAAATATTAGCGATGATGACATCACACTCATCATAAGTGACATCATCAGGTTCATACTATCAAAAACTTAAAAACACATAACGTATCAACAAATTCATTTCAACATAAATAAAATCCAGCACAGAAACGATGACGTCATCGCATTTAACATAACAGTTCACAAAATTTATCAAAAATTCATTTCAAAATCAAAACGATGATGACGTCATCACGTTCATGATATCAACAACTTATTAAATCACAAATTCAGTTCAAAATCGCAACACGATAGTAGAAACGATGACGTCATACGAAACGTAAGTGATGTCATCAGGTTCATCATGACATAATTCGCAAAATGTATCAACAAAATTCATTTAAAAGTAAATAAAATGATTACTAGAAGAAGTGAATCCTGTTCAGTGATCTCCGATTCCTTCAGTTTCTGTGCTGCTGCTGCAACCTGCAAAAAAAATAATCGATCATCAAACAGTTAAAAACGGTTAAAATCGAGTGTTAAGTTTATAAAAATTATAATGTGTGTGTGAAAATGAGTGTGTGAGAGAGAAGATGAGGGTTTACCATTTTGAGAGAGTGAGAGTGGAGAGTGAAGTGAGCGGGAGAAGAGGAGTGGAGACTATTTTTATAGCAGCTTGAGGAGGAAATGGAGTTAAGAATTGACTGTGGTTGGGTTAAATGAGGGTTTTGAGAATTTTGACTGGGGTTAAATGTAGCATGCACTAGACGTGTATGATGAAACGGTTAGGATATGGCGTCACACGTCACCACGGTATCAAGGATTTTATTATTTTGGACCCTTTCTTGGGGTAACGTGACATCGTATTTATATTTTGTATACTATCGTTACTTTTTCATTAGATAAACGGGTAACAAAGTTACACTATGTGGTTAGTGGTTACATACACAACTTGTCAAGAGGGCTTGGAGTGCGATGGTCAGAAGTGTGTGTCGCGTCAAACCGCTAAGCGTCCTCCCAGTTTTGAGTTTGGCAGAAGCTGTTTGTGTGCATTTACAGGATATCCGTTGGCGAGAAATTTCGGTCTAAACTCAATTTTTATTTTTATTTTTTATAAAATTTAAAAACAATATATCCTAAAATTACTTTATTCATAAAAAAACATTCTGAAATAAAAAAAACAATAAACTTAAAAACATAACATAATTATTCTTGTGGATATTTTGCGGGATCCGTGCTTGTTGGGCCTCACGATTGACGCGTTCATCGGATCGGCGTCTTGTGTCCATAGATAGCACCGCGTATCTTGGCTATCCTTTGAGTTTCGATTAAATCGACCCCGCTCGAGACTCCGCTCAAGAACATCTTGCTTCATTTTCGCTCCAACTCGTATTGTTTTCCATCATTTGTGAAAACATTTCCGGGTTTGAGCCGGAACTTCGGTCGAGTTAGGCGACGTTGGCTCTTTGCGATCCAGTACCCCGTCAGGCCTTGGCAATGCGTCGGGTCCAAAATGCTCGGGATCCTCTTGGTAACGAAGACGATTACGTCTTGCATTTGTTGAGTCGGATTTTCCACTTATGCTTGTCCTTCAAAACTTCCAAGCCGACGAATGTTTAAAATCGCCATGATATCGTTTGTACAAAGTGTGGCAACGTTCCATGAAATCCATATCGTTCTCCCACTCATGCTGGTAGTTTCATTCACAATCGAATTAAACTTCCCGACACAACGATTCATCGAGTCCACTTTCCGATAAGCATGTTCTTGGTACGAGTTACAAACTTTTGTTTTGCTTCCTTGTTGTAAGCTTCCAAAACTTTATACCAAAACGTTTCATTACCTTGATCCGCACCGACTTTTGGATCCTCGGATACTTGAATGTAACTGCGCCAAAAGTAGTTCTTCGTCGGTCCATGCGTTACGCGATCGTTGGTGGGTCTCGGCTTCTCTTGGTTGTTGGTTGCTTTTTCGTTTTCTTTGCCTTCAGGTTCCTTCATTTTTGTTTTTGGACGTGGGGTGGGATGACCCGTCCTCTTGGATTCGTCTTCGTCAAGAAGGTGGAACGATTGGTGGGACGATCTTGGTTGTGATTCGTTTTGTTGTTGTTGTTGTTGTTGCATTTTCCATTGAGAAAACAAAGCGTATTCGTCGGGATTGACGTATGAGTTTTGTTGAGAAAACGAAGGAAAGTAGTGACTGTGGGTGTCCGGATTCGGATTCGAAGACGAACCGATCATTTGGTTCGATGGATCGTTAAGCATTCGATTGATCCAAGGGGTGTTGTTGGGATTCATTTTCTTGAAAAAATATTGAAGTTGAGATGTATTTGAAGTGTGTGTGAAGTGGTATAAGTGATAAGGTTTATATAGGATTTGAAAGTGGGTAAAAGTGGTAAAAAGTGGTAAAAAGAGGTCAAAAAATCAAAAACCCAAAACTAGCCGTTTGGTTTTAAATGCAACTATTTTTTTTTTTTTTTTTTAAAAAGAAAAAAAAAGTGGGTCATTAGTTTTAGCATGAGGCCTCTTGGCCTGACAGAGGTAACAGTGCGCCAAACTTGGCGTCGCGCCAAACTCGTTGGCACCAAGTTTGGCACCACCGTACCTCCTGCTCTTAGGACGCGTCCTCTCTTAGGCTATGTATAGTAGGGGTGAGCAAAACCGACCGAATCCCGTCCCGATCCCGAGTCCCGAATCATGTTAGTAGGGTTTGTCGGGGTCGGGAGTCGGTTTGTGTTTTCCGGTTAGTCGGGTTTCGGGCTTGTCAGGATCGGGTAGGGACAGGCCGAAAACCAAAAAACAACAAACAAAACCGATCAAATCCCGAATCCCGTCCCGATCCCGAGTCCCGAATCATGTTAGTCGGGCTTGTCGGGGTCGGGAGTCGGTTTGTGTTTGCCGGCTTGTCGGGATTCGGGCTTGTCAGGATTCGGGTCGGGATCGACCCGATGCTCAACCCTAATGTATAGTGGTGATATGGGTCACTTGTGCCACATCAGCTTTTTTCCTCTGACGACTTGATGACGACCTAGTTGTCACAATAATAACTTCGTTATTTTTTTATTTTTTTATTTTTTTTTAAGTTCAAATATTTTTAACAACAAAATTAAAATTCATTAAGGTTATGCACAATGATGATCTGTTATATATCCACACACATGCAAGTTTCCATATGGTATATACGTGTTAAGGCAAACTTTCACACACACACACACGTCTATACTCAATTTCACACAACCAGTTATATACTTTATATCTATCTACAACATCTTAATCGATCTAACTTAAAATGTTTAATTGTTGTATCAATATACTCATCGGTATATCCCAACTTGCAAATCCAAAATGGTCATTAGTTCACAATTTTGGTCCATCAACTTTGCATACCACCTGGTAAGTTCTATGTATCCAAACTCATGTAACAAATTAAATTGGAAGAGTGATTTTTTGTTTTTGGGTATTAAAAGGAAATTTGTGTGTGTTTTGAACTCGGTCGAGAAAACGACCCAATTGTGTTTTTGAGCGTCCCACGATCGATCGAGACTGAAGCTCCACAGCGGGTCGACCTAGTTCGACCGATGAGTCGACCAAACATGGTGACCGACCACTGTGCATAGCCTTATTACACCTCCTCTTTCACAACTTGTTGTCAACCAATTTTGTGCATAACTCGGTCGTGTAGTGACCGACTTTCTGTTTTAGCATTTTTGTGTGAAAGTGTATTGTACGGTACATTTGTGTTTAAGTGAAGTGTTTAGACCAGTAATAATGGTGACCTTATGACCTATTTTAGTGTCACTTCAACTTCCTCTTTAAGACCAAACATATGACCAAATGCTTGTAGTAAAGCAACTCCGTTCATAATTAAAAATACACCCCGAATAAATTAATTAAAAAAACACTCATAGACGCAAAACCATATGCAAACCATTCGGTCGCTTTGCCGATCAAATCAAGCAAAATAGGGGGGACGCGACTCGAGAGGGTAGACCAACCCTTAGTTGGGTCTCCATTACGACTAGCCATATATTTCGTGAAATTTATGATTTTATTACACTTGTTTGATGCGGTGGAAAGAAAAAGTTGACATGAATCTAAGTTTGTGGTGGTGAATGTGCTAATCATTCCACCCGGCCTTGATCTCATGTATGTTATTTTAGATGGATTATTTTTGTGATTTGAATTTCCTTTTAGTTATTTTAAGATTTTTATCTAGTAAATTTTGAATCTGAATTTCTATCACTAGACCAATTACAAATATAATGATACTTGTAGTCTTGTATTGTACCCAATCATTATACCATCTTAAAAGGTAAACATGATTATGTTAAAATTAAGAACGGGTCTTAGTGGTGATCGGGAGGGATGTGACCCCAAAACTTTCTAAAAAGTTCTTACAGAGACTTAGGTAGGGTTTGATAATGATTTAAAAAGTCTTAATTCATAAATAGATAAATTTATTAAGTCACTAACTGAATGTTTGTTTGGTACTTAATTTAAATGAATGACCTCTTAGAAAAAGCTATGAGAATAAGGATCTCTATATTAAGTCATCATTTTTATCTTACTTTTACATATTTATCCTTCAACTTCTTAACCTCTAATCAACACTTACTTCAAATAAAAGGGTATAACAATAATTTTTTTTTAATTAAGACACTTTATTCAGCACACAAAACAAATAACCATTTATACATCTACAAACAGACATCATATATCTAAACAGACACTTTAATTTAACTTGGGACTTAATATAAAAACTATATGTTTAGCAAAACCCTATAATTTTAATATGCTTTTGTAAATGTGGTACATAATTATGTAGTTAGGAAATGATATCTAGTGACTAGTGTAAATCTTTATTTTAATACAGGTCGTGACTAGTATTATCTGTCTAAAAGATTATAATTTCTCATCGAATGTTAGACTATCAGTCAAGAATATTTTCATTTGTTCATAGGTGAACGTAGTTTGGGTTACATATCATTTCTTAACCGAATTAAAGACAAAATTCAGAATTTTGGTTGAAACCATAGCCAATGGTCATTACCTGTTACAAATGCATAAAATGATTGGTAAGTAACATGGTTAATCTCCTATACTTTACATACCATCACATCTACAAATTTTAACACCATGAATATAACTTGCAATAACAATGATAGCAAAACCGATGTGAAGCGAGGGTCGCTCCTAAAGCATTAATTTTCAACTGGGCATTAGCCTCTGTAAATAACACATATTTGCAAATCAACAAGTCCTTAGGGCGATTTTTTAAGTATGATGACCAAATAAGAAATTCGCTAGAATACATTGTTATTATAGAGCTTTTAAATTAACACATCCCAAACAAATCCAAAGCTACAAGTTATTCATTGGCATGAGATGCAAACTAAAACAGATATAATTAAGTCACAACAAACAAACAAACAAACTCTATTCAAGGACTCAAACTACACACCATAGCCTCATCTTCTTGTTATGGAAACAATGGTCTTTCGCATGAAGCTCCCATGATGATTTTGGTTCTTCAAGTTTTCTCAGTGATTGCTCACCTTTAGTAGGGTTCTCCCACTGGACAAACTGCTGCTGCTATTCTCTCTCGTAGATTATATTTCCTGGCGATTATAGGCCGGACATCTTCAACCCCAACCAAACTTTCCAAAAATGGTATAATGGAAAGGAGTTCTTGATCTGAACGGTCATCAAACCAGCTCTCTATTGGTATACCATTGTCAACTTGAAATCCAAATGCCTGCAGCAACACAGCAGTAATGCATTATATATGAATAGGTTATTTGGGTTCTTTCTGGCGGCAAAAAAAGTTATCCGAAATTATACCTGAGGAGAGTTATCAATCATGACGACATGTGCTAAATCACGACCAAGGACAGATAGATCTTTGAGGTAATTCCCTTCAAAGAAAACACAAGACTCGCGATAAACACGATGCCTAAATACTTTCCTTTTGGATCCAACACATTCAGAAGCTGTTCAGCGTATATGCTTTGACTAGCAGTAAAAATAATAATCTCAAAAGTACCAGCTACCCTCTCCATAAACTCTTTAAGGTAAGGTCGGCAACGAACATAGACTTTGTGATCCTCATGGTTAAAGTTCACAGAAAATGTGAAATCTGCATCACAAGGTTCGAGCGTGGAGTGCACCAAAGTCTCTGCCAAACAGAAACCAGCTCAATAAATGTTATCAGATGGGTCAATACAGGTTGCATTTTATCTCAAAATGAGTCGTCAAAAAATTTAGCTAAAAGGGATATGTCAAACATGCTACAAAGTCCAATTTTAAATAAAATTTCAACCCAGCCAACCCAGCAGATCTCAGAACCAAGTCTGTTTGACCCGTTTTCAAACTGCTCAAACCTTTCTACCACTGTATGACTAAACATAATACCTTATGTTGTATTTTTCTTTAAAGGCCAGAATCACAGTGGATAATCAGCAGTAACAAGTCACCATTATATTTTTGTATCATTAACATTAAGTAACAAATATGCAGTACAAGTAACATGTGAAAAGAAATACTAACCGTCGAGGTCTAAAACAAGAGTAGTAAGTGGACAACTTCGTGTCTGTTTGGGTAGTAGCAACGGCCTAAAAGTTGGGACCACAGTAGCCAGTTCTGGCAAGTTCTTTATGAAAAAATACGGATCAAATTCATCAAACTCTTCACACTCATCATCGTCCACTTGAGCATCAGATGATGTATGATCATGATCATCTTCGTCAACACATTCCAACTTTGAGTCTTTCATGCATTGGTATATGGCTGAAACTTCATTTGACAGACCACATCCTAAATCTGTATCAAAAGAACAATGTATTTCCACATTTTATTTGATGGATAATTCATTTCTATTCATACATAGCAGCAAATAACTAAATTATCACTTACCTCCATCTGGTATGTCTCCTTCAACAACTCTGGAAATATGGAAGGTGGGAGAAAATATGGTCCCCTTCACGAACGTGTCAGTTGCATCACATCCCTACAGTATATTAAACACAGTCAATTTACAGGAGATGAAGTATACTACATGTGAGCCAAATAATCAACATGGGCATTAGTTAAAGTTCATTCAGATTTCATACAGTCATCTTCCATATTTGTTATGCTTTTTCAAAACTTGACAAGTATATAATCAACTGCGTTACATCTTACTAACCAAGGATACTAAAACTTCTCTCTCCGTGTCTCTGCCCTTTAATTTCTCTAGTCAAGCATTTCACAGTGTGCAATATATCTATAAAATATGGTAATGGTTGTTGTAGTGCTTATATTTGATTATTGGTATGAGTTAATGGCTGATGTTCATATTGAGTTATACAGATAGAAGCTTGATTTTTTGGTACATTCTAAAGCCATAGTCTCATTGAACAAGAGTCAAGTGCTGATTATTTAAATTATATTTTCTCAAATGATCTTTAGTCAAGGGAAATTTTAAGTAATGGGTAATGAAATTTAAATAATATATAAAAATAATAATTATAAAAAAAACAAAAAAGCATGAATAGATATACAATTACCTCAGAATCCATGGGTATGGTGTTGATTGAAAGATAAGAATCATTGTCCAAACATATACTGGCATTGGTATCACCATCAGATACGCCTCTGGCATTTAGATTAGTTGCATCAACATTCTCTTTGCTATTCTTTGTGCGGGTGGTTGCTGTGAGTTACAATAGACATACAAATGGGATTACAATCCTCAACATGAAAGAAAAATAATAATGAATAGTCCCAAGACATAATACCAACAAGTCTATGAAACAATTACATGCGTATATTGGTTTACACCATATAAATACATCCAGAAAACACAAAGATCTACAATAGCTAATCTAAAATAGTATTTTGCTATTCAAATGCCTTAAGCCAACTTCCACTAAAAATCACCAACCACCTCATGATAGTTTATGGTGAAACTATGTACATTAACAGCGCAAATTGGCTTTTTAACTATCATTTAACTACCACCCGAATAGAAACTTGGGGGTTAACCATAGCTTTTAGAGACCAGCTTCTACTAAAAAACCACCAACCATCCTAAGGTAATTATAGTTAAACTATGACATGAGCAACCAAAATAGACTTTTGACAGTCAGTTACCAACCACCGCTTATAAAGTACTGTATGTTGTTATGGTTACAGTATCCAAAAACTATAACAATTACAGTAACATAGCTTCATTACAACACCAAACTGATAGCAAATACCAGAAAACAAAAAGACACACCAGAAACAACCAAGGTTAGTTTGCCGACTGTAAATGATAGTATAAGACAAAAAGTTATGATAACCATCTTACCAGGTTTTTGTTTCCTAGCAGAAGACGTAATTATCTGAGACACTTTGTTTTCCTGGTTATCGACATCTTCTTGAATCTTCTTAGTTTTCGAAACTTTCGGACTTGCGAGCGCTTTAGAAGAATTTCTTACCATTGCTACTTTCTTTGTTTGCATCTCAGACTTGGGGAAAATCAAGGCCTAGACACTTAACTTCAACTTTTTGGTAGATACGTTTATAAATTGGGGTCACCCCCAGAACACCATACAGTCGCCTAATACAAAGCTACAGACAAAAAGAATACCAGTCAACAATATAAAACTTCCAACAGTGTGAAAGCTTGAAAATCAATGTAGGAGCTCAAATAAGACAGGTCATACATGTGGTATTTATACAAGATGCAACTACAGTAAAAGGTAATCGTCAAAAAACGACATTTGTAAACACGGCTGATAGACCAAATAGGTGAGGTTGATAAGTCATTAATCAGATGAGCATGTGACTTAACAAAAAAACCATTACGAAAGACTAGCAACACTCGTATAAGCACAGACATAGCAACTGAATACAGTAATTATCATGTGATATCTTTCAGTACAGTTTAGCTCAAAGTAGTAAACAACCTAAACTGCACATACTAACAGACCATGGCATAGCTTTAGTTACAATTTTCCAAACTAACACGTTTTAAAAGCAATATAAATTATCATCAAAAAGTTGTCCAAAACCATATCGCACTAGCGTATTACGTCAATGCAACATCATAAGTCATATAATACTTGATACTATTATGAAAAGCACGAGAATCTTGGAATCTTGATACCAAATTTTCACACTTTGATATTTAAAACACAAAAATAGCTATGACAACTAAACCTTTCTATGTACAAAAACTAATATAAATATTTCTCAGAATCATTTGTGTTGGCTCATTTCGGCTTATGACCTTATTTTCCAAAAGCCCATTTTTCCATGCTTATTTACCTAAAAAAAACAAACAGAATAAGCTCCTAAGCCCGAATGTGTGTTTGTGGTGCTTATTTACTAGGCTAATGAGGTTATATAAATTCGGAACAAGCTCGTAAGCTCACATTTTTCGGCTTATGAGGTTATCTTTTTTTGGCTTATAGCTTATTTGATAAGCTTATAAGCCTGGCAAATAAGCTATAAGCCAAAAAAAGTGAGCTTATAAGCTTTTTTTCCCAAATCTACATAACCTCGTACGCACTGTAAATAAGCGAAAACACACGCCACAATACAAGTACACAACTTAAAAAAAATCATTACTTGGTCAACAAGTAAACCTTAAATCTATAACATTTAAACCCCAAAAAACCCCCAAATTTCAAAACCCTAATTTAAAACCCAACAACCAAATCAACTAACTTAACAAACAAAAAGAGCTGATTTAAGCTAAATATAATCTGAAACTAACAATACCTGTTTCAAATTCACACAATTTAACAGCTCAAGGCAACACTTTCAGAGCTTCACACACACAGTAACTGTGTGAAATAAATATTAAACCAACGGTCAAAAGAAAAGAAAAGAAAAGAAAGAAATAGAAATAAGAAGATGAAAATATTTGAAATTATTAATCCAAAATTTCCAATTTTCCCTCCAAGGAGAAAAGAGAGGGAAAACGAAAAGATCAAACGAAATTTTTGGGTCTGAAATGATTTTCAAGAAAATTTTTGCTTTCTTTCTTTTTTTTATTTGTTTGTTTGTTTCTTTATTTATTGTTGAGTTTATAAATTGGAGAGTTAATTGCAAAAACAGTCCCCTTGGTTTGGCTGTATCTAAAAAGTAGGTAGTATAACTTTCAAATGAACAAATACGACACAATTCTTGCTAACGGTTCATCAAATATTTCATGTAAAATTTTTGTTTATTTATTTAATGGACAAACATGAGTAAGATTTTGTGTTCCTTTATGTTTATTTACTTGCTTATATTTGAAATCCTATCTTGTTATTATATGCTTTAATTAAATATTTAGTAGCAGTAGATGAGTATTCTTGTATAGCAACGATATTTTATAGCGGCAGACATGGGTGACAGTTTTTGACCTGACACGAAATCCGACTTAAAATCGATGCACAAATTAACAGGTTCAGTTAAGTTTATAATAGATTTCGGTCGAGTTTGGGTCGACCCAACTAATCTGTTTATTAAAAATCTTAGGTTCGGGTTGAGCATAAATTAAGCGAATGACTCACTAACCCGTTTAATAGTATCCTTTATTAGTTTAAGCACTTCTTTCTTTTGGTTTTTCTTTTATATATAATATAGATGTAGACTTAAACAAATAAACACACGTAAAACAAAGTATTATGTATATTTGGAACATTTTATTTATACATTTATTTATGTTCGTTCGTTTACGTTTTGGTGAACGAACATAAATAAACATGAATTACCACTTTTTCTTATCGAATGAATATAAACAAGAAAATATGTCCATTTAAATGTTTGTCTGCTCATTCATGCAGAAACTTAAACGAACGAACATTATTTAGTGTTTGCCGATTCATTTACAACCTTAATTTTCGCCAACCTTGCTCTTCTTTTGTCCCGCCTGGTTTCTTATTCCTGTTCAGTAAATTCATACGAATAATTGCAGGTCAAAATTTTCTTGTAGAAAATACATGCGCTTTTGGAAAATTGTAAAGATTGTGATGCACTTTACCAAACCATGTGGCCGGTTTTTGCAATTACTCACTTAAAGATGTTAAAATAAATGACGTAATTAAATAGAGTCAGGTGTGTGAATGGGTTTTACTTGCGTTAGGGCGCGTGTGTATTAGGGGTGGAGTTTTAAAGGTGAAGTGCTGATGTTTGGGCGCGTGGAAGGATGAGATAGTGAGTGTGGTTGGTGGACATATGTGTGAGTTTTTCGGGAACATCAATATTTGTGATTAATATTCTTATTTTTTTTGCTGAATTTCAGATATGTTGTCTTTTCATTTTTACGTAGTGTACAGTTGAACCCCTTCTATTATCAGAAAATTGCTGAATTTAGCTATCTTATATTTGAGAAATTATTTTGAGTGCTAATTATATGACTAACTTTCTGTAAACTTACGACGTGGCAAACATTATGTTTGCTGTAGCATACACACATGCAACACAATTTTCTAAACTAGAAAGTACACTGAGTCACTTTTACTCATTGCTACGCACTCTAATAAGTGTCCGTCTTATTATTTTAGTTTGTTTTAAAGCAGATATCATTAACATGCCAAATGTAAAAAAATATGAATGGTCGGCACGCTAAACTCATACCATGCAATATAGAGGTGAGCAAATGACCCGAACGGACCGGACCGACCGAGACCGGACCGGACCGGACCGACCACATTTGGTCCGGTCCTGCCTACGATTTGGGCTAATTCGGTCTTTGGTCCGGTCGGTCCGGTCCGGACCACAAACCGACTATTTTGGCCTTAGTAGACTCCAAACGGTGCTGGTCCGACCGACGGACCGACCGAGACCGGACCGGACCGGACCGACCATTCGGTCTCGGTCTCGGCCCCTTGCTTACCTTATTCGGTCTTCGGATCCGGTCCGGTCCTGCACCGACGCTCACCCTTAATGCAATATGCCAATCACAAGCCAAATATGTTTGAGTTGGTACGAAGGCTCACGCCAATGTTTTTTTTTTTTTTTTTTCTTTTTTTTTAGTGAAAGATTTTAGAGGTCATGTTCCAACAACACGTTAGTGTGTGTTACAGCGACGCTAATGGTGACTATAAGTATTGTGGTCACCTCCACACATCGCCACATCACTTTTCTTTCTCCAAAACTAAACTCAACCACAATTTGCTAATGGTGACCACAATGATAACCGTAATTTTTTTTAATTAAAACTTCATTCATAACTAAATAAACATTACAATAATAATTCAACTAATCAAGCTAAATACAGTTGAATTCTACCGTTTAATCGAGCTAAATATATAGTTATATGAACCAAATATAAAAGCACATTTACTTTTTCTTCATTTACTTCTTCTTCAATGTGCTGCAAACACCCCAACTGAAAGTGTGAGATAGGAAAGAAAAACACATTTCCTTTGTTTCATTTCCTACCAAACTGATCCAAAAAATAATAATTAAAAAAAAAAGACTCACACACAAACATACACAATTGTTATGGTTGGCTGACAAACCGAAATGTTGAAAAGGTTAGGAGTGACCGATCAAGATTCGGTTAGGCTAGTGGGCATAACTCTGTCATCTACTCGGTTGGGAGGCAACCAACCGAGCCATTAGCATTTGCCTTATGAGGGTGTTTTAGTATCGGTGTTTTATTGAGATATGTATAATGTAGCTCCGATGTGGCAACCAATAACGTGTTAACGGTTCCCCCCATACCTTATGCTCTTACACTATGTTCGGGAGTCTGGTTTAATGAAGAAAAGAAAAGAAGAGGGAAGAGAGGGGTGTTCTCAAGATTGTTAACTGCAGAAAAGAAGAGAAGAGGGAAGAAGATAGAGACTATTTTTCTTCCGCCCAGATTTGGGAAGAAGAGAGAGGAAGGAAAGTAGATTCCTTCTCTTCTTTTCTTTTCTTTCCTTTCTTTTCTTTTAATGATTATCTGGCGAACTGAGCGTTAAATTAAGTATTTACTTTCAAATTTGAACTACTCAAAAAATTCTAAAACAGTAAAGGTGACAATTATTGGTTAAAAGTGACTTTATGGTGTACTCCTTTCGTTCCATATTTATTATTCATGTTTTTTTTTTTTTTTTAATGTTTCCAATTAATTGTCCACTTCCATAAATAAATAGGGAATATAAATCAAGTTTACCATATTAACCCTCACTTGACTTTATTATTTACAAACTTTAAAAAAGTTAGAAATTAATTAGTTAATGGTAAAACTGTCATTGTGGAAAAAGTATGAGAGAAAGCGAATGATTATGTTTTTCTTAAACCGCAAATTGAATGATAATTTTTGTGATGGATGAAGTATATCACATTCATAGTGCACACTTGTTATGAGATGGAGCGAGTAATAGTATCGTAAACAGTGGTTAAACATGCTTTCAATGGCTCAAAGACCACTCTCAACTCCGTGATAATCATCAATGGCTCATTTGCTAGTCACAGCTCTATCACAGCTGAAGCATAACAGGCCGCCGCGTAGAGTTTATTCTAGGAACTTTGGGTACATGTTACATCATTCAAGTTTTTTTCACTAAATCAACTTGCAGCTTGCAACTATGATAGTAAACCCAAACAACACACTGATTTACACGGATAACACAAAGACTAGTCCCGTAACTAAGCAAACTAAAAAGAAAAAAAATCAACATCATATTACTCAGAAGAAGAGAGCCTTGAACTGCAATTGATGCAGTTCGTAAATGTCACTTTTTTACAGATCTCAGTTTAAATGACTATTCTTGTGAAGGCTATCTGTTTCCTACCGTAAACTAATATGATCCTGATTAAAAAAATTGCTATCAAGAATCAATGTATATGTATGTGGTCTACCCTATGTGTGGAAATCATAGTGAATTGTAGATTTACGAAGATAATGTTAATGAAGGAGACGAAAAGAGGGCATATCTTCTATTCTTAGAACATCATCCATAAGAAGCTCTTCCTCCAGCTGGGCCCTAGTTGATTTTAATACTTCCTGCATTACACAACTAAATAGTTAGTAACCCATTCATGGATAAACAGATCAATTCGGGGAGTTATACTTTGCCTCTAACAGGGTCAAGTGGTGAACTTACGTTAAACTCCATGTAGCTTGCATTTTTCTGTTCCCATTTTTTGTCCATAACGATAAATGCAACACAATAAAGTAGGTCAAAGGCCCACTCGCTTTCTGAAAATGCATCAAAGTCTGTAATTAGTTTACAGAAAACAAGATTTAGGCTCCTATTTTAATATTATACTCCGTATTAGCTATCAATTCTAATACGAGTCCCAAATCTCATGGTGGCAACATAAGAAACGGCCATCTTAAACAAATTAGCCTCATGTTGGGCACAGGGCATAACGTTGTATAGATGAAATCTTTATATGGGTGGTCTATGTCACACTGTAATACCACATTAGGTACACACATATAGCATAAATGTGGCAATCCCGACCCATTTATGTATGAACGGGTTGATTTGGGTTGTCTTCACTCTCAAAGGGGCCGAATTAAAAATGTAACTAAAAGGTGGTGGGTCGAATGGGTCAAGCAGTTACAAGTCTCCAAAAGTCCATTTTTAATGCATACGACCTCCTAAATTGCTTATTTTGACCAGTACAACCGACACCTATTTTGGCCCGTTACACAACCCACTGTTTTCTCCACCCCTACTGTGGTCCCATCATGAATATACAGCCTATCAAAATTTATTTTGTCAAATCAAAGTTTGTTTATTAAAGGTCTCGTCCAAATGGTCTGAATTCTGATGGAAAACGAATGAGATTTGTATCCTGTTTACTAGTGACTTTGTGAGGAGATATCGAAAATATGGAACAGAAAAAAACAGAATTGACTTATGAAAATGATACATTTTTTTGAAATATCCATTGACCTACCTGACAACAGATGTACAAAAACAGCACTCACGAGTGTCCTTGGTTTAGCTGAAATATTAACAAAAGTAGTGAGAACCACATATCAGAAAATGAAAACAAGGAAGAATACACACACGCGATTGCACACTTATATGCATGTGAAAATCAAATGTATCAAAATCTACAGAAAATATATGGTTTTACTTACTAGCATCTAGATCAAGCATTTTCACGAGCATAAATGTAATATTTAGACCAGCTACAGCAAATGGATATTCCCACGCAGCTCCCCTAGCTCCTTGTTTTCTTATTAGGTGCTGGAAAGATATCTGCAGTTCAGAATATAGCATCAGGCTTAAGTAACTGCCTAATATGTTGCTGACCAATATGAAGTGCATAAAAACAAATAAAAAGAGAATCTCATTTTTATTGACTATAACGTACTTGTAGTGAAATATATACTTGCCAGGGTGTATTTGTTGAAACTAGAGGTGGCAATTTTGCCGCATTTACTTATGAATTTGTCGAATTTGGGTTAGCTTTTATTTTAAAAGGATCAACCAGGTTAAACCATTTCAAAAGTCAGCCAAAATGTATTCTTAATTCAGACACTCCTCCTAAATTGCTTTATCCAAGAATTTAGATTATTATCGTAATAATATAATTAGTTAGTCATATTTGACACATCAAATATATATCCGTTGTTTCTTAAAATTGGAACCAAAAAGTGGATATAGGTCACAACCCGAGCCATTATGACATGTTACCCGACTCGCCTATGTTGCTACATCAAGTTACAAATGACAACTAGGGTTTATGTAGCCAGGATCTGGAATCTTACAGAGAATGTTTTAGCAAAAAATAGCAAGTTCTCCAAGGAAATGAATCCAGCTCCCCTGGTAATCAACAATAGTAGCAAAATAAAGAGGAATTTCCACAATTTCGATAGATTATATTCAAGATAATGCAAGTAATATAGCAACCTAAAATCTGTTGATGGATCTTTTCCCTGCCATCCCATCTTTTTCCATTGTTCCGATATCAAGCCATCGAGCTTTTCATCCGGGAATGTGGCTGACCATAAAACACTCAAAGCCTCCTGTCCTCTTGCATAATGTAATTAATTAGTAACTCGAAATTTATCTTATGCTCATTACAAAGAAATATAATCACACAAATCTGGAGATAGCTTTATGTTCAATAGTACAATTCTTATGTCAACTTTTTGCATGCAGAAAATTCTCAATGAAACCTTGCTGCCAATCATCCAACACGACTACTTAAAAAACAAAATTTGGACAATTGGACTGAATATTTTTCGTATTTAAGCTACCTGATGTTCAAGCCGGGTCGAGTCGAAATAAACTTTCGTCCGGTTTTTCAGCCTTGTTAGTCTCTCCTCCTGCAACATTTAGCAAGTAAATTGATTGCTATCTTCCATAACATGATGACATCATTGATTTAGGATAGATGTGGTTAACTGGCCAGAGTAAACAATGGGTCAAAGTGAGCTCGGGCGTGTAGTTTTGTGCAAATCGAAACAGGTCAGGTTGGTATTTGTTGAACCAAATTGCATTTTCCTAAATACGGAATGTTAAAATGCATATGTTATGTGTATGATATGATAACCAAAAATTATAATATTTCAGAAAAAAATATGATATTTTCAAATAAGAATGATTAAGGAGGTTTTATGCTTATAAAATAAATAAATAAACGCTTTGGGCGACTTTTGACCCATCTCCTTTTTAGCTAAATTTTCAATTGAATTTACTCGTTTGACACGAATCAACCCGTTCATATTGAGTGAGTCAAAAACTCATAATTGACACCTCAAAATAAGATTATTCAAAACCCGATGGTAAATACTAAATACAACTCATTTCACTTTGCTATTTGGTGATAATGATAGTTTGAAAACTTTTTTTTGGAGGATCCCAACCCAAAATTAGCAAGAGATCAAAAGACCAGCAGCCATACATCAAAACAGTATGGCGATAGTTTGTAAACTTGCCTGAGAGGCGTCACATTCATGCAAATCCGTGCATAACTTCCTTCTTCTGAAAACACACACAAGGTAGGCCCTTCCTCATCCACGTATGAGCACAACAAGTTGCAGAATCTGCAATAAATTAGTTAGACTTATGTCCATACCCACATGAAGAATTTTAAAAATAAAACAGTCTCATATTTAGTTAATGCAATTGATTAAAGGGCAAACTACTTTGAAATATTCGTGGGTGCAAAACATGAACATTTTATCCAAATTTTGCCATCTACAATGATCTGTTTGAATATAAAATCAAGTATAATGGCTACACATATTCGTATTATGCATGTACATGAATTTTCCAGCTACAATGGTTGTTTAAATACGATGTTGCAAGTAGAATAGTTTATTTCACTCATTGACAAATGATGCTTACCCCTGAGATGTCATTAGCTAAGGTGCAAGGGTATGAATGCAGGGATGCTGGTGCGTTATGTATGGATGTCATGATCCAAAAATTATAACTAAATAAAAAAAGCTTTAAGGATATGAGTGTGCATTTGTATATGCATACAAGTCAAAAGCTAAACCTATAAAAGAAATAAGTTATTATATAATTCACATGTCAAATATGTAGGATAGGTACACACCAAACTCTAAACCTTATTTGATAAGTGACTTGTTTTGTCTTAAATAACCAAAGAAGAAAACCTAACTACTTATGTTTTCCTTGTTTTACACTTACATAATCATAAATTTTAGGTTGCCTTTCTTAAGTCTATTTCTAACATTGTAAATTCTAAATTCTCAATTCTTGTTTTGGTAAAAGAGAAACCAAAATTGTCCCTAACTATGAGGAGTCACTACTGATAAACTTATTATACTTTATTTGATTTGATTCCAACGATTCGACAATACTTCCCTCACATATCACCCATCTTTTCAGCCATTAAGGCAACTACAAATATATCCGAGATTTGGGATGTTCAAAGTGGTTTGAACATGAATTATTGCATCTCAGGCTTTGTGTACCATTTTAGAGAATCCTTTGGCTTCTATCTTCTAAACAAATTCAACATTAGAGAAACAGACTTGAATCTTATATGATGATAGAAAAACTGAATTTTACCCGGTTCGTGACTCACAATTCCGTTATCATATAACTCTTTTCTTCGGGCATAAAATTTCCACCTTAGGACGGATAGCATGCTGAGTTTGATATATCTGCACACAGGGCAAAAGTATGTATGTCCGTAAGACTCCGCCCATGGTGTTAAGAGAGTAAAGGTCAAACAAGGTTGACATAGGGGTAGTTTATAGCAATTAGTAAAAGAGTTGGCCTTTGATAGGAGCACATAAAGGTCACCATTCATACCAGCAACCCTAAGATTTTCAACTATTTATGTTCACGCTGTAGTGCATAACTTTAGTTTATCCTTGCTGTATGTTTAGCAAACCGTTGACTAGTTTAAAATCAGCAATTTTGACATCAAACAGTTAATGGAAAATCTATTGCGCAAATCTAAGTCGAATACAAAGAGTAGCCTTGTGTATTTAGTTGAGCAAAAGGAGTAACATGAATGTCCAAAATGACCAATGTATGACACAAATAATAATAGGAACAACTTAATGAACATCATCGCCGAAAGAAACCAGGAGCTAATACGCAATCTAATATCTAACTCCACGAATACCATTAATAAAAAATTCGTATCAATCTACTTGAGAATTTCCAGCTAACTAGCGATATAGCTATAAAACATCCAACTTCATAAACACGAAGCCTAAATAATCCTTCAACATTACCACAGCTCAAAAGCAAACAAACACCCGGCCCGCTCACAATTTTTACAAGCGTGTTGTTCCACAAAAACCATTAAAATGATAACAACAAACGCATTGTCTGGTTAACTTGATAGACGATATTAACAAGAATACCTTAGAGCAAAAATTTCACACGGATATCACAATTCACTAATACAAATCTACCTCACCCTAGGTACAACATTTCCACAAATAAACGAATAAAATGATAACAGCAAGACCTGATATATATTCTAAAGCAAATTTCACACATTTTTTATAACAAAATTATGCAATAGATTTGTAACAGAATTGACGGTTATTTAAATAAATACCGGAAAAAAAGGAAGAGGAAGAAGAAGAAGAAGAAACTGAAGGGATGATGATGATGAAATTAGCAATGCAGCAGCAGCTTCCTCCTTCAGATCTTCTTTTCATTTCATTCTACTGCTTTTTATATTTTTATTTTTGTTTTTTTAGCAGCAGCAGCTCTATTGATTCTTTTTAACAATCAATTATCCGCTCATTTGATTTGATTGATTCATTAATTGGTTCGTTTTGTTGTTGTTAATAGTGGTTGGTTGTTCGTAATTTCAGCGTTTTATCAATTTTTGTTTTCTTATGCCATTTTTTAGTCCTTGGATTCCATGCTATTGGTTAAGTTGCTCCTTTAAATTTTATAAACTGCTACGTATAAAGTTTTCCTTTATTTTTCTTGAAAACGCGATACTTGTTTTTCTGACATTTTATAAAACTCTAGAACCGGTTACATCAGAAAAACCGGGTTGAACCTAGAAAACCAAGAACTGTTTAGTTTGATGTTTGATTCCGTTTCAAAACCATAATCCAATTGCAAGTTCTCCATAGCTCAAGTTATGATAATAGACTTTTTTTTTAGAAATATTCATTTTGAGCACATTTTATGTAATCTAAGTGTTTTATTTTATACTATTTTCTGGACAACCTCTCATTTCTCCACAATTAAACAATACGTATTCTTACTAGTCAATTTTAGTTTTCATTTATCAATTTTATTCGAGTTTACTCATGATTAATATAATATTCTAACCAACTCAAAGCAAGTAGTGTGATAGCAAGGACTTGAATGTCCCAATAAATGGGTCTAAATTCAATTTGATAGCAAAATAGAAAAATGAATGCCTTATATGAGAAAGATGTTTATGAGTTAATCACTTGAACTTCATAAAATGAATATAGTAGTGAATTTGGAGGTCTTGACACTGCTATTGTCTGTGTTGTTGTTGATTGTATGAGTTTCATGGTTTGTATGTTGTCTGGTTGTTTTTTCTGCTCCAAGTTCAGCTGTTTAGGTTTGTCATTAGCTCTGATTTGGATGCTTTTTCATATACCTTGATATTGAGCTAATATATTTTAACCTTTTTCAACAAAAAAAAACTCTTTAAAGCGACGTTCCCTCCTTAATCATGTGACTGAATCGTGAAGGATTAACAATTCACCATACAGGTCTACAAAACTTGATATTTGCTTGCCAGCCAAGTCACAAAAGATGAATCGAGAGAATCATTCATATTCTTACTTATCTAACCATATTTATTATAGAATTTATTATACTAATCTATCAACCGCAGAGTCAGATACGAGGTCTGCGAAAGTGTTGTCATGCGGCGCCTTCAAATTATAAGGCCTAAAAAATTTATATGATATTTATATAATTCTATAAAATGACTATGAGTATTTGATTTAAAACGCTACCAAGACTTTGAAAACCATTAATTCTCATTTTATCTATTTAGAAAATTATTTACTTTATATTTTAGGCTCGATTTTGTTATCAAACTAAATTTTCTACATAACTTTTGAAAACAAGAGACAAGATCAAGTAAAGCGCCGAAGATCAGTCCAAAACCGATCTGACCGATAAACCGACGAACCGACAAAAACCAAGCCAACCCGATATCCCGTTGGTTCGGTTTCGGTTTCATGTTTTATGTTTTCGTTTCGGTCGGTTCGATTCGACCCAAACCGAGCAAAAACATACGAATACACCTAAACCGAACCGACTCGACGGCCGACATAAAACCGAACCGACCGACGGCCCGCCGGTTCGGTTTCGTTTAGATTTTTCATAAATTTTGATTTTCGGTTTTGTCGGTTTGGGTCGGTTCGGTTTTGATGACGTCTTCACTTACTGATGAGTGTCAAGTGTCAACTGAGACTCAATACCTCTAAAAAAGATTTGAGTTATAAAAGAAAGGTTGGTAGTGACATTGTGAGAAAGATAAAGGGTAGAGTGGATTAGTATGTTGAGTAGGATATTGGCATTTTATGTTGCATGGAGACAAAAGAAGAGCCCAAACAAGAGTCTTTTACTCTCCACATGGCGTTGCATTTTAGTCTTCAAGCATCCCGACCAAATCATTAATTTTAACGTATTTTTGTTTATTCTTTTGTGATTATAGAAATTAGAATCCAACATTTGGTTCACGAGTTTAAAATGTATTCAACATTTTATTAGTAAATAAAACCGAAATTGAGTATATTTTAATAATGATTTACCCAATTCATTTGCCGTGGTATATAAGTCATGAGTGTAATTATCAATCGAGTGGTTGTGTATTCAAGTATCCTTATAAGTATTTACGAGATAGTGTTACATAAACACTATAAATGTTTGGAAAATTGTTTTTTATTTAAAGTTACGATGATCTGACAGGAACTCTTAACCTCTCTAAGTCTTATAAGTTATAATATTGACATATGTATGTATCTATGCAAAGCGAGTAAACAGTACCAGTTCGAGTTGAACTTTATTAAAGTTTAGATTAAGCTCGATAAGTTTGACTCACACGAGCCAAAAATCCAACTCATTCGCAGTCGTACCTCAAAACTTGATGCATTATTATCATTGTCGATCGTCCATGTTGTCGATCGAGTATGGTGTCGATCGCCTCCCGCACACGCCAATCGATCGCTTTACCAATTAGATCGTATCACCGATCGACAATTCAAAGCCTATCTTTTATGTGACGTTGCAATCCAAAACAAAAAAAAAAAAAACATTTTACCCTATAAATACAACTAAAATCTCATCACAAATCTCACAACATTTTACACTAAAACTCAAAAATCTCACAATCCGTCAAAAAAAAAAAAAAAAAAATTTGAACTCAAAAACCTAATCAGCCTCAGGTCCACGGAAAGAGAAACGACGTGGCAGGAAAAAGAGGATGCATAGCCTAAGATTACATTACAAACAAATGCACCTTACCTTCTAGATCTTGCTTTGTGATTCACAGGTGATAATGGTTCAAAACAACCTACTCCCTCGACTAATAAAACTCACAACACTTTATGCAGGCTTTCACTTTCAAATTTTCAATGCGTACCACTGTACCAGGACCAAATAAATGGTCTCTTTACATTAAATATTTACACTTACAACTAAACTTTTCCTTTTTCTTTAAGGACAAATATCTAAAACTGAAACCACATATCTCAAGTAAGATATCACATATAAGACTTAACCCGCAACCTCATGGTTAATGGGTCACTCACATAGCGATGATCCAAATCCTTTGGTCTTAAACTATTGAGAAAAGAAAAAGTAAAAAAAATTACACGACATTTGGGAAGCAAAATAAATAAATAAATAAATAAATAACAAATAAGGATTAATGTGGCACATAACGAGATCAGCCAAATGACCAAAATGATAAATGACATGATAATTACTTCCAAGACAATTTTGGGTTTAAAGATTATGTTTAATTAAAGAGCTGTGCATCTTTAGCAACAACAACAAAAAAACTATATTTTCTCCCATCAAAAGGGATGCGCTGAAACTATGATTTCATGAATAACAATGAATTAGTATACGAAAAAAGTCCGTCGAATATAATGTAGAAGGGGACACCTGTCGATCCACCGTGTGATCTTTAGACACGGATCGGACCCCGCACCAAAACTAAGGCAAGACCCAATCGGTCAGAAGTTCATCACCACCAATCAGGCACTTTTAATCTCCGACCTCTATTTACAGCAAGTCTTTCGGCAGGAACCTTATGCTGAACTTGTTTCCATATCATATTCACAGCATCATCTTTTTTTGGAGGATATTGATATTCATAGTGATGTGCGACTTCTTTAAGTCGTCTCCACATGTCAAGCCATTTCTCTTTTGGTATTTTTCTGAGGTGTTCGACCATATAACCCGGAACCAATGCCTCTTCAATAGAAAAGAAAACTGAGAATTTGTTGTAGTCTAATTCGTCTTCAAATGGCAGTTCGATTTTATCGCTCACGATGACGGGGACACAATGGCTCACGATAGCATCAAAAAGTCGGTTTGAGGAAGGAGTGTCTCCTGCTGGATTTAGACAGAACTTGGACGAACGCATTCCCTGAGAAGACTGCAACAAAGAATCGTATGAGATAATAGAGCTGGCAAAATGAGTGAGTTGGCTAACGAGTCAAAATTGGGCTCGGGTTGGAATGTGCCATTTAGCATTTGTCTAAACTGGCCAGGGCAGGATGGGTGACGCACAAACACCTTTTGGACTATGATTACAAAAACAACAATTATCTGAATCTTTGAATAAAAAACAGTTATAAGGTTGTATGCATAAATAAATAACCTTTTCGTGGCTTTCAACCTATTCGATTAATTCCCTCTTTACTAGACTGTTTTATATTATCATTTGACCCGTTTAATAAAAAAACCATCAAATCAACCCATTTCTAGGTGAATGGGTTGAAATGGCCAACTGTATACAGCCAAGCACCTGATACAAGGAACACAAACAAAAAAATCCACTTGGTATAACATGTCGACTTTTGATGTAAAATGGGTCACATCACTCACATCCGCTTCAATGTCATATGTATGCCTTAGCTCCTTTTTTTGGTAAATCATGGGGAATATAACAAGTGTCCTAACAAATGTTACCACAACAAAAGGGTAGGTTCTAAATTGGTACTAAGATCGAATCAACTTTTGAATAAGATAAGTATCGGGTTTGTCCAAAAAGACAGAACACTCCTTTTGTTTCATGAAAACTGCAACAATTTACCTTCTTAAACTTTTTTCCAATATCCCCTTTATGAAAAAAGGGGTAAACGGACGAGGTTTCCCTTGTTTAACCTAACCGGGGCGTCCCGTGACCATTTCCGAACCTTCCCTTGCCACCCCATATGTGTACCTAGTAAGGTTAGAACCCTTGACCTCTTGGGCAGAGGTCAGGTGCCTTACAACTAGGCCATTTGGTGGTGGTTCATTATCCGCTTTATGGAAATACAAGTAAACCCAAATATTACAGTTACTTAATGATAATGAATTATGATCTCCCATTCTGTTATGGAAGGATGCATACAAAACATATATATAATGAGCAAATATTTGTGGCAACTTTAGTAGGATGGGTAAGTTGTTCTAACTTCAGTTTGGAAAGCAATTCTTTTATCATTCTGAATGCATTAACTTTAGACATTATGTAAAAGTAACTTACAGCTTTTATGCTGTCTCCTGTTGCATAGCTCGCTTCATAGTGAACATCCTCGTAACCTTTTAATATCTTTTCCAACTTAGCACGTACCACACCTTCCTGCACATCACATAATTGGATCATTGATTTACTCGGTTACTTTAGAAAGAATAAAAAAAATTATGTGCAAGTAATCTTGATTACATACAGATTTTCTCACTGTCCTTCCTCGGAAGAAAAGAAGTGTAGTACGTGAGTTGTAAGGATCTGGAGGATCATCATCCACGAAAGATTCCATTACGTGCATATAAGGGGCAACAACATCTTTTCGTAGATTTGACATGACTTTGGAGTAACGCCCAAAATCTGCAACAATAAGAATGGATGCATTCACTTCCTCCCGAAGAAATCTGAAAGCATTGGGATGGTGCATTGGAATTACATGATCTCTTCCTTCAGTCCTTTGCCAATAAGTAGATTGCCTTAGGAACTTAAGGATGTCAACCTATGATTACAAGCATAGAGTTCAGCACTACTGAATGCACAAGCTGATAATTACGTATTATACACTTGCTTGTAACTACATGTTTCAATCTTAAAATGATCTAAGATACATATGCATAACCTCTGGTGACCTACCAAAAATGTGCAGTCTTAAGTACTTTTGTATTTTGATTTGAGCAGATACCTTCTACAATCTACAAACTGATTTACAGAACATAATTAGTAGAGTAAACATATATGCGTTTTCGCTTCTGGGACACTCTTTAATATGGTGTATTAAGAACAATTGATCCATATGTAGTTTACAGAAGCAGGCATCAAAATTTAGCGGCATCTTATATGCAGAGAGAACCTATGGTTTTTAGCTAATTGGGTTGTATGTGGAATACACAAGCGAAACCCAAGAAAGCTGAAATCTTTTTAGGAAAATGTATCATCCTACAATTGATCTAAACAGCAACAGCTACAGCAAGAAGCTAATAACTACAGTGTTCATCAGCTCTAACATAACCACGAACACGATATCAGCAATGATCTACCCTTCTTTATACTATAACTTTGTTTTTGAAATGACAGTGTCACTTAAACAGGAAATATGCCAAGTATTGCTTAGAGTACAACATTCTTCAATTGCCACAGAACTTGACCAATTATTTTGGGGGCCAAATTTATTTTGCGGAGATTGTTTGTAACCTCAACTAAATTACCCTTAAAACCTATAATAATTACTAGATGCCGAAAATTTGGGGGCGGGACCTTCTCAAAGAGGTCCGCCATTGATTGCCACCATCATTTAATGAACTTTATCTCACTAGAGTAATTGAATAATAGCCATGAAGGACATATATTAAGGTAAACTATAGTACTATACAATTAAAATTCACATTAAAGGACTATTTCCTATTCTCTCTATCTCGCTAGCAAAATCAATACTTAACGTAGATAAAATGTAAATCACTAACATTGCCCATTTATATTTCTTATGATATCATACAACTCTTTTTACTATATCAAGTCAGTAATTCACCTCAAACAAACACATAGGAGTGTTTTAGTTTAGCTTATTTTTGTGCTTACCGTCTTATGAAACTAGCAAAACCACATAAGCTTTTTGTTACCGTCTTATCACGACTATGATTTATTAAAATGTCATAACTAGGATATTTGGGCAATCTTAACAATTGACATTTCTAGGCATTTCCTAAACTCAATAACCTCGTACACAATCAAACTAATACAATACCTGCAACTGCCTATCAACTTCGGTATCGGGATCAGTCATATTCCTACCATGAGTATTAAAACTCAACGAACTAAAAAACGGAACGAAAAACACATCCGCCACATCCGGATCCAAAACCCTAACAGCCTCCACATCCTTACAATCCTCACACAACAATGACGTCATCATCCAATACTCCACACTATGCTGTTGCTTCAGCCCCGAATTCCTCGGCCAGGCCGGTACATTCCTACACGTCACGATGACGTCATCATTTTCATTTTTGGAAAACTTACTACTAAGCATAGCAACATTAAACCTGTTGGGCAAATCATACATGTAGACTTTGAGAGGTGATAGAGTGCGGCATGGTGCAGTGTAAGTGTTGTGGAATGAGAATTGAGATCTGAGATCAACGGTTGTGATTGGGTTGTTTGAAGAAGTGAGTAAGTAAGTAGTGAGGATGATTATGGTTAAAAGGATTATAATTGAGATGAGTGATTTAGTGATCATTTTTTTTGGGGTGTGATGATTGAAATGATGTGTGATGTATATACATGTTATTATTTAGTTGTGGGAATTGGGTAAAGTGTCTGTGTTTGAAGTAAGTAATAAGGTGGAGGAGGAGGAGGATGTTTGAGATGGAAGGAATGTCAAGGATAAAGTGAAGATGTGAAATCAAGTTATGTGTTTGTTGACGGTTGACAAACTACACTAGTTTGTTTTGTTGTGTTATTTTAATGGTGTGCGGATCCGCCATTAACGATCAACATGTTGTTGCTTTCGTGTGGGTTGGTGGTTATTAGTAACTAGTTAAAAGTAACTTTCTTTTTACTCTTTTACTCCTTCTCTTCTTAAATAAATATTCATTTCAAATTTTTGTACTTTTTTTTAAACTTTGATCTTAAATATTATTGTTTGTGTTATATAATATTTGATGAAAAATGACACCTGTAAAAATACATTTAAAACACAATTCATTCATATATTTTGCATCAAATATTATATAAAACAAGCAAAAATATTTAAGATCAAAATTAAAAAAATAAAAATTACAAAAAGTTAAAGTGAACATTTATTTAAAGACGGAGAAAGTATCTTTTATGGTTTTGCTTTACATTTAAAAATTAAAAAGATGAATAAATGATTGTACATTAAGTCGGTTAAAAATAGTTATATGCAAAAGGTAAAAGGTTTATTATTAAGGTATAAATAAATAGGGTCGCTGGATTACATGCAGACTATTATTGAATCTGATCTTTACAAGACTCATTTAGACCAATAGGAATTAAGTATTAATAAACATTTTATTTAATTGAAAAGGCATAATAGTCAAACACATTTTATTTTATTTTTAAAATTTTAATTAAAAAGCGTTTTAAATTTTCCTTAATTTTCCTTTTTTTTCCTCTCATGTTTGAAAAAAGTGGATACATGTTTGATAAATATATATATATATATATATATATATATATATATATATATATATATATATATTTATATATTTTTTTTTTTAAAATTTACATACGTTTCTTGTGTACAATTGGTTATACATCAAACTTGTTTTCTTAAAATGGTAATTGCGCATATGTTTTAGCGACATTTTTAATCTTTGAAATTTATAACAAAAACATAAACATATACATGTAACCTCTAAATTTGTAACAAACCAAAAATATAAATAGTATACACAAAATTGATATCAAATGAAATACAATTTATACAAATGTATCTCGTTAAGTATATATGTACACGCCCAACCAAAAACATGTATGACTCTCTTCTAAGAATACGTGTGCACTCTTCTACAAACATATGTGACTCTTCCACAAACATATGTGCACGACGCTTCTTCCTCTTGTATGCATGTGTGCAATCGCTACATTCCTTCAACATCATCCTTTTCATCTCATAGGTCTTGAATGTCATAATCATCTTCATAAATCTCTATACAAACATGTTCAAGTATAATTAGACCGCAAAAAATGAGTAAACGAATTTTGAAATCAGAACAACTAGCATAACACATATGCATAAGCTTTGTCTATATCAAATTAATGATGTAAATAAATTGTATAATGGTAAGAACTATCATAGCACATATGCACATATTTTCTCACAAACTTCTAATCGCAACAATTAGATATTCATAACAACTATAGCCATAACACATATGCACAATCTTTATTTATACCAAATTATGTCAAAAATTAAAATAAATATAACAACTAGCCTAACACATATGCACAATCTATATTCATAACAAGTATAGCCATAACACATATGCACAAGCTTTAGTTATACCAAATTACGCCAAAAAATAAAAATAAACATAACAACTAGCCTAACATATATGTACAATATTTATTTACATCAATTCATATCTCGAACGAAATAAAAACCTAGCAACCAAATTTTCTTTTGAAAATCTATACCAACAGTTAACGGCAAAGTGCGATCCAAGTGAACATCAATATATTCAAAATAGTCTAATCTTTCAAAACATACAAACCTTAAAACACATATGCAACTTTTTCTTTGATTTATACCAACCAAAAAACACATATGCACCATTGTATTAATTTTATATTACACATATGCACACCACTTTTATTGATTTTGTATGAGCCAAAAACACATATGCACATCACTTTTACTTAACAACTCATTAAACTTTCAAAATTTATCTAAATGAAATTTAATAACAAATCATAATAAGTAACAAATAGTTAAATCAAATAATGCATATTAATGTGAAACAAGATACTGTTTGATAAACTAAACATATAACCTGAAAATGATTCGCAATAATCAAAAAGTTAAAAACTAAAACTAAAGTCAAGCTCATAATTTGACTAAACATAACAACAACTTACCATTTTGTGAAAACTAAAATAAATGACAAACAATAAACAAAAAAAACATACATGTTCCTAAACAAAAAATAAGTATATAGTCACTTCGACGTTCGTGATAGATCATAGATCTCCATGGCTGTACCCTAATTTTTTGTTAAAACAAGTAAACAACAAAAACAATAAACACATTAAACATACCTATGATGCCACTAATGCGGACCTACAATTTTATAAAGATTTCGGCAATCCAATATCTCGAATTGCAGATCCATTAAGAATCAAGTTTGACATCAATATTTTTTACACAACCAATGAATAATTATAATCAAATGACTGCAATTTTTTTTTTTGTTAAGGGTGAAAGGTCGATTTTTTTTTTATTTATTTATTTATTATTTTTTTTTTTTTTCGAATCAAGGATTTAGAGAGAAGAAGGTGCAGTTTTTTATATGGGATTTTAGGTTTCTAGCACTTTTATTAGGGTTGAATACAAAATCTCTAAATGAGTTGTAATTGTTGGCTGCGTAATTTTTTGTTATGGATATAAAGAGGGTTGTTGGTGGAGGCTAGGGTATGAGGATGAGATGTGTGTGGCTGAGAAGGAGATATAAAATATAACTGCCTCTAAATCAGTTTCCTAGAAATATGGACGAATTTTATTTCTAATTTAAATTACTATAATAACCTTGGACAATAATATGAATTAAATAAATGAAAACTAATTTATTAATTTCTGATTGGTCAGAAGTGGTACTGTAAAGTACTGTATATAAGAATGGAACTGTATATAATATATCACTAAATATACAATGTATGTTCTAATGTTTTATACGTAGCCTTTATGACTTTATGGCTACGTTTAGCATTTTTCTATTTTAAAAATTTTGTGTGTATTATAAAGGAATAAATTTGTACGCGTACAAACAGAATAAGAAGCACATAGTACATGTATAATTGTTTAGAGTGTGAGATATTGTGTGTAGATCAAAAGTAAATGTGTATAAATCATCTCCTAGAAATGAAACTTGTTTATCATAGAAAATGACTATTAGGTCATAAGTTTGAAAATAGACATGACAACTAAATATTGATTCTTGGTCATACGAGGGTGTTTGGAGTGGATACTTCAGTGAGTTTTCAAAAAGTTATAGCACTCTGGTTTTTTATTTTACTTTTTTGGTTTATAAGCTTATGCATAACATGAAAGCTCATAGATGGTAAAATGTAGACATTTAAGTTTTCAATAGCTCGGCAAAATATGCAAAACAAAAACACGTTAGCACTTACGATGTTGTAATCAGTTTGAGAGTTTTTCATGAATTTTGAGAACATTTTGACGTGAAATCATTTGATGATCATAATTTGTAGATGACCATAATGCATGGTTATATGGTTGATATCTCGCTCTACTTCTCAAAGAATACAATCTTTTTTTATTTACGACTTTACAGTAAACTTAGTCATTTACTTTTATTAGAAAATAGGATGAGAATAATCACATGTAGTAATATTTTGGCTTTCTCATCAATAGCTAACTCAAATTTGAAGTCAATATAGCATGCCGCTGATAAATCGATCATTTATGTAAGTTCTATAACCATGTTGTAGTAGGGCTGAGCATGGAAGGTTCAAAACCGAACCGGACCGACAAAACCGACAAAAACCGAACCGAACCGACAACTTTTCGGTTCGGTTTCCGTTTTGGTTTTTTATGATTTTTGGTTTCGGTTCGGTCCGACCCAAAACCGACAAAAACATGCACAAACACACGTAAACCAAACCGAACCGACAGACCCGACACTAAACCGAACCGACCCGATCATATTCGGTTTAGGTTTTTTATGGTTTTCGGTTTTGGACCGACGCTCAGCCCTTTGCTGTAGGGCCGAGCACAAAACCGAGAAAATTAGCCAAACCGAAAAACCAAGTCGAACCGGACCGAACCTAAGAGCTGACCATTTTCGATTTGGTTTCGGTTCTATATATTAACGGTTTTCGGTTTCGGTTCGACCCAAAACCGATATAAAACACACCTAAACCATATAAACCGAACCGAAACAATCGAACCGACACATAACCGAACCAAACCAACCATATTCGGTTTAGTTTCGGTTCTATATCTAATGGTTTTCGATTTCGGATCGATTCGGTTCGGTTACGGACCGTTACTCGACCCTACTAGGAGTATCCTATTAACAAAACACCCCTCTAGAAAAAAGAAACCACCTACACTTACATAGCTACATGTAGGTTCTATAAATGCACCATTTGTAGTGTTTAGTCGAACACATAAATGAAAAAGAGAACGCACCAATACTAGACCATGGTGGCAAGGTACAAACATATTCTTTCATCCAAAATGATAAAGCAATGACATCAATGAAGGAGATGACTCCAATTATTAAAGTTAATTTATATATTTTGCAATAGAAAAAGAAATTTTTTTTATAAAAAAGTATTATTTATACGAGGTGAGATCCTGATAGATCAAAAAATCTCTTAAAAATTATAAAACGTTGTGTGTAGATCAAATGTAAATGTGTATAAATCATCACTCTTTACGAGAGATGAAACTTGTTTGTCATAGAAAATGACTATTAGGTCATAAGCTTGAAAGTAGACATGACAACTAAATATTGACTCTTGGTCGTAGGAGGGTGTTTGGATTGGTTGCTTCATGAGTTTTCGAAAAGTTATAGCACTCTGATTTTTCTTTTTCTTTTTTATTTATTTATAAGCTTATGCATAACATGAAAACTCATAAGACGGTAAAAGGCATACATTTAAGTTTTCAATAGCTCGGCAAAATATGCAAATAAAAACACATTAGCACTTACGATTTTGTAATCAGTTTGAAAGTTTTTCATGAAATTTGAGAACATTTTGACGTGAAATATTTGATGATTATAATTTGGACAGGAGCATAATGCATGGCAATCTTAGCCTTTGGCGTCACAAGCCTCACATGCGTCCATCGTTTAGGATGGATCTGGTATCCCATAACCATCATTGGGGTTATATGGTTGATATTTTGTTTTTCAAAAAATACAAAATTTTCAATTTGCGACTTTACTGTAAGATTTTAGTCACTTTATCTTTGTTTTTAGAAAATGGGATGAAATAATCACACATGTTAATATCTCATCCGGTTTCTCATCAATAGCTAACTCAAATTTGAAGTCAATATAGCGTGCCGCTAATAAATCGATCATTTATGTAAGTTTTATAACTATGCCATATAACCAAACACCCCTCTAGAAAAATGAAAACACCTACATAGATACATGTAGTTTCTATGAATGCACCACTTGTAGCCTTTAGCCGAACACATAAATGAAAAAGAAAACGCACCGATACTAGACCAAGGTGGCAAGGTACAAATATATTCTTTCATCCAAAAATGATAAAGCAATGATGTTGAAGCAAATTCCCGCTACTCGGTTAGGCTAGAGAGTCCTGCTTCAATCAACGATGCCGGAGAGAAAAAGTCTTCCTTCTTGCACAATAAGCAACACACGTTAGCCTCGCTCTGGATGATGTCCAGGACCAAGCTCCGGTGTGAAAGTAAGCTGGGGGGGGGGTAAAGATGGCAATAAATGCAGTGGTTAATGTAGGTGTGTGTATTTATATCTCTCGAATCATTAAATGTGTTGGGGTATTTATACTACCCCAACTATGTACCTTTCATCGTAGATATACCGCTCGCGCACCTATATTACCTGTTTGCAAGCCTATAGCCACCCTAGTTGGTAGGCCACGTGGTAAGAATCCCTTAAAAACTGGATACTGTCCTTTATCGTCCGGACGGTTTAGACAATGCCGTCCGGCCAGCGATGGTGCCGGACTGCCTGTCTTCCGGACATATACGCCAACATGTCCCCCCCAGTATTGGATCACCGGGTGAAAACCGGTGATGCAATACTTGAGAGTATGCAATATTACTGAATGTGCTTTTTGAAATGCCTCGCGGTGGGTTTTAATGTCATTTGTGGTTTTTTAGGTCGCTCGATGGGCCCGCCACCTAATGGGCTTTCATCCGTATTCTCGCCTTCCGAGATTGATGTGGACGGGCCGATTGAGCCACGCCACCTTTATCGATCGATGGGACATTTGACACTGTTAGGTTTCTTCCTTGCCTATATAAAGCTTTTACCACGCTTATTTTCTCACACATATTTCGACTTTTTACATTGCTCTCGCCTCCGCATATCTTCTTCTTCGAATTTATAAGGTTCGCCTGCTCTTCCCCGTAATTATTTGTATATCCTTCCAAGATCCTTTTAGTAATGGCCGAACAAGTGACCGAAGAACAGAGTAACCCTATTTCGACCGAGGTTATGCAACTTCCGGTAGTTCCGAAGTTCGACATGCATATTCATACATCTAAGCTGACACAACCCGAGCTAGACAATATAATCGTAGAATACGGTATCCCCCATGACCTTCATCCCCGTCTTCCTCCGGATAATATGACAATGGACCAACTCCCGGCGGATACAATTGGCATATATCCTCAACAGTTGGATACCGGAGGTGTTAGATTCCTTCTACCTTTCTCGCTAAACGTGATTAGACATTTTAGAGTTCATTTCTCCCGCTTGGTTCCCTGGGTTTGAACCGAGTGACCCTTTTGAAATTAGGTGTTATAGTTTGGGCATTCGCCCTAGGGTCTCCCTGTTCCGCATTTTACCGTTTGTGGTGCAGGGCACCGGTTTTCGAGAGTAGAACGGGAAAAAAGGCTTATAAGTGTTTTAAGGAAGTGTTGACCGGCCTTAAGCACTGGAAGGAGAAATTTTTCTTGATTGACCGTAGGGCCATTCCGCATGCCATGGCCTGGAGGCATAAAGACTCCAAGATAACGGATCCTTACCCGGACGGTTTTTCCGAACCAGATGCCGAGAATCTGAGCGGTACTCTTATTTTGCTAAGGAAACCCACCATAAGTCTGTTATGGATGTGCCATCTGTCTTCGGTCTTCAAGAATCCGGGGTTCGAGCCTCTTCTAAAGGATGACGAGGGTCATGGTAATCATTTGTCTTGTGCCCTAGGTTTTGCCGCGTTTATTATCTTGTGCTTTGCTTTTAATGATCTTTTTTCTTGCAGTTGTCAATATGTCTGAATTTCTTGAGCTTCCTGAATGGGATGACACAGTGGTGAGTAAAGGGCCAGCCATTGACCCAACTCGGGAAGTACCAAAAAGGACAACGGATCCCCTTCCGGTTGGTGCACCCATTCCCCCCAAGGACCTCTTAGCTCTCAGAGCAGAGGAAGCCGATCCGGATGTGGTGGCAGCTAGGGAGAAAAAAGAGAGGGAAGCCCGGGAGAAAAAAGAAAGAGAGGCGGGCAAGAGGAAAGGTGGTGAGGGCACATCAAAAGCGCAAAACAAGAAAAAGAAGAAAAGAAAGACTGGTTTTGTTGAGCAGTTTTCTTCAGGCTCTCCGGTGGTAAATGCGGATCCCATCAACCAAGCTGATTCGAATGAACCAAGGGTGAATCTAAACCTTACCGCCGAGCAGGGAACGCCTACTGTTGCGGCCGGGGGTGGGGGGTAGGTGTGGCTCGGGAAGGGATGGGCGACAACGAGGTCGGGGGCGGCGATCAATTACAACAGACGCCACTGTCTCAAGGAGGAGGGCCGGTTCCTCCGGTGAACTCCCCTCTTCGCAACTCCGAAGGTAAGCATTTGAAGCACACGCATATCTCTTTCATTTTATCACTTCTAATTGCTAACTTAGTTTTTTGCCATACTCTAGGCCACTCGGCCCCTCGTAGCCGCGGTCCCGACCACATTGAGAGGGTCAATTTGTTGGATTCAGGTATGTTTTGATCTTACTTCCGTCCGTGTCCCCCTTACTAAAGTTTTTCCCTCACTGTCTCCTTTTGCATTTCGCTGCAGATGAGGCTACCAATGTTTATCTCCCCCAGTGGGGTCTCCGCGACGACGTCCGGATAAACACGTACCGGTCCTGCAGAGAGATGATTGACAACGTTGCCACTCCGGCCGAGAGAGAGGCTTTGGAGCAGATAAACAACATTGACCTCATTCGCCAGGCGTACGAAGATTTCGGGAAAAGTGTGATTGTCCAGGGCGAACTGTTAAGGAGGTTCCGAGATCTTTCCAACGGTTACTTTTATCTGAATGAAGCTCACAAAGGTTGCGAAGGGCTCATGGAGAACTCCTTGCCACAAGGTGAGAATAAAAGGTTGACGGAGGGTTGAGGAAACTAGACCGATCCGAAACCAAGGCCAATAAAGAGAAAGATTTGGAGGAAGAGATCGACAGGTAACCCGGACCGAAATGAGTGAGAGAGACTTCTAGTGCTCAGCCGAAAAATAAGGAAGTTGGAAAGTGAGTTGGCCGCCAAAGACCGCCTCTAGCCGCTCGCAGTGGAAAACGGCAAATTGGTAGCCGAGGTCGCTCAAAGTGAGGTGGTTAAGCTGCACGTCGTCGGATGTTATTGCCTTCTACCGTCCGTCGGTTGTTTGGTAGCGCCGAGTACAAAAAGAGTATGGCTAAAGTGTATAGCTTGACCTACCAAGGTGGTTTGTGACCGGGGCCAAGGTGAACAGGACCGAGGAAGAGACGGAGGCCGCCTTGCAAAAGATCCGGAAGGTCAACAGGGATGCCCCGAACTTGTGGAGGGCTGAATATGACAAACTTTTTGAAGCCGAGTATCCCTTTATTCAGAAGCTTGCCGACTCTTGCCGCTTGCCTCTAGGGGATCTGATGAACCTGGAACCGGAGGTTCCCGTCAGCAAGGACATGCCCGGACCATCCGGGGCTCCTCCTACCACCGAGACTCCGTGGATGCCGGAGGAGAATGCTTAAGTCCGACATTCTTGGGACTTGTATCTTTGTAAACAATTATTCGTATGATATTATTGTAATAACTAACAATGTCCGCTTATTGTTAACTAGTTTTGTGAATGGATTTCTTTTTGCTTGACATGTATTCCTTTTGCACTTTCTTTCTTTTTGGTTTCGTAATGCCTTCCTTAGGTTATTCTAGGGCATCCGCCGTGTCGGCCGTGCATCCGTGTCCGGCATCCTCATGAAGTTAGAGGGCATCCATTACTTGGGTAGATGTATTCCTTAGGTTATTCTAAGGGCATCCGACCGCGTAGGCCGTGCATCCGGCATCCGGGCATCCTCATGAAGTTAGAGGGCATCCATTACTTGGGTATTTTATGTTTCATACTCGACGGGGGCCAGCCATCGGAATTGTTGTATTATCACCTTAGTTTTTACTTTTGATACTCGACGGGGGCCAGCCATCGGAATTGTTGTATTATCACCAATTGTTATTTTTCATACTCGACGGGGGCCAGCCATCAGAATTGTTGTATTATCACATCCGTTTTGGAAAATTGTCTCCCTGCCGCGGGGAAACTTTTTATCATTTAGTTGATCATACATAGTCCTTTCGGATTACACGATGACAATAGGATTCTTGTCACAATAGCAACTATAAGAAGCGCTTTAAGATTTATAGCGCCAGTCCGGGGACCTCCTTCTCTCCATTGTTTGCAACTTATAAGAGCCATTCTCACTTGCTCCTATTATACGACAGGGCCCTTCCCAATTGGGTCCTAACTTTCCTAGATTTTCCACCCGCTTGCTTCGTTCTTTTCGGTAGACAAAATCTCCTATTTTGAAATTCATTGGCTTAACCTCCGATTATAGTATTGTTCTACTTGTGTCTTGTATTTAGCTTCCCGGATGGCGCGTTTTCCTTCTTTCTTGCAAGAGGTCTAAGTTCAGCGTTGTTGTTCCTCGCTCGATATTCTCGAACATCATCGTCCGGTGTGGGCATCCCTATTTCGCTGGGATTACGCCTCACCGCCATACGTTAGTCGAAAGGGTTTCTCCGCTGCATGTTTTGAGAGTCGTCCGTGCGCCCATAAAACATTGGGCGCTCATCTAGCCATCCCGCCTCTCCTTCCTAACCTTGTTTTTATCCCGTCCATAGGCTTCGGTTTGCCCTTTCTACCATCCATTAGCTTATGGATGCGCCACTACCGTGTTTATTTGTTTGATCTTTAACCCTCGCACCATTTCTTGAATGGGTCGCTCACTAAATTAGTTCCGTTGTCGGTGACTATGATCTTCGCAAACCATACCGCATACAATGTTCTCGACACAAATTTTATGACATCTTTGCCCGTTGTTTTGACCAACGGCTTCGCTTCTATCCACTTAGTAAATAGTCTATGGCCACAATCACATATTTGATGCGGCCGGTGCTTCCTAAAGGGCCTAACACGTCCATTCCCCATTGGTAGAAAGGCCACGGGACATGATCGACGCTGGCGCCTTGGGTAGTTTTGGTACGGAGAGTGTATCCGACAAGAGTCACATTTCCGATTTCTTCTCTGTATCCCTGCATGGTAGGCCAATAATATCCTTGTCTCATAAGCTTGGCCACGACGGTCCTTGGTCCGACGCAGCATCCCACAAAGAACCCTCATGCACTTCCGGATGATGTAATTTGCCAGAACGGCCTACACATCTCATCATCGGTACCAAGTAGCCTTTCTTAAAGAGGATGCCTTCTTCCATAACATACTGCGGAATTTTCATTCTTAAGCTTGTAGCCTCATTTGGATCCTCCGGCCACACACCCTCTTCTAGACACTTGACGATCGGTGTCATCCAGTTATCCGTTTCCTCCTCTACCACGGTATTAATTACTTCTTCATCTCTCGACGGCCTTTCCAGGACTTCTACGAGCACTTTTTGGTCGTGATCAAGGCCACCGCCGCTAGTTTACTTAATATATCCGCCTTCTGATTTTGGGCCCTCGGAATGTTGCGAATCTTAAAGTTTTAGAAGCCGGATATGTACTTCCGTGCTTGGGCTAAGTACTTCTGCATGCTTTCCTTGGTGGCCGTGAATTCCCCATTGATCTGGCTGGCCATAAGTTTTGAGTCCACCCGTACGCTTAAAACCTTGATTTTGAGTTTTCTTGCGATCCTTAGGCCGGCTAGCAAGGCCTCATACTCGGCCTCGTTGTTGGTGCTATGAAAGTTTAGCCACAGGCGAGGTCGGCTTCTACCTTTTCTGGGCTGATGAGAACTAAACCCGCTCCGATCCCTTGTTATTTGAGGCTCTGTCCAGATACAACAACCATTCTCCTTCCTCCACTTCCATAACGCTCGAACTTGTCCTACCTCTAGATTCCACCCACTTCGTTAGGAAGTCCGCTAGCACTTGTCCCTCGATCGCGCTATGAGGAGTATAAGTGATATTGTATGCTCCTAACTCTACAAAGATATTTGGCTAACTTTCCCGAGGCTTCCGGTTTATTCAAGATTTGCTTGATGGGTTGATCGCTTATGACCCGATGGGGTGAGCCTCAAATACCTCCTCGCCCTTTCCGATGCGTAGCGCATACAAAGCCAACTTCTATAGGGCGTAGTATCTCTCGCTTCATGTAGTGTCCGGCTAACATAGTGCACCAAGAATCGCCTCCCATTTCTTTCTACCAGGAGCACCGCACTTACGGCTCCTGATGAGGCCGAGAGATATACGAACAGTTGTTCCTTTGTCTTCGGTGTGGATAAAGAAGGTAATTCGAGTATCAACCTCTTCATCTCCTGAAAAGCCGACTCGGCTTCCTTCGTCCATCAGTACTCGTCCTTGTTTTCTTTATTGATGTTCTTTAGCGTGTCGAAGAAAGGGAGAGCTCTTTCCGCCGACTTCGACAGGAATCTATTTAGAGCCGCAAGCTTCCCACTCAGGCTTTGCATTTCTTTCAAGGTTTCCGGAGATTTCATCTCCATTATAGCCTTTGTTTTCCTTGGGTTGGCCCTTATTCCTTCCGATGTCACCATATAGCCGAGGAATTTACCTTCCTCCACTCCGAAAGAACACTTTCGCGGGTTCAACTTCATGTTTATCTTCCTAAGGTTGTCAAAGGTTTCGCGATGTGTCGCGATCATTTCTCGCCTGCTCGGCTTTTATGACCATGTCGTCCACATATGCCTCCAAATTTCTCCCTATCTGTGATTGAAAAGCAAAGTCTACCAACTGTTGATAGGTTGCCCCAGCATTCTTTAGTCCGAAAGGCATTTTTGTATAGCAATATGTTCCTCGGTCTGTGTAGAATGCAGTTTTTTCCTCATCGTCCCTGTTCATCTAGATTTGGTGATAACCCTTGTAGGCGTCAAGGAAGCACTTATATTTATACCCCATGACGGATTCAATCTTCCAATCTATCTCCCAAGAAGGATAGTAATCCTTCTGCATGAGGAGTTCGATTTTGAAGTCAATACACATTCTCTAGCTTCGTCACATTTCTTAACCAACACAGATTGGCTATCCATGTCGGGTACCCATCGCCGGACTATGCCGCCTTGACCCATTCCTCCACTTCTCTCGTTGATTACTTGGTTCTTTTCTCGAAAATATTCTCCTTTTGGGCCACCGTGTGTCGGAGTTGTTCACGCAGAGAGTCAGATGATGAGGCGCCTTGGCACCTTGGCCATGTCGCCGCCCCTGTGCGAAAATATCTTTGTTCTTCCTTAAGATCTCGATGAGTTGCCTCCGCATTCTCGTGAGAACTTGGTTCCTATGGTTACCGTTGCTCGGTAGGTCGCGTTAACTAGGATGTCCTCCGCTTGTTCTTGGCCTTATTGGGTTTCTTGATCCCATGTTTCTATTTCCTTCGAAGAGCAGCCTTCTCCGGGATCTTGCCCTTCCTCAAATCTCCGCATTCCATGACTACCGCCTTTGGCAATCGAGTGGCTATCCCTCCCGGAGTGGGGAATTTCATCATTGCATGAATGGTAGAGGTATGGCCCTTAATTCTTCGAGACCCGCTCGCCCAAGATTATATTGTAGGAGAAGGCGATCTCACTACCGTGAATGTCATCATCACAGTCCGGAATAGACCATGATCCCCCATGCGTACCTCTAGTTCTATCTTACCCATCGGCCGGATGACTTCGCCGGAAAATCCTACCAATGGAGAACTAGTTTCTTGCACCGGATTGATGGAAGGACAAAAGTTTCTGAAACAATGTTCATACATGACTTGGACGGAGGCGCCTTCATCTACAAACACCCTCCTTACAAAATATCCTTCTATTTCGGCCTCCACGATTAACGGCTCGCCGACAGTCGTCTCAGATTTATCCGGGGAAGGATATAGGGGTATTCATCCAGCCTTCGTCATAGAACCTGCCTTTTCTTTTACGATCCTCCGAGTATTGGCTGACCATATTGATCACTTTTCCTTTTCCATTGTGACCTCTCGGCCTTTCCCTTCCTTTTTGTTAGACATTCTTGACCAAGTGATCTAACTTCCTTGATTCAAGAGCCACCTCCAATTGCCTTTTTAAGTGATAACAGTCATTGGTGAGATGACCTCTTTCTCCATGATATTCGCAGAACCGATCCTCATTTTCTTTGCATGGCTTCCCTTGTAACGGGGGTGGTGGGGGTAAGTTTAGGCGGTGTTCGGTGGAAAGTATTTCTTTGGGCTGTTTGGTAAGGCCGGAGAGCAGGACCCGATTACCATCATGTTTATTGAAATCATTACGCTTGAATTCATTTCGGTCGTGCTTCGCTTTGAGAGACATAAGGGAGAAGACTTCTCCGTCGAGTATCATTCCTTTCCCAAGGCCGCTCGGTCGCCTCTTCCCGCTATTGAATCCTCCCTCAAGTTCCTATCTCTTGGGATCCGATCGCTGGATTCCGGATAGGTCGTGGGTTTCTCCCTCGCACCGGTGTTCTTATAAGCCTCTTCCGCCCGGATATAATCGCCCACCCCGGTCATCATTTCTTTTACGGATTTCGGATTTGATCGAAAACTTAGATGTGTCGGGCACCGATGGGCACCCATGAATGCCGATATTTTCATGAGCTCCCAGACTTGTGATCCTACCGGCCTCGTCGGTCCATCACTCTTTGAATATTGGTAGTGTTTCATTGGCCCGCCGACAATCCGGTGATTTCGGTGGGATCCTTCAGTTCTTTTGTCGCAGAGCAAACCTCGAGTGAATTGTTCTCTTAGTTCGTCCCACCGCCGATGCTCCTCGCTCCAAATTGTCGAACCACCCTTGCGCCGCTCCATCCATAGTCCGCTGGAACATCCGCACCACACCGTGCATCGGCCATTCTCCTTGGTTTTGCCGCCCAACGGCGGTTGACGTGATCATCGGATCACCAACCATCATACAACTTCAAGTTAGCGGTGCATGATGCATTTGGGACCAAATAACTCCACTATTCTCCTTGTAAAGGGTGACCGCCAATTCCTTATGTGGCTTGCCGAGGTCATCTTTGGGGTTTGTGTACAACGCCTTCCTCTAGCTCGCCTTCGTCTGTGAAGGCGAGTCGAACCGCTTGACAACACCGCCCTCGCTATGCGTTGTACTTTCTAAAGAGGGCCTGTAAGGATGCCATCCGGCTTGTATTTGTTCCAGATTCTGAGGTTTCAAATGTTGAAGACCCCGCCCCACCTATATGTTCCATGGGAGGTAGGTTCTGGGAGGACGAACTCCGACCGCTATCGGTTCTCTCGTAGAATGAATTAGGTCCCACGGATGGCGCCAATTTGTTGAAGCAAATTTCGCTATCCGGTTAGCCGTAGAGTCCCGCTCAATCAACGATGCCGAGGAAAAGTCTTCCTTCCCAAGACATAAGCAACACACGTTAGCCTCGCCTCGGATGATGTCCGTGACCAAGCTCCGCGTGAAAGTAATTTGGGGGTAAAGATGGCAATAAATGCGATGGTTAATGTAGTGTGTGTATTTATATCTCTCGAATCATTAAATGTGTTGGGGTATTTATACTACCCCAACCATGCACCTTCACATCGTAGATATATACTGCTCGCAGCACCTATATTACCTATTTGCAAGCCTATAGCCACCCTAGTTGGTAGGCCACGTGGTAAGAATCCCTTAAAAACTGGATACTGTCCTTTATCGTCCGGACGATTTAGACAATGCCGTCCGGCCAGCGATGGTGTCGGACTGCCTGTCTTCCGGACATATACGCCAACAAATGACATCAATGAAGGAGATTACTCCAATTATTAAAGTTAATATAACTAGTTTTGTAATAGAAAAAAAGAAAATTTCTCTTAAAAAGTATTATTCATACATCCTGATCTTAATAAGTGTTGTTTGATTTAGTTGACTACACATATTGTTGATAATGATCGGTGAATGAAATAGTTTTCTATATATGAAAATCACCTTCCCTTGATAATACCCTAAGCCAAAACATGTGAACAATGCACATGGGACGATAAGGTTGTCATGTTTGGAGAATGCCAAAAAGATGAAGGGACCACAATGATCTATTGTGAAAAATATGTTTTGCTTTCTTCTTAGCTACAATGATACAAAACTACAAAAGTGCATAAGATGTTTTGTCTTTGGATAAATGATAAATGAGACTATTCATATAAGCTTGGATGTAAGGGATCGTGGTGCATCACTGTCATCGATCACTATCATGCGTCGTGCTCCCTACATTTTATCTCCAACCGAGCGACTGGCGGACCCAGAACGATATATTAGGTGGTTCCCCTTATTTAGTTAATGCGGTAAATTATCCGGGTCGACGATCCGATAACTAAATGGATCGGTGCGGGTCAAGTCAATACGATATAACACATATAATATATAACAAAAAAATCTTGATAGGTTAATGGCCTATGAAAAAAGAATCTGTTTTTACCCCAATCAAACAATCTATAAAGCTTGAAGTCACAATAAAAAAATCCGCTAGCTTCAAAACTTTTAAAGCCACCCGACTTGTGAAAGTGTATTAATTTACCATGCTTTGCAATTCTTGTAAAATGTTTTGTAATATTCGATATTTAAAACATATCACTAATCGTAAAAACAATTAAATTGTAAGTGTATTGAGATTAGAAATAAATACATACTTAATATTACTTTAATTTCAAATGTAACTGTAACATATATATTTAAAGGGAGGTGATTTGCACACTCCAAAATATTATTGGGACACTTATATGCACAAACAGTAGAAGCACAATATTAATATTGTACAAGTATTTAATACACAAATAGAGTGTCTCAATCATTTTTGAAAGTGTGCAAATCAATTCCCATATTTAAAGGCGTAACTTTTATTTTTGACTTAGCCCACGTGGTACTGAAACAAAATTACTTTTCATATTATCTTAGGGTTTTAGCCGTACAATAGCAACATATTTTCATCTTTGTACCGTTTTGGCACATTTACTTTTTTTGTTCCACTTAATGTAACGTACTTTTAGGATTTGTGCCACTTTAGTACGTGCTACTTTGTTGTACCAGAACCAGAGTTATGAATCCTACTTGTACATGTCACGTAAGATTTCCACTTACAATAAATATTTGAATTAATTACATAAATGGTCCTTTTGGTTTGCGGGGTATCACTAATTGAGTCCCTAAAGTTTTTTGTAAAATTTTCTATACGTTTTCGTCCATTTTTATACATTTCCGTCTGTTTTCTTACGTTTTTATATGCTTTCGTCCGTTTTTTACATTTACGTCCGTTTTTATACTTTTTCGTCTGTTTTTTTACGTTTTCGTTCGTTTTAATTCGATTTCGTCCGTTTTTATACGTTTTCAATCGTTTTTTTTACGTTTTCGCCAGTTCTTATACGTTTTTTACGTTTTCGTCCGTTTTTATACGTTTTCGTCCATTATTTATGCTTTCATCCGTTTTTATACTTTTTCGCCGCTTTTTACGCTGCTCATTTTATCCGATTTCGCCCTTTTTATACGCCGTCCGCTTTTTATGCTTCTTCGCTTTTATCGTTTCATCTGTTTTATCCGTGTTTATACGCTTTCATCTGTTTTTATACGTTTCGTTTTTTTATCCGTTTTCGTCCATGATTTTATGTTTTCGTCCCTGTTTATACATTTTCGTCCATACTTATACGATTTCGTCAGTTTTTTACGTTTTCGTGCATCTTTATACGTTTTTGTCTATTTTTAAAGGTTCTTGTCCTTTTTTATCCGTTTTCTTACGCATAAAAAATATATATTTATTTTCGTACGTTTTTGTCCTTTTTTTTTTACATTTTTATCCGTTTTTATTCATATAAAAATGGACGAAAACGTAAAGAAACGGACAAAATAGTATAAAAACGGACAAAACGTTAAAAAACGCAAAAACGTAAAGAAACGAGCGAAAACGTATAAAAACAGACGAAAACATAAAGAAATGGACAAAATCGTATAAAAACAGATGAAAACGGACAAAAACGTAAAAAATAGACGAAAACGTAAAAAAAAGGACGAAAACGTATAAAAATGGACGAAAATGTAAAAAACGGATGAAAACGTATGAAAACGCAAGAAAACGTATAAAAACAGATAAAAACGTAAAAAAGTCAGACGAAAACGTAAAAAACGGATGAAAACGTATAAAAAGCGGACGAAAACGTAAAAAAAACGGACGAAAACGTATAAAAACGTAAGAAAACGGACGCAAACGTAAAACATGGATAAAAACGAATAAAAACGTTAAAAAAAAAGACGAAAACTTAAAAAACAGTAAAAAACGTATAAAAACGGACGAAATCGGATAAAAATGAAATAAAACTTAAAGAAAATGACGAAAACGTATAAAAACGGGCGAAAACAAAAAAGTTTGACGAAAACGTATAAAAAATTTTGACAAAAATTTTTAGGACTAAAATTGTGATACCCGACAAACCATTGGGACCATTTATGTGCTAAAAATATTCCACTTAGATTTTTATCCGGTAAAATAACTTTGTTAACCTGTAGCCTGTACTTTGACGTACTAAAGTGGCACAAAACCCGAAAGTACGTTACATTAAGTGGAACAAAAAAAGTGCACGTACCAAAACGGTATAAAGGTGAAAGTACGTTGCTATTGTACGGCTAAAATCCTATCTTAAACCATAAAAGATAACCAACTTCATCTTCTTCAACAAAACTCAAGCAACCTTTTCCGGTCTGTTAGGATTTAGTAAATCCGTAAGTTAAAGACTCGATCACCTCAAGTATTTGTAAGTATTAGAAAGCTCGTAGTCTTAGTCATTTAATTATTATAAGTAGTTAGTTAAGTAACACTGTGGAGGACGGACGGGTCTTTACCCACTGTATACCTGATCCACAGCCCGTAGGAGGCGTATTTGTAAATACTATAAATACCTTCTACCTCCCAAGGTAGAAGGTGGAGCTTCATAATATATCATTTTACTTTCTCTCACTAGAAGTTCCCATCCTCTCACTTTCTCTCTCTAAAAATCTTTTTCCATTCAATCCATAGCTTGTGTGTTTGTGTTTTTATAATAACCAATATATTACAATTGGTATCAAGAGCCATGGTTTGATCATCTACTTCGTGTGTGCTCGGATTTTTGATTGGTTATACTTAATTTATGGTTCGAATAGGTTTAGAGACTTTTTCACTATTTTGATCTTATTTAGTGGTTAAGTTTGTTATTTGGTTGTACTTTTGTGTGTAGGATTGCCATATTGGTTTAGTAATTGGGTTTGGAATGCTTGTTTCATATGGTGGTTTTTTTTTTTATTGAAAACGCAAGGTTTAGCTTTTGTTCTTCGTTGCGTTTTGCCCTTTCTATGGTGTGGTTTGGTTTGTTCTAAGTTGCGGTTTGTGTGCTCTTCGCTGCGTTTTGTCCTGTTTCAGGTTGCGACTTGTCTGCTTTATGCTTGCGGTTTGGTGATTCTGAGCTGCGACTTCACAGATTTGTGTTGCGATTTGTTGATATAAAGTTGCGGTTTGATTATATTATTAATATTTTGTTGCGTTTTGTTAGATACAGACAAAACTTGCGTTTTGACAGATGGAAAAAGGACAAAAAGGAAGTTAGTGATTGTACCTGAGTGAAAGCGACCTGCGATTTGTGTCCTGCGATTTGTATCATGCGACTTGTCTCTGCATTTTGTTAATCAATGCGATTTGTGTTCCTGCATTTTGAAAGTTGCGGTTTGGTTATTCTGCGATTTGTTTATGCGTTTTGTCAAGTGTTTCGGTTTGTGTTCTTGCGTTTTGGTATCTCTGCGACTTGACAGGTGATGCGATTTGTATCTTTGCGACTCGACAAGTGTTGCGGTTTATACATCTGCGTTTTGTCTAGTACTTCGATTTATGTGTTGCGAATTGTTAGTTGCAAATTTTCTCTTGAGATTTGACACTTGAGATTTGAGTTCTACGGTTTCCTCTTGATTTTGTAAAATCCCGCGAAAGATTCGATTTCTCGGTTAAATCAAAGAGTTGTAAAATCCTGTGTGTTTATAAATCATGTCTACCGTTTCAGATGATGTTCAAGTTGTTGGGTCTGATACCCGCCCTCCTATGCTGGATAGAACTGATTATAACTCTTGGGCACAGAGAATCCGATTGTATTGCTTGGGCAAAGAGAATGGGCTTAACATCATTCAGTCAATTGATGAAGGACCCTTCCGAATGGGCACTACCAAAGATCAACTTGAAACTGGTGAAGATGGAAGTGTCACTCTAGGTATGGATAGACCAAGGACTTATGATGATCTCAATGAGAAGGAGAAGAAAAGATATGATGCTGACATTAGAGCTTCTAACATCATACTTCAAGGTCTACCCAAGGACATCTACAAGCTGATTAATCATAACAGTCAGGCCAAAGCAGATTGGGACAATGTCAAGATGCTTCTCTCTAGCTCAGAACTGACTAAGGAAGATCGAGAGTCACAGCTGTATAATGACTTCGAGAACTTCAAGATGAACCCAGGGGAGAGCATTACAGAGTATCATGTGAGGTTTCACAAACTTGTGAATGATCTGAGGAATATCATTATGACTATGCCAAATATCCAACTTGTAAAATCCAAGATCCGGACTCAACTAGGGTATAATAATAACAATGATTGAATGTGCACAGCGGAATAAGAATAACACAATCAAAGTTACCAACAAGGTTTTTCTCAAGAAACAATGATCCTCTATGGATCCTTTTCACTCTCTCTAATGATGTTTTCCTGGAATGTTTTTCTAAGAGTTATCAAATACAAAAGTCCTCAGTTCCTTTTATACACAAGGAACCCTAAATAAACAATAATATAAAATAAATGCACATCACTTCCTAAAATAGCTCATGCATATCCTAACAAACTAATACTGATTAACTATATCAGTAGAAATACTATAGAATACGCGGAATAACTATCTCCGCAGAAACCATCTACACGGCTTCACTACTTCAACAGTAATTAGATCTTCGCAGATTCCACACTACTTCAGCAGTAATCCTTCAGAAGAATTTCAAAGATAATTCATACTTCACGTAATTCCCAACAATCCTCCCTAAACCGGAATTTGATGGTTAAGTTCCAGCTTGATAGATCTTTAACACTTCGTAACAAGAGGATTGTACTCGAACATCAAGAAGAAAGAACCAAAACAATTTCATCTCTATGATGACAAACTTTGAAACTCCGGATCTTTGCAAAGAACAAATGAAAAATGTACATCAAAACATATTAGTTTCATACTATTCTCATCACATCCAGTGTGTTAACTCCGTGAGAGGTGAATCATTGAAAATAATGGATTTGATGTCTCTTTACCAATAGCCATCACTACCGGAGTAGCCAAATGTTTAAGTTCGAAAACTATGGTACATCGATAACCATCTCGATTTATTAGCAAACCAAAGAACCATATAAACGGATTTGATTTGTCTTCACCGTAGCCGCTTGCTCGTGACTAGTCAATTCTTGGATTTCAAAAGGAATAAACCATGGTGAATTGATGACCATACAACCTCAACAATTAAGCATGGGTGGTTGCATACCCTATGATTTTGAGCAAACCATTACGTTTATCAACGGAATTGAGATGTCTTTACCAAAACCATTTGCTTTTGGACTAGCCAACTCTTTGATGGAATGCCGCCATCATCATGGTGTGTTGATTACCATTTATGGATTTCATGACCTTTACCACAAGCCATAATCTTGTGGGCTAGTCAACTTTGTGTCAAGAAGACATGGTGAGATGAAAACCATGAGTTGTGTGGTAATAAACCAACACCAAAACCTGCAAACAAGAAAGAGTAGAAACTGAACACGTAAAGGATTTTTTTTTTTTTTTTTTTTTTACTAAATATAAAATAAAGAAAGAATAAAAATAACCAAAACATGTAAAATAAACCATCAAGCAGCAGCTGAAACCAAAGACAGTTGTAGTGTCAGCAAAAACACTAAGCCTCCCCTTAGGCTTATATGGATCCAACAGGTGCAAAAATGGTTAGAATACAAAAAAAATACAACAATAAGCCTCCCCTCATCAATGCACCTGACAAAGACTATTTTTCTTGGGTACCCATAATAAACCTTTCCTTTGAGTTTTCCAAGAATAACTCGTTGAGGGCTTAAATGCTTGCCACTCTAACTCCACCATGTGCCATATTCATATGAGATACATAAGGTGTATATGATCGAAAATAAGAACTTGTAGGTCTATAGGCATAGCATTACTGCTCCACCAACCAAGAGTAATCGGTGAAGAATATCCTCCACCGTAGGAACCTGAAACGCCTATTAAGCCTCGCTGACAGAAATGATGCATACACCTTTGGCTTACCAAGAGGAACCGGTTTACCCGCCTCACATGTGCGACTTTGGGAACAAATGGAGGATTACTAGAAACATTAGTCCATGTGGGTCTAGAAGTCTTATGGCCGAGGAAACACCCATCTTTTCTCATGATAATCATGCCTTTAATAAGATGGAGTTTACTACCACACACAAAACAAGATTTCTTCTTAAAATACTTATTCTAAACACAACTTTGTTTATTACATTTAAACTTATCAGAAACAAAATTAGAAGCAAAATTGTGTTCAACAGAATAAGTAACTGGCTTTGTTTTGGGCTCATCAGCAGCTACTTTGGACTTGGGTGTGGTCATGGGTGTATGCCTAGATGGGTCAGACTTTTCACTTGAATCACATGAGGCATAGTCAGTGGACTTTAGGTCTGATGACTTGTCACTTTTAGAACAAGAGACATAGTCATTAGTTTTGCTACTAAGGTCCGCAAGTCACTTGACTTTTGCCATATAAATGATGTGATCCATCAAAGTCAATCAGAATGGATGTGTCAATGGGCATATGTTCACCTCTAATAGGTCCAGGGACCGCATGTAATTCACCTTCTTTAACATAATTAGCTAAACCTACTGGTGTAGTTTTACGCCCATCATTTTTAGCTTCAGGACCTACATGTTTTTGAAAACCTAGACCTATCCTAGATGTCTCAAATTGACTACTATAGATGTGACCAGCTAACTTGTTTCCATTCAATAACCATTCTTTATGCCTAGTAATTTCCTCATCTAGTTTCTCTTTAAGCTCTTGATTTTCAGAAACAAGATTAGCTTTTTCTTTTTCAGTGCGTTTTAAATCAATGTTAGCACAATCTAGATCAATTTGTAGCCCCCTTATTTTTTCCTCATAAGCTATCTGATTCTTTTGAAACCATAATTTTTGTCTTTCTAATGTTTTTAAAGCCTGTTTATAAGCTTCAACTTCAACATAGCATTCATTATACTTAGGTTTCAAAATATCATAGGCTTCCTTAAGTTCATTATATTTTTCACTACAACCAAACACACAATTATGTACCTGAGAGATGCCCATGAATGCAAAGTGTGGACTGGCAAGTTCTTCAAAGATAACCCGCAACATCGCCTTCCTTGCTCATCTTCTTGAATTCACCTTTCCACCATACCTTTCTTCGAGTGCATTCCATATACGACTTGCATCATCCATATAACTAAAATCGCTAGATGATCAAGAAGAATAGATTTAAGCAAGGTAGTTCGCCTTTGACTCTCTTTGTACAAAGAATGTGTTCATCTGCATATTGTTGGAGGAAGAAAAAAGAGATTTCCATCTTGATCACATCCAGTCCTTTTCAAGCTGTTGCCATTTTGGATCACCTTCCAGATATTCATATCATTATTCATGATCCAGTGTTCCATCTTCTTAACCCAGACATCGTACTCATCATTCATCAAATAAGGAAACATACCATCATCCCTTTTATTACCAAATTCTGCCATTTTAGGTGATAATAGCAGTAAAGTTATGTGATAGCAGGAATAATATGGGACCAAATGCAAGTGGGGACCAGCGTGTGAAAGTTAGCAGCAACAATATATCAGAAGTAACAAACAATATATGTATCGTAGGTCCACTAAATCATGCCCAAGCCAATCAAAACGATGACACCATGTAAACCATTAAATGACTTAGCACATTTGTTAACCCACGTCAGCCAATAGCAAAAACTATCCCACTATATCAAGCCACAACTTTTGAATGCACAGAAACTTAGGTGATTAATTCAATTCGATTGACCAAATAAATAATACCTATGACAGTTGAGATGTGTGGGTCCGATCACACTACCATGTGAGAACAACCAATTGAGAAAGAATAATTTGACCAATGTGATTCATGGCATCAATTTAAATGAACCTCAAATAATTCGACCACTAAAAAATAATTCCCACGTTAACTTCAGCAGAAATGAATAATCAGCAGTAAAAGGAAAATCCCACGTGACCGCTTCTACGATTCCCTCGTGACCAATCAATCAAGCCTCCTTGTCAGTACTAGTGTTTCGTGAATAATTATTCTTCAAAAGCAAGCCAAGGATGGTGACCCCACTTCGAACCAATCAAAATACACGCCCTCTTGAATGAGCCAATCACAAATCACAGATATCCTATTCGTGTACACGGATCACGATTCAAAGGTAGGACCCGCTTTAATTAGAGTAACATCAAACGAGTGGATCAAAAAGAATGCCACGTGATATCCCTAATCAATGAAATTGTGATCGACAATAATATTGACACCAAAAAATATGTGTCCCCACCGATCAACCAAGTATTATACGAGACAGCACATTCATTACAATTCACTCAGTACGAGATATTTTATATTGATTGACAAACATAAAAATATTACTCGATACCTCAAAAACGAATGTCTTCTCCAAAACTGCTTCTGCCGACAATAAAACCTTTAATAAACCCTAGATCGAGAGCCACCCGCTCTGAAACCAATTGTATAATCCAAGATCCGGGCTCAACTAGGGTATAATAATAACAATGATTGAATGTGCACAGCGGAATAAGAATAACACAATCAAAGTTACCAACAAGGTTTTTCTCAAAAAACAATGATCCTCTATGGATCTTTTTCACTCTCTCTAATGATGTTTTCCTGGAATATTTTTCTAAGAGTTATCAAATACAAAAGTCCTCAGTTCCTTTTATACACAAGGAACCCTAAATAAACAATAATATAAAATAAATGCACATCACTTCCTAAAATAGCTCATGCATATCCTAACAAACTAATACTGATTAACTATATCAGTAGAAATACTATAGAATACACGGAATAACTATCTCCGCAGAAACCATCTACACGGCTTCACTACTTCAAAGTAATTAAATCTTCAGCAGATTCCACACTACTTCAGCAGAATCCTTCAGCAGTAATTTCAGCATAATTCATACTTCACAGAATTCCCAACAGAACTCAATTCCAAGTTCGTAAACAACATGAACCCGAAGTGGAAAAGGTTTGTTACCGAAGTGGAACAGGTTTGTTACCGCAGTGAAGCTGAACAAAGGATTAAGGAACACTAACTATAAGCAGTTGTATGCCTACTTACTTCAACATGAGAAGCATGCTACATTTGACCGTTTGATCATGGAAAAATTCAATTCAACCATGTTAGGAATTGGAAATTCCATAAGTAAAGTGTCGGTCACCCCAAATATTATCTAGCATAGGTTAGCTCGTAGACTTGTCGTTAGATACGTTATTTAGTAGTTTATTAGTTAGTTATTAGTTTAGTTTAGAGTAGTGTAACACCGTGGAGGAAGGACGGGTCTTTACCCACTGTATGCCTGATTCACAGTCCGATAGGAGGACGTATTGTTTGTAAGGATAAATACCCCTTCCATCCATGGAAGGGGTGTGGCTTGGCAATCTAACATTTCATTTTATAGAAGCAACTCTCTACCAAGAACACAATCTCTACTTTCTCTCTATAATGTTTAACATGTATTTTGATCATCCAAGACCACCCGAATCATCAACACAATAATATTGATAAGGTTTTAAAAGGTACCTTTTGAAGTATTGGGTCATTTAAGCCCTTATTCGATCACTGGTCAGATCCGTTATTGCTTAATATCGCTCCTTTTCACTTTTAGGTCTCTTGAAGGCAAAATGTCGTGGAATGATGCTTATTTGGACGAAAAGCGCGAATATACGAAGAAAATGGCCAAAGTCGAATCGAGACACTCAAAGTCATTGAAACATAAGGCGACGGCATTTAGCCATCAGATATCCGCGACGCCGTAGCGGAAGGAATTTTATGACGGGTCGCCCTTATTCGATCACTCAGATCCGTTAAATTGCATGTTTTCAAGGCGGACGACGCCAGTTCTAAGAAAATGGAGTAGAGCTCGTCTTTGAAACATTACTCAGACGGCCTAGATGCGGGCCAAGACGCGCCGAGTCAGACGGGGACTACACACAATATAGGTGACGCCGCCGCAAGGTTTACGTGGCCAAGACGAAACCCTAATGACGGCGACACGACGACGGCCATTTAAACATAAGGTGACGCCGTCGCAGATGTAATCTTATATATAGAATCCGAATTTTTCGCTTTTGTGTGTAGTCTTTGGAGTAAAACCTAAAACCGAACCAAGGCTTTCTTGTGCAAGATTTTAGGTTCTAAACCCTATTATACATCAAGATAAGTATTTACTTCATTAATTTAATTATGTCTTTGATTATTTGTGTGTATGCTTGCATGTTCTCCATGTCCCGCTAATTTATTTGTGTGTTTGCTTAGGAATATGAAACTTAATTATTGAATATTGATTGGTTGATACTTATCTTAGTTGACTAATGATCTAGAGTGCGCTAGATTATTCGTTGTGTACTTAATGCTTGACTTTTCTTTGTGAACTTTAGAATATAATTATCTAGGTAATTGTAGGATAAAGTATTCAAGGACAACCGTAGAGTAGGCGCCTATAAATCACTAGAGGATTTGTAAACAAGACCCTTTGGTAATTTCAAAGAGTTAGGAAACAAGCACGCCCTATAGCCTTAGAATCACAACGCAACTAGGAATAAGGACGTGACAAATCAACCATCAATAGGAGATAATTAAGGAGTAGTAAAACCTAAGTAAACACATCTTTAAACTATCATACGAGTACACATCAATTAGACATAGACTATCACAACCTTAGCTTAGATAATTAGATAATAGTAGAGTAATCGGTAGCAATACCAACCCCCAAATCCAATACCCGAGATTCGTACCTTTTCCATTTCTACAAAAATATAAAAATACAAAAATAATCTTCCTCAACCTCAACCTTAGCGTAGTAACTTCTCACTAGCATTCCTATTCCCCTAGAGAACGATATCAATACCCGTGGCTTACCCTAATTACTACACTACAACGATTAGGTTCATCGCCTAGGTGTTATAAAACTTGCTCAAGAAAAGGAAGTTTCCTTGACCCCGAACGACGCGCTGTAGCGTTATCAAGTTTTTGGCGCCACGGGAATAGAATAGCTAGTTAGTAGTCCACCTCGCTTAGGTTTCCTTACTTGATTCCTATCAAGTAACTTTTTCTCATTTTTAACTTCCTCGTAGTCTATCCCCTTCTTTGTGCCTTTGTTCGTAAAACTTTTCCATTGACTCTTCCGCTCACCATCATGGAGAACGCGAATCCACCAAAACTTTCACCCAATCAACAAAATCCACTACATAATCTACCCTTTCCACTCCAAAATGAGATCCCGAGGTTCCAAAGAACATCATGATGAATCCTTTCCCGAGGCTTGGACTCGCATTAAATATTTATTGCAAAAGTCCTTTATCATGGTATTGACTTATCTGCTTCCACTACAATTCTTTTACACTCAGACGCCCACTAAACCCAAAGGAGACTTGACTATGTAACGGATGGGGATATTTGGGGACGTGGTGCTCGATTTGCATGGGAAACCTTTGAGATTCACGCCCAATTTAGAAGTGGAACATGGGACCCAAAACGAATTTTAGACCTATTTTCAATTTGGAAACTTCGGTCGGAAAGGTTGTTTAGGAAGGAGATGATTAGAGTTGAGGTACCAAGGTGCATGTCATGGTTAGGCGCTACCACAATACAAAATGAATACATAGGTGATCTTGATAAGATGGAGGATGAGTAGAAAATCCAACCCCATCGGATAACCCACAAGTCTTACCATCACTGAGGAACACACATCGCCTATAACTTACCCTAAGAAGTAGAAGAGACTATAGGAACCCCAATTAGAGAACCTTGGACCAAACGCCATTAGAGAATGTAGGTTTAGATGCTTGTTGTCATGACCTCTCTTAGTCCTAGGGAAGTTCCATATTTTGATGAACCGAGCCTCACTTAAAAACCTTACCCAATTTTCCGCCTTTAGATGTGAATCTTGAATTGAATTAGCCCCAATCCACCCATCAAAATAGATAGTCCGGTAGTTGCTTGATAAAGGTGGTAGATTCTAGGCCATGTAGAGTAGAAGCCGATATAGGAGTAACCCATGACCTTACACACTTATATCACCCATTCATGGTTGATAACAAGAAACACTATGGGTTTAAACCGGTTTATTAGGTCAAGATGGATCCTTAACCATGAATCTTTGAAGTTGGTAGAAAATGATCCATTCTTAGAGAGAGATTTGATTCTCTCGCACACCAATAGACTTAGGTAAGGTTATAATGAATAGAGCACACTTCTTTGAGCATATAAATCACCCATCATCCTCTCCTCACGTAGCAAATTTCCACCCTAAGGGTGTGTATTGCTACTATCACCCGCACTTGAACTTAAGTGTAGGGAAAACTTCCCTTTATATGTTAAATAAGGGTAGAGTCGCTCGTGACTCGAACAAAACAAGCGCTTCGGGAGGCAACCCATGTGTATTTGTTTTTCATTTTCATTTTGTGTCGATATCTTTTATTAATTGTTTATCCTCATGTTTAAATTTGTAAAATGCTTTATTTTGTTTTTAACCTCGCCTTAATTACATATAAAGGTATTTTACATAAAGGATAAGTGTAGGAGGATTACACACGCTTTCATAAGAAACGTGAACATGAGAATAACAATTAATTAAAAGATATATATGTTTGTTTGTTCGAGTCAAATGCTTGTATCGAGTCATAATGGATGTTTTGCGTAAATTTTTCCAGATTCTAAAGATGTAAATTTTCCGTAAATTTTTCCGTAAAATCGCACCGCTTTTTGTCAGATAACCGACGGCGTCAGATTGCAACCGACGACGCGTGAAGGAATAAAACATCACCTTATTTTTCTCGTTTTTCGAGCTACTTGTAAAATTTTGGAATTTTCCGATCTTAACTTTCAAAACAAATTTGTAAACATCCATTCCACAAGCATTATATCCTAGTTTAAATCGAGTCTTATGTATATTATTACCACCGATTTTACGCGAAGGTTTCGCTTTGTTTTCTTCTAGTGTGCGTGTTTAGTTTGTCAAGAAGAAGTTACACAAGTTTGGAAGGAGCCTTTCACGCAAAAACTCTTCTTGGAAAAGATTTAACCACCACTTTTTACGGATCCTACCGAGCTAATCGGGAGTATTAGTTTCTTTCGCTTTTAATTACCTTCTATTATCATAACTTTGATATTTCGGGAACATTGGGGACAATGTTCGCTTTAAGTGTAGGAGGGAAAATAAACGGAACTTTGAAACTATGCTTATCCTTGACTATTTGCTTTGTCCAAGTGTATTTGTGTAATAAACCATGAGAAAATGTAGGTTAGGGTAATTTTAGCCAAATTTAAAATTTTTCATGACGATAAGAGTGGGCCATTAGTCTTAACAAAAGCGCCTCATGGATAGGAAGTTGCATGACTAGCACAAAAAACCTTACCACCTAAATTCCACCCAAAATGCGAGGATCGCCTTAGATTAGTAGGAATTAAAGCATTCATCTTTAATGCTTAGAGTGTGAACCGTAGTATATTAGATTCTAGAACTTGTTTTGTGATGCATTCCGAGATCGCTAGTGAGACTACACTTGTGTAGTTAGGAATAACTAAATGATAAGAGGCATTAGGATAAACCCTTGTTTGACACCGTAATATAATTACTTCTTCCATATCGGTTGAGTAATTCCCCACACCCTTTGCGTTGTACTCATCTTTAGTACACGATACCCTAGTTAACCCCTCGAGCCTATCCTTTTCGCGGTTCTCGTGATGTTTCGGTTTTTCCGGATATCAATGAAGAGCATTGTTTACACCCCACCCCAAATATACACCCAAATCGCTTTAGCCTACCTTTATTGCACTCACTTTAGTGCAATTTATGTTATCACCCAAAACCCTTAGTTCAATTATCCGTTGCTTGCATGAGTTGCTAAGTCGAGTCATATCCTTTGTATACGCTTTGGGATGATTGGGATTCATGGGAAAAGTTAAAGTTTATGAAATATAGGAAGAGAACGTTAAACTCAAATTCCTTTGTTTGCATAATAATGTACTCCAAGTGTTTTGATCTTTTCAATTCGGGTCAAATTAGTGTTAGAGTAATAAAACTCAAGTGTAGGGATGTGTCTATAAACCCTATCATTTTGATGTACCGTAGAGGATGGTAGAGTAAAAGTGTGCAAAAAAAAAAAAAAAAAAAAAAAAAAAAAAAAAAAAAAAAAAAAAAAAAAAAAAAAAAACCATACTGCTACCATCCTACATCTATCTTTTAAATTATGTTTGTTTATTTTCGTTGCCTAGAGTTTTAGAGTGTCGAGTCTTGGCTTAGCAACGCCATTCTTCAGATACTTGCAACATAGAGATTTTGACTATCCACCACTAAATAGCCTATCCCACCAAACCCTTCATTTCCTACCGTAAGCCTAACATTACAACCCTTTAAAAGACCTCTTTGATAGTCTTTCCTAGGTGCTTACGCCAAAGCGACGGAGGTTTGATCTATTCTCAAGCCTATGGTAATCTATGTACTAGGACCGTTAATGAGTGTTTATCTTCCATTTCGATTTGTTATATTTCATATATACACCCGAGAGAGATGCGAGTATCCAAACACCCCATGTGAGGTGCTAGTATGTATTTCGTGCTTGTTATGACTTTTATGGGCTTATATGTGTTGTGGACCGCTTTGAATGAATGCTTCATGACCCCTAACTTATAAATTAATTGGTTAAAGCACATTTGCTTGAGGACAAGCAAATACCAAGTGTAGGGATATTTGATAAGGTTTTAAAAGGTACCTTTTAAGGGGTCATTTAAGCCCTTATTCGATCACTTCAGATCCGTTATTGCTTAATATCGCTCCTTTTCACTTTTAGGTCTCTTGAAGGCAAAATGTCGGAATGATGCTTATTTGGACGAAAAGGCGCGAATATACGAAGAAAATGGCCAAAGTCGAATCGAGACACTCAAAGTCATTGAAACATAAGGCGACGGCGCCATCAGATATCCGCGACGCCGCCGGAAGGAATTTTATGACGGTCGGTTTAAATTGCATGTTTTCGCGGACGACGCCAGTTCTAAAGGAGTAGGCCGTCGTTACTCAGACGGCCTAGATGCGCCAAGACGGCGCCGAGTCAAGGGACGGCACACAAATATAGGTGACGCCGCCGCAAGGTTTACGTGGCCAAGACGAAACCCTAATGACGGCGACACGACGCGCCATTTAAACATAAGGTGACGCCGTCGCAGATGTAATCTTATATATAGAATCCGAATTTTTCGCTTTTGTGTGTAGTCTTTGGAGTAAAACCTAAAACCGAACCAAGGCTTTTTGTGCAGATTTTAGGTTCTAAACCCTATTATACATCAAGATAAGTATTTACTTCATTAATTTAATTATGTCTTTGATTATTTGTGTGTATGCTTGCATGTTCTCCATGTCCCGCTAATTTATTTGTGTGTTTGCTTAGGAATATGAAACTTAATTATTGAATATTGATTGGTTGATACTTATCTTAGTTGACTAATGATCTAGAGTGCGCTAGATTATTCGTTGTGTACTTAATGCTTGACTTTTCTTTGTGAACTTTAGAATATAATTATCTAGGTAATTGTAGGATAAAGTATTCAAGGACAACCGTAGAGTAGGCGCCTATAAATCACTAGAGGATTTGTAAACAAGACCCTTTGGTAATTTCAAAGAGTTAGGAAACAAGCACGCCCTATAGCCTTAGAATCACAACGCAACTAGGAATAAGGACGTGACAAATCAACCATCAATAGGAGATAATTAAGGAGTAGTAAAACCTAAGTAAACACATCTTTAAACTATCATACGAGTACACATCAATTAGACATAGACTATCACAACCTTAGCTTAGATAATTAGATAATAGTAGAGTAATCGGTAGCAATACCAACCCCAAATCCAATACCCGAGATTCGCACTTTTCCATTTCTACAAAAATATAAAATACAAAAATAATCTTCCTCAACCTCAACCTTAGCGTAGTAACTTCTCACTAGCATTCCTATTCCCCAGAGAACGATATCAATACCCGTGGCTTACCCTAATTACTACACTACAACGATTAGGTTCATCGCCTAGGGTGTTATAAAACTTGCTCAAGAAAAGGAAGTTTCCTTGACCCCGAACGACGCGATCTAAGTCAAGCGTTATCATAAAGATTAGGTTTGAGTTTGTGAGATCTTTTAGGAAAGAGTCTTATGCTACATTTATATATACCCAAAATTAGGGTAAGAGTGATATAAGATCACATGGGCCTTGCGGTTATCGTGAATTTGTATGGGCGTTTAATTTTAAGTCGGGCCATGTGGTGTATTGTGTTGAATTTCTTTAATGATTATGAGTATGGCGATACATGGGCTGAATCGACATGTTAATATCATCCGGTTTTGGATTTTTGATATTGAGGCGAAGTGTGAGCATGATTGGTGAGATTTGAATCATGTTGGTTTAGTAATGGTTGCTTAAAATGAATTTGATCCGTACTATCCTTTATGCCCGAACTAATTATTGGACCGAATATGAGCATATGTGTACTTGGGCTTTCTAAAGCCTAAAATTGATTGGGTCAATATGGAGGACGTGCTTCTCACAATTGGATCCTCTATACGTAATGAGATTTGTTGAAGTGATTTGACGATCATGTGATTCGATGATGAGATTGGGTATGATGATGAGATTTGTTGTATGGGGTTTGATACTTTGGTGTATGCATTTTCACGGATATTATTATGTCATGGCTTATAAGTATTCATTGGAAAATGTTGACTACGGGGTTGTTTGGACGGTATTCTTATTTAGATTTGAAGTGAGGTTTTAAGGCGCGTTTACTTATTTCGCCTTCTTTCTTTCTACCCTTCCGTGAAGATGACTTGTTTGGGCGTTTATAGAGGGTGATAAAGACTTGGCTATTTAGTTGCGTTTGTGATTCCTTCTCACTTAACCCAGAACGTAGCTATCACTTCGGTGTCTCACTCATTGAGAATGTCAAGAGGTTTTGTACATTGGGTACACCGTTTCTTTTTCACGAGGATTAGTACAAGTTTAAGTAACAACCGGGAGTTTTACTTCATGATCAAGATTGGCATATCGTGATTAATTCTCCATGTGGTCACTACAATAGTGACTGAACGCGTGAATGATATGTTTACCAAAGTGTTGATTGGATGGTTGATGATGTTGTTGATGTTGGATAATGAACCATTGATGAACCATTGATGTTCCCTAAAATGATATTCACCAAACCAAAGTTGTCATAACACATTCAAGCTAATATTGTTTACGGTTTTGTCTTTATTTTGTAAAATCCACTAAAGAACCTATTTCTCGGTTTAAATCATAGACTTGTAAAATCCGTGACAATGGAAACATCCCGGTAATAGTAAAGTACATTTCCGGATCTATCTTACGGTTTATTCTTGGTTTTGTAAAATCCCCATGAAAGAAACTATTTCTGTTTAAACCATAGAGTTGTAAAATCCGCTTGATGGAACCATCTTGGAGAAGAGAAAGTGTAATTCTGGATCTTACTTGATGCTGGTGCTACGGTTTCTGCTTCGAAGAAGGGATAAAAGGGTGTATTTCATGAATTGGATGTGTGTTTGGATATTTGTCATGGCTGTATGGTTATTACTTGGTTTTACGGGGTTCTGTGCTTGTAACCATGGTCGGGATGAAACAATTATCAAAGTTCACTTTTAAGATCAAAGGAGGCTAGATTTGAGCTTTTAACAAGATGTGACAACCCTAATTCACTATTATTTATTTGAGGTTGAAGTGAAATATCACGGGCGAGTGTACTTAGTATCTGAAGGTATCGGGGATGGTTGGATGAAGATACTTCGAGATCCTTGTTCAAGCTTATTATAAAAAACAAAGAGTTGGAAATCTAGTTATTGTTGGGTGACTTTTTCCTTTTCTTTTACCACTTGGGGGAATTGGGCTCTTATCATCTCAAAATAACTATCACTTAAAGGAGTTACGTTGTAGTGCTCAGTGTCACATTCAATTGTGGATTTTCAAGAGTTAATGTACGTCTTATACTTGATGGTTGGTTGGTTGAAGAGTATAGAGTACATAGAGAGTACTTAGAGATGCTAATGGAAATCGGCACCGCTCTTTGTTACATATGTACAAGTTTAAGTCATGAGTTCGGGGTAGTTTACTTCAGGGTCAAATTCATTATATCGGGTTTTCTCCATCATCTGTCACTACAAAAAGCCCACTGAATGATAATGGGTTGATTACATGTTATGCTAAGAGAGCTGAAAAGAGAGAGATTATGACGTATGAACACAACAGTTCATGCCTCGTACCTCAAAGAAAAGAAAAGTGTACGCTTCAGTGCGCTTTATCTTTTGAAGAAGAGAAATCTTCTCATTTATGACCATTCTCATCAACATGCTTCATACTTTTTCCATGCGCTTTAGTCATCAAGTGAACCGGGCTACCACTGATTGTTTTCTCATTCCACTTGCTCTATTATAATGAAGATGGCGACATCATGTGCTTATTTTGAGGGAGAGAAGTGTGAATAGAACATTCAGATGATTTTCACTTATTTAATCAAGAATGGCAACTCCGTATGCAATTCTTGAGGGGGAGAAAAGTGTGAAATTACCGCATGGTTGATTGATTTTGAGAATAAATGGTCAAATGGCTCCAAACACATGTAAGAACCGCTCTTCTTCTTATCGGATCATCGTCACATGGAGTTTCTTCTATGAGCCGTTGGTTGACATCTTCACACAGGCTGATATGATTATCGACAAAGTGCTTCCGGTTAATGCTTCACGAACACATCAACATGATGATTCCAAACAATCTCTCTGTTCTTGTTTGATGTGATTGGTAGTTTGGTGTTACCATTTCGTGTGTTCGTTGCGGCCTGATTGCTGATTTCCTTGATGAACATCTTTCAATTCTTGTTTGATTGGGAGGTATTTTAGTTAAGGGGATTTGCAAGATGTAAGTTAATTGGGATGCTTTTTGGTGAGATGCTTTTTGGTGTGAGTTGAAGATGTTAACTATCTATTCCCCAACTGAACAATCTTGAAGAAGGTCGAGTCTACAATCGGTTCTACATTCTCTCGCTACATGTTAGAAGACTAAAAGACGAGTTGCATTTGATTATCAAAAGACTTCTTCTTAATATGGGCATTTATCAAATAGATTGTCGGTTTAGGGAGAGAACTAATTGGGGAGAGTGAAAAGTCGATTTAATCCTCAATTAGACTTGCTCACATTCTCGCTCAAAGAAGTTGATTCTCACGATATATTTGTGCTAATAGTGCTCTTCTCAAAAGATTTCAAGTATTTGGGCTTACAAAGAGTTGTTGATTATGAAGTGTCAAAACCAGCAAGGGGGAAGGAGACAAGCATCTAAACGCGAGTAAACTTGATGAACTTAATACTTCTAAGTAATTGAAGATATCTCGGGAAGACAAATGTTATTACGCAGAGAAACTCAAGGTTTGACTCATGGCGAGTAAACTTGATGAACTTAATTCTTCTAAGTGATTGAAGATATCCCGGAAAACAAATGTCATGACCGCAGAGAAACTCAAGTTTTACTCATCAAGGTATTTAGTGTTCTTATTCCAACTATGTGGGGAAGAGATGGAAGAGTTAGTTTCAAGATGAAAGAGGTACAAAAGTGTATGATGATTTTGATGTTATCACAATCATCGGGAGAGAGATTGTGTACATTGGGGATGCTCACTGCTTTACTTGAGGGCTTAACTGTGATTCGTAGATATAATCACTTATTAGGTGTTGACATCTGCAGAGATTGTCTCCGCAGAGATAATCGGTGATTCGACATGCTTCTTCAATGTTATCGGTTATTCTCTCTTTGGGCATTCGGTACCTCGGGTTCTTGAGCTTCATACACTTTCTTCGTGGGGAGAGAAAAGTATACATCGGGTTATTCTTTGGCTATTGGACTTAATGCTACTGATGGTATAAGTTTCTTTGTCTTCGGGATGTGTATTCGGTTCGTGAGCTCTAGTCTAAGAGATCGACCGCATCATTTCAACTACGTAGGGGAAGTGGTCTCTTGACACCTTTCGGAATGGATTGCTTCAGACTTCAGTGGTAATGAAATATGAGAAGAAATTTAAAGAGTGGGATGATACGTTGCTATTCTTGTTGATGATATAACCCCGAATGGAGATCCTCGATTATCGTTCTTAAAAGGAGCAGTGGGATTTATGATAATGGTGTGCTTATCGGTGCACTTGGCTAAGGCAAGCTTGAAATAGAGCTTCGAATCTGCTCATCACAAGGATTTACGGTTTGGGGGGAAGCTGCCAAAGTCTCACTTTCAGATGGTTCAATTTCTTTCTTCGATTCTAGAGCCCTGGAAGCTTTGGTGGTGAATGTTTAAGAGTTGATGACTTCTATCTTCTGACGTCTTCGCTCGATATCCTTATCGGTGCACTCGTATCATCATCTTCTTTAACTATATCATCTTTCTATCTTTGTATATACTTATCGAAAACCAAATACAAAATGTAAAACCAACAAAAGAAAATAGAAAATTATAAAACCTTCAAAAACCCATAAAAATCGAAAATTTCAAAAATACCAAAAATATGTTTTCTATGACATGTCTTCCGGTATCGATAACATCTGCGGTCTTAGAAATGTCATTCAATATTGGCACGGACCATAGATGAAGTTCGAGCAGGAGGTGTAAATATTCTTTTCTATACATGTCTCAAATATGGCTTACGATTATTTCAGATCAGAACCCGTGCAAAACTAGGGCTTGCTATTATTTCGATAGCAACCTGCTTTTTCAAAGAAGGAAAGTGTTTCGCTTAAACGGTTTTCAAACATTTCGTGCACTTATCCTAAAAACTATTTGAGGAAAGTATGTCGAGGATCTGTTGTTCCTACACAAATGTTTTTCCGTCTAAAATTCTTCTAAAAATATTTGTTGTTTTCAATAAATTGGTGGTAAATGAGTTGCTTTAAAAGAATCGATTCGAGTTTTATAAACATTGAAAACTCAATCAATGACTTCAGCTTTTAAACTTTTCGAGATATTTAAGTCATTGATTGAGGAGGAGAATGTTTTCAAATCTATATCATCTAACGAGCTTTCTTAATTATCCCACGTGCTTAATTAAAATGATATTTGCTCGTGTCGAAGGACTAGGAATTTAGGATATGATTGTTAGGTTTAGATGATTAGAGTTTGATTAACACATAAACCCCATGCCTTATATGATCCGATTGTTATGTTGAATTGACTTTAATTAGTCGATTGTTATGGGTGATGTCGACCACCATATATCGTATGTGTGTTCACTAACGATGCATGTATATTGGTTATAAGAATGTTCCCGATCCGGATCCCACAATTGAAGATGATTGGATGCCGAAAGGAAAGGGTAACTATATCTTGGGTTGACAAATGAAGAAACGGAGCTTAATTGGACTTCAATGGAGAGTTGGCATAAATGCAACGTAAGAGGTGTCACTGCATCAGCAGATGGTTTTCTTCTAAGTGATTGAAGAAGCAGAGCTTAATTTGACCTCAGTTGGCATTAAAATGCAACGTAAGAAGTCTCACTGCATTTGCAGACGGTTTTTCTTCCAAGCCCTACAACAGCAACATCAACAAAAGTAGCTCAACCACCTAACGTATCTTTGTGCAGGATATCATTTTTAAACAATTTGAATAAAATTGATTAAATTGTTTTGAAAATGGAAAATATTGTTTTGAAAATTAATTGGACTTAATTTTGAAAATCACCGGACTTTATTTTATCAAAACCTAAGTCACTCAATCAACGACTACTGTCATGGATTGAGGGGGAGAGTGATTTAAAATAAAATATTTTCAAACAATATATCTTCAAAAGAGTCCGTTTGTACGTTAAAATGTGGTGATCTAAAGATTTAATGTTATGTCATGGTGTGATTTTCTTTAAAACTCAAAGATCTGTCAAAATGAAACTTTTTCTGTTCTTGTTTGATTGTGAAATTGTTTTATTTTTACTTAAAGATCTCTTAAAACAATCATACCTGACACTAACAATCTTTAATGTCTTAAATTGGTCCTTATCTGTCATTTTTTCAAAATTAAATCTTGCCACGTCTTTCCCCTAAAATTTTCTAAATGATTTAAATCTTTTGGGATCACAAATCTCAATTGGTTTGAAATTTTTGATCGGGGGAGAGATAGTGATTTAAATCTCTTATCTGTTTAAATGGAATTGGTTTTAGTCCTTTATAGGCACTCCTGCCTCCATGTGCCAAACGATTTCATATATACAATGCACATATTGAGGAGGAGGATTTATCCAAAACATGATGTGTTTAGACCGCCACATATTCTCCCATGTTTTCCAAACTGATTAAATCACTTGAGATCCAAAATCTCAAAGGGTTTGATATTTTGATCGGGGAGAATTTGTGATTTAATAATGAAACTTGATATATGATGATCGATTTGATGAAAATGTGCAGTTTGCTCTCATATGTGCTAAACGCTTTGAATCTCAAGCTCATATTGAGGGGAGCGAATGGTTTCTTAATGGCTTGTGTGATCGTAAATGTGCTTCAAAGAACTCTTGCCTCTATGTGATAAAATGATTTCAAATATCTTACGACATATCTTGAGGGGAGAATTTACCAAAGAAAATCAAATGGCTTTTTCTAGAAGAAAATCAAATGGCTTTTTCTATGAAAATTGTGATCGAGAAAATATTTCAAAGTCCTCTTACCTCCATGTGCTAAACATTTTCTAAATCATATGCACATGTTGAGGGGAGGTTTTCTAAATGATCAAAACTATTAAGGTACAAAATGCTTTGATCTCGTATCACAAGTACCTTGATTGTTTTTCCAAATGATTTTTCAATTGGTTTCAAGAAGAAAAGAACAATACCAAAAGACCCACCAATTTACTTTATGCATAGTGTTATAAGGATGGTTAGGTTAGGTATTAGTTCCACGATCCCCTTGAGCGGAGGATCTACCAGGAAAATTCACTAGATAGTGTAGAAGTCCTTAGGTATATTGAAAAAGGAGAAAATGAGAAATGGGAAGAGTGCTTGATCGAGTGCGAGCTAATCTTGGAATAAACCCAACAAGGTTCTAGTTATGAAGTCTCGGTAAGCATCAAGGGTTGAAGAATGAAAAGAATTAAATGTGAAAAGGGTGAAAAGAAATAGCCTCCAATAATTCAACCTTAGAGCGTAAACCGGTTCAATACATATGCTAGTGGTGGTTACTAAGGTAACACCGGTATTGAAGACAAGACGTCATGGACCCAAAGGACGATCGCACTATAACTTCCCAAGCTACTCAAGTTCCTCTTAAAGGGTGATAAGGTTTTAAATGTACCTTTTGAGGGTCGTTTAAGCCCTTATTTGATCACTTTTGTATCCGTTATTACTTAATATCGTTCCTTTTCACTTTTAGGTCTCTTGAAGGCAAATTCTTTGTAATGGCACTTATTTGGACGAAAAGGCGCGGATATCTGAAGAAAATGGCCAAAGTCAAGAATCGAGACACTCAAATGCTAAAAGACAAGGTGACGCGCCATCGCTTAATCTGCGATGCCGTCGGAGGATTTTGTGACGGACGAAGCCAAATCTCTTATTTTCAAGTGACGGTGTCGCTTTAAAAGAGTAGGTCGTCGAACTCGACGGCCTAGATTCGATCCGCACGCGTCGAAGTCAAGAAGAGGACGGCGTCACAAGCACAAGGTGACGCCGTCGCAAGACTAACATGGCCAAGACAAAACCCTAATGACGGCGACCGGCGTCGCAAGGCCACAAAACATAAGGTGACGCCGTCGCATATGTAATCTTATATATAGAATCCAATTTTTCAAGATTTGTGGGTAGTCTTTTGGAGTAAAACCTAAACCGAACCAAGGTCTGTTTTGTATCGTATTTTAGGGTTCCAAACCCTATCTTACATCAAGATAAGTATTTTACTTCATTAATTCAATTATGTCTTTGATTATTTGTGTGTATGCTTGCATGTTCTCCATGTCCCGCTAATTTACTTGTGTGTTTGCTTAGGAATATGAAACTTAATTATTAAATATTGATTGGTTGTCTCTTATCTTAATTGTTAATGATCTAGTAATGTGATAGGTCATTCGTTGTGTACTTAATGCTTGATTAATCTTTGTGAACCTTAGGTTATAGCACTTAGAGTGGTTGTAAGCTAAACCATCCAAAGAGGCCTTAGAGTTAGAGTTTATAAACCCTAGTGGGTCTTGTAGACGAGACCATTTGGTAACTTCAAAGAGTTAGGGATAAACGCATACCCTACGACTTTAGACACACAACACAATTAAGAATAAGGACGTGACAATTCAACCATCAATAGGAGATAATTAAGGAGTAGTAAAATCTAAGTGAACACATCTTTAAACCATCATACGAGCACACAATAATTAGACATAGACTACATACACCTTAGACTAGATAATTAGACAAGTAGAGTAATCGGTAGCAATACCAACCCCAAATCCAAACCCCGAGATTCGTACCTTTCCATTTCCTAAAAACATAAAAGATAAAAATAATCTTCCTCAACCCCAACCTTAGCGTAGTAACTTCTCACTAGCATTCCTATTCCCCAGAGAACGATATCAATACCCGTGGCTTACCCTAATACTACACTACAATGATTAGGTTCATCGCCTAGGGTGTTATAAAACTTGCTCAAGAAAAGGAAGTTCCTTTGACCCCGAACGATGCGTGTAGCGTTATCAAGTTTTTGGCGCACGCCGGGAATAGAATAGCTAGTTAGTAGTCCACCTCATTTAGGTTTCCTTTGCTTGATTCCTATCAAGTAAATTTTTCTCATTTTTTAGCTTCCTCATAGTCTATCCCCCTTCTTCGTGACCTTTGTTCGTAACCCCATCACTTTTCATCATGGAAGGTGATAACCACCCACCATTCATCAACCCACCACCAAATGACCCGCCAAGAGCCCGTACTCTTGGTGAATACTTGGGACCAAGCCACCTAGGCTATAGGAACACCATTGAGCTTCCCGACCAAGCCCAAACTACGACCCTACGATCCGACACCATCCGGTTGGTGCAAAACGGATGTGCATTCCATGGACTTCGTTCCGAAGATCCAAATCATCATCTAAGGCATTTCCTTAAAATTGTCGATTCCATCGACCTTGATGCTACTACTCGGGAGACCACGCGCCTGCGTCTCTTCCAATTCTCTCTATGGGACCAAGCTAGTATTTGGCTTGAGCGACTTCTCGCCGGTTCCATCTCAAGTTGGGATGATCTCACCTCTCGTTTCCTTGCTTAATTTGTCCCACCGGGGAGAACCACCAAACTTAGGAATGACATCTTGATGTTCCAACAACGTAAGGTGAATCTCTCTACGAAGCATGGACTCGATTCAAGGACTTACTTCATAAGATCCCTCATCACGGCATTGATCTTTGGCTAAGTCCAAATTTTTATGATCATGTCAACTTCCCCAAAAGCGATCCATTGACCATGGAAAACTTAGTGATCTCAGCGGAAGAATCATGGGGTATAATAGAGTCTCTTATGACAACGAAAGTTGGAATTGAGTTGCCCAAACCGTTAAAGAAACTTCCATTGACTCACAATCCGATGATCGAATTGAAGCAAGTTAAATTCTAATGATCGAAACCCTAAGCCTTTTGAACAACTTCCTTGTGAGCCGCTTTATGATCCTCATCTTGCAAGGCAAACATGCTTCGTTGAATACGCATCCTTATAATGGAACGGAGGAAGATTTCCTACAATAGGACCTAGGAATTTCAATGAAAAGAATATGAAGCAAAATGGCCAAAATTCACTTCCAATGATTTTTCATGGACGGTCCTAACCAACAAAACATCTCAAAACCTAGTTGCAACCCAAGAAGCCCAATTAGCTAAGGCGGACGCTTGCCAAAAGGTATCATTTTGAGGGTCGTTTTAGTCCTTATTTGATCACTTTTGTATCCGTTATTGCTTAATATCGTTCCTTTTCATTTTTAGGTCTCTTGAAGGCAAAATCTTTGGAATGACACTTATTTGGACGAAAAGGGCGAATATATGAAAAATGGCCAAAGTCAAAATCGAGACAAAACTCAGATTTTCACGCCGTCCGAGGACGACGCCGTAACCAAAACTCGTATTTTCAAGTGACGACGGTTGTAAAGAGTAGGCCGTCGCTACTCGGACGGCCTAGATGCAATCCAGACGACGCCGGTCAAGAGGACGGCGTCACGGACATAAGGTGACGCCGCCGCAAGGTTAACGTGGCCAAGACGAAACCCTAATGACGGCGACACGACGACGGCACGAAACATAAGGTGACGCCGTCGATATGTAATCTTATATATAGAATCCGAATTTTTCGCTTTTAGAGAGAGTCTTTTGGAGTGAAAACCTAAAACCGAACCTAAGGTGTCTTGTACAAGATTTTAGGGTTTTAAACCCTATCTTACATCAAGATAAGTATTTACTTCATTAATTCAATTATGTCTTTGATTATTTGTGTGTATGCTTGCATGTTCTCCATGTCCCGCTAATTTATTTGTGTGTTTGCTTAGGAAGTATGAAACTTAATTATTGAATATTGATTGGTTGTTTCTTATCTTAGTTGATTAATGATCTAGTAATGCGATAGGTCATTCGTTGTGTACTTAATGCTTGATTCATCTTTGTGAACCTTAGAATATAATTACCGAGTAGTTGTAAGCTAAACCATCCAAAGAGTGCCTTAGAGTAAGAGTTTATCATCCCTAGTGGGTTTGTAGACGAGACCCTTTGGTAAGTTCAAAGAGTTGGGAGAAACGATACCCTACAACTTTAGACACACAACGCAACTAAGAATAAGGACGTGACAACTCAACCATCAATAGGAGATAATTAAGGAGTAGTACAACCTAAGTAAACACATCTTTAAACTATCATACGAGCACACATTAATTAGACATAGACTCCCACAACCTTAGTTTAGATAATTAGATAATAGTAGAGTAATCGGTAGAAATACCAACCCCCAAATCCAATACCCGAGATTCGTACCTTTCCATTTCATAAAATATAAAAATACAAAATAATCTTCCTCAACCTTAACCTTAGCGTAGTAACTCCTTACTAGCATTCCTATTCCCCAGAGAACGATATCAATACCGTGGCTTACCCTAATTACTACACTACAACGATTAGGTTCACCGCCTAGGGTGTTATAAAACTTGCTCAAGAAAAGGAAGTTTCCTTGACCCCGAACGACGCGTGTAGCATTATCAAGTTTTTGGCGCCATTGCCGGGAATAGAATAGCTAGTTAGTAGTCCACCTCGCTTAGGTTCTTTGCTTGATTCCTATCAAGTAAATTTTTCTCATTTTAGCTTTCTCTTAGTCTATCCCCTTCTTCGTGACCTTTGTTCGTAATCCCATCACTTTTCATCATGGAAGGTGATAACCAACCACCACCGACAACCAACAACCAAACAACGCTCACCACTAAACAAATACCCACCGCTGACCCACCTCCGCTAACCAACTCGAGCCCGTATCATGAGTGAGATTGGAGAGCTTAGGAAATTAAATATGATAATTGAGAATACACTTGAGGAAGCCCTTATGAACTGATCAACCTCTAGATAGTGATTCGACTACAAGTGATTCGGATGATGATCTAGAAGAAGGAGATTATAAGATGTTAGAAATTATGGAGGGTAGTAAGGAGAAGGAGAACTTAGGAGTACTTTGATTCATACCCTAAAAGGAAAGAAACCGCTTATCACCATAATGTGGTTAATTTTCCAAGACCACCTTCGAGCCTCAGATAAGGAGGGAAACCCTAAAACATCAAAATACCGTGTATGATTGGATACTTATACAGGATCACACCTACATTGATTATAAGGCACCCATGAATATAATGTCTAGGCTCTATTACAATTGGATCATGAGCAAAAGCTAGAGCCTATGAGGGACCCCTTCGCCCTAGGAAAGCAAGTAACTATGTGGGAGGGTGAAGGGATTGCACGTGTTCATAGGTAATTTCACATATAGGTGTGATTTCATGATTCGAAAATGTCAAAGGAATCATTGATGGGTTTTAGGAGACGTGATACTTGGGAAATCATTTATAGAAGAGTCTAAGATGGTTTATGATAAAGAAGAAGGATAATCGAGTTCTCAAATGAAGCCGAAAGTGTTAAATATATAATGCCCCGTAAAATAAGAATTATAAGGGCATGGATGATTTAGATGTAGATAACATTCCGGCATTCGAAGTAGATTGGAAAAACAAAGTCTACTACACTGCTTGTCTTGAACTAGGGCCTGAATATATTCGTGATGAAAGAAGAGTTAAGGAGATCGAATGGGCCTCTGAGATTAAGGAAACGTAGAAGCACGACTATGAGTCTAGCTACAAGACTCTTTAATAAAGAAAAGCGCTTCGTGGGAGGCAACCTATGCTTAATTGTTTGCTTGTTAGTGTCATATATCTTTTATTAATTGTTTATCCTCATGTTTAAATTTGTAAAAATGCTTTATTTTGTTTTTAACCTCGTCTTAATTGCATATAAAGGTATTTTACATAAAGGATAAGTGTAGGGAGGATTACACACGTTTTCAAAAGAAACGTAAACATGTGAATAACAATTAACTAAAAGATATTTATGTTTGTTTGTTCGAGTCAAATGCTTGTATCGAGTCATAATGGATGTTTTGCGAAATTTTTCCGATTCTAAAGATGTAAATTTTCCGTAATTTTTCCGTAAAATCGCACCGCTTTTTGTCGGGATAACCGACGGCGTCAGATTACAACCGACGACGCCGTGAAGGAGTAAAACATCGATTAATTTTTATCGCTTTTTCGAGCTACTTATAAATTTTGGAATTTTCCGTGTCTTAATTTTCTTAGAAATTCAGTAAACATCCATTCCACAAGCATTATATCCTAGTTTAAATCGAGTCTTATATATATTATTACCACCGATTTTACGCGAAGGTTTCGCTTTGTTTTCTTCAAGTGTGCAGTTTAGTTTGTCAAGAAGAAGTTACATAAGATTGGAAGGAGCTTTTCACGCAATAATTCTTCTTGAAAAGGATTTAACCACCACTTACACGGATCCTACCAAGCTAATCGGGAGTATTAGTTTTTTCGCTTTTAATTACCTTCCATTATCATAACTTTGATATTTCGGGAACATTGGGGACAATGTTCGCTTTAAGTGTAGGAGGAAAATAAACGGAACTTTGAAACTATACTTATCATTGACTATTTGCTTTGTCCAATTGTGATTGTGTAATAAACCATGAGAAAATGTCGGTTAGGGTAATTTTGGCACCAAATTTAAAATTTTTCATGACATATAGGAGTGGGCCATTAGTCTTAACAAAAGCGCCTCATGGATAGGAAGTTGCATGACTAGCACAAAACCCTTTACCACCCAAATTCCACCAAAATGTGAGGATCGCCTTAGATTAGTAGGAATTAAAGCATTCATCTTCAATGCTTAGAGTGTGAACCGATAGTATATTAGATTCTAGAACTTGTTTTGTGATGCATTCCGAGATCGCAAGTGAGGCTACACTTGTGTAGTTAGGAGTAACTAAATGATAAGAGGCATTAGGATAACCCTTGTTTGACACCGTAATATAATTACTTCTTTCATATCGGTTGAGTAATTCCCCACACCCTTTGCGTTGTACTCATCTTTAGTACACGATACCCTAGTTAACCCCTCGAGCCTATCCTTTTCGCGGTTCTCGTGATGTTTCGGTTTTTCCGAATATCAATGAAGAGCATTGTTTACACCCCACCCCAAATATACACCCAAATCGCCTTAGCCTACCCCTTATGCACTCACTTTTAGTGCAAATGTTTGTTATCACCCCAAACCCTTAGTTCAATTATCTAGTTGCTTGCATAAGTTGCTAAGTCGAGTCATATCCTTTGTAAACAGTTTTGGGACGATTGGGATTCATGGGAAAAGTTAAAGTTTATGAAATGACGGGAAGGGAACGTTAAATTCAAATTCCCTTTGTTTGCATAACAATGTACCCCAAGTGTTTTGATCTTTTCAAATCGGGTCAAACTAGTGTTAGAGTAATAAAAACTCAAGTGTAGGGATGTGCCTATAAATCCCTATCATTTTGATGTTACCGTAGAGGATGGTAGAGTAAAAGTGTATGAAAAAAAAAAAAAAAAAAAAAATAAAAAAAGAGAAAAGAGAAAAAAAAAAATAGAAAAAAAAAAAAAAAAAAAAAAAATACGGGCTACCATCCTACATCTATCCTTTAAATTTATGTTTGTTTATTTCGCTACCTAGAGTTTTAGAGTGTCGAGTCTTGGCTTAGCAACGCCATTCTTCATATGCATTTAACATAGAGATTTTTGACTTGCCACCACTAAATAGCCTATCCTACCAAACCCTTTGTTTCCTACCGTAAGCCTAACATTACAACCCTTTAAAAGAACTCTTTGATAGTCTTTCCTAGGTGCTTACGCCAAAGCGATGGAGGTTTGATCTATTCTCAAGCCTATGGTAATCTATGTACTAGGACCGTTAATGAGTGTTTATCTTCCATTTCCTATTTGTTATATTTCATATATACACCGAGAGAGATGTGAGTATCCAAACACCCCATGTGAGGTGCTAGTATGTAATTTCCGTGCTTGTTATGACTTTTATGGGCTTATATGTGTTGTGGACCGTTTTGAATTAATGCTTCATGACCCCTAACTTATAAATTAATTGGTTAAAAGCACATTTGCTTGAGGACAAGCAAATAACAAGTGTAGGGATATTTGATAAGGTTTTAAAAGGTACCATTTTGAGGGTTCATTTTAGTCCTTATTTGATCACTTTTGTATCCGTTATTGCTTAATATCGTTCCTTTTCACTTTTTAGGTCTCTTGAAGGCAAAATGCTGGAATGACACTTATTTGGACGAAAATGAGCGAATATATGAAGAAAATGGCCAAAGTCAAAATCGAGACACTCACAATGCCGAAAATAGAAGGCGACGGCGGTCAAAAGCTAATTCCGACGCCGTCCGAGGATTTTTGTGACGGTTCGTAACCAAAACTCAGATTTTCAAGTGACGACGCCCGCTAGTAAAAGAGTAGGCCGTCGCTACTCGGACGGCCTAGATGCAATCCGACGACATCGAAGTCAAGAGGACGGCGTCACGGACATAAGGTGAAGCCGTCGCAAGGTTAACGTGGCCAAGACGAAACCCTAATGACGGCGACACGACGCGCCATTAAACATAAGGTGACGCCGTCGATATGTAATCTTATATATAGAATCCGAATTTTTCGCTTTAGAGAGAGTCTTTGGAGTGAAAACCTAAAACCGAACCTAAGGTGTCTTGTACAAGATTTTAGGGTTTTAAACCCTATCTTACATCAAGATAAGTATTTACTTCATTAATTCAATTATGTCTTTGATTATTTGTGTGTATGCTTGCATGTTCTCCATGTCCCGCTAATTTATTTGTGTGTTTGCTTAGGAAGTATGAAACTTAATTATTGAATATTGATTGGTTGTTTCTTATCTTAGTTGATTAATGATCTAGTAATGCGATAGGTCATTCGTTGTGTACTTAATGCTTGATTCATCTTTGTGAACCTTAGAATATAATTACCCCGAGTAGTTGTAAGCTACACCATCCAAAGAGTGCCTTAGAGTAAGAGTTTATCATCCCTAGTGGGTTTGTAGACGAGACCCTTTGGTAAGTTCAAAGAGTTGGGAGAAACGATACCCTACAAATTTAGACACACAACGCAACTAAGAATAAGGACGTGACAACTCAACCATCAATAGGAGATAATTAAGGAGTAGTACAACCTAAGTAAACACATCTTTAAACTATCATACGAGCACACATTAATTAGACATAGACTCCCACAACCTTAGTTTAGATAATTAGATAATAGTAGAGTAATCGGTAGAAATACCAACCCCCAAATCCAATACCCGAGATTCGTACCTTTCCATTTCATAAAATATAAAAATACAAAATAATCTTCCTCAACCTTAACCTTAGTGTAGTAACTCCTTACTAGCATTCCTATTCCCCAGAGAACGATATCAATACCCGTGGCTTACCCTAATTACTACACTACAATGATTAGGTTCACTAGGTGTTATAAAACTTGCTCAAGAAAAGGAAGTTTCCTTGACCCCGAACGACGCGTGTAGCGTTATCACCGCTTTAACCAACAACAGTCGAAATGGATAGGAAGATAGATAACCTTTGAAAGCCATGACCAATAGTGATAGGAAGGTTAATGCTATCTCAACTCCCGAGCCTTCCGTGTAGAGATTAAGGAAGTAAGTTAGCTAAGCATGTCCAATTCGTCAATACCATCGCCTTAGTGAATAGAACAAATTAAGAGGACCATACACGTGAGACCAATGAAACAACCGAGAAGTAGATGAAGTAGACAATGACTATTTCAATAAGTTTCCTACGGAAGAAGAGCTATTTCGCCACCCTCACTTAGTACGTGACCTCCGTCACATGTATGTTAGGAAAAGCCCTAGAATCAAGTTTGGGAACCCTTGGAATCTTAACATACCATGTTGCATAGGACATCTTTTCGTGGCAAAGGCATACATTGATCGCAAATCCCCAATCAACATAATGACTAGCACCTACTACAATTGGGTAGTGAAGAAGCCTATTCCAACTAGGCAAGACCCCGATGATCCTAGTGCTAGTTGCAATTTTCTTGGTAGAGTTAAGGGATTGCCCGTTTATGTAGGTATTTTCACGTTTCCTACAGACTTCATAATTGTGGATGATATTAGCACGGCCATAGATCCTAGCTTGTCCCACATTATTCTAGGAAAACCTTTTATAGAAAGCACCGGGATGACCTATGACCCCTCGTTAGGAATAGTGCGATTTAAAGATGAGACCGATAACATAGCTTACCAAATGCCGTTCAAGATTGAGAAGTTTTCATCACTCTCTAATGATGAAAAGGAACTTAAACTGTCGGTCTATTATAGGAATGAGGAGGATAATGCTTATTTTAATCTTCACCCCACTAAGGAAGAGGTTGCCTACCATCAATACATAATCGATAATCCCCGATCACCCATCATTAGGATATGCCCAAAGATTAGAGAGAAACTTGGAACCTAAAAATCCCTTGTATGATCGGATATAGGAGTGTCGACCATGCTTATATAGATACGGAATCTTCCATTAATGTGATGTCATCTGCCTACAATGACATTATGAATGAGCGACTTAATATTAGGAGAGACCCTAAGTATCGAGGTAGAGTTTGCAACTTTGTGGGAAGATTCAAGGATGTGCATGTCTTTATAGGAAATTTCACCTATCTAGTTGATTTTGTAGTCCTAGAAGATGTAGGGTGCGTCATTGACTATAGCTTATCCCAAGTAGTGCTAGGGAAACCGTTTGTTGAAACATCTAAAATGAGCCATAACAAGTATGATGGAATGGTTAGTTTTAAGGAAGGAACCAATGAAATCACTTATAGGATGCCTTGGAAAACAAATGAATATGGCCATCTACCCATTTTGAACGAGAGAACATCAAAGCTTTTGAGGACAAAAGCAAGGACGATGTTGAAAAAGGTTATAAATTTATGTGGGAAAGAAGGAGGCTTTATTATAAGGATTGTTTGACCCTCGGGCCTAGATATAGAGTCGATGAAAATTTTGTCAATATGATAGAATTCTCATTGAGAATGCAAAACGAGAAAACGTAGGGGCACGACTACGAGTCTAGCTACAAGACTCTTAAATAAAGAAAAGCGCTTCGTGGGAGGCAACCCATGCTTAATTGTTTGCTTGTTAGTGTCGTATATCTTTTATTGATTGTTTATTCTCATGTTTAAATTTGTAAAAATGCTTTATTTTGTTTTTAACCTCGTCTTAATTGCATATAAAGGTATTTTACATAAAGGATAAGTGTAGGGAGGATTACACACGTTTTCAAAAGAAACGTAAACATGAGAATAGCAATTCATTAAAAGATATATATGTGTTTGTTCGAGTCAAATGCTTGTATCGAGTCATAATGGATGTTTTGCGTAAATTTTTCCGATTCTAAAGATGTAAATTTTCCGTAAAATCGAGACCAATTTTTGTCGGGATAACTTTGACGGCGTCAGATTGCAACCGACGGCGCCGGGAAGGAGTAAAACAACATTACTTTTTCTCGTTTTCGAGCTACTTATGAACTTTTGAATTTTCCGTGTCTTAATTTTCCGTAAATTTGTAAACATCCATTCCACAAGCATTATATCTTAGTTTAGTAGAGTCATATATATTATTACCGCCGATTTTACGTGAAGGTTTCGTTTGTTTTCTTCAAATGTGCGGTGTTTTATTTATTAAGAAGAAACAAAAGATTGGAAGGAGCTTTTCACGCACATATTCTTCTTGGAAAGGATTTAACCACTACTTCACACACGGATCCTACCGAGCTAATCGGGAGTACTAGTTTCTTCGTTTTTTATTACCTTCCATTATCATAACTTTGATATTTTCGGGAACATTGGGGACAATGTTCGGTTTAAGTGTAGGGAGGAAAATAAAACGGAACTTTGAAACTATGCTTATCCTTGATTATTTGCTTTGTCCAATTGTATTTGTGTAATAAACCATGAGAAAATGTCGGTTAGGGTAATTTTGGCACCAAATTTGAAATTTTTCACGACATATAGGAGTGGGCCATTAGTCTTAACAAAAGCGCCTCACCGATAGGAAGTTGCATGACTAGCACAAAACCCTTTACCACCTAAATTCCACCCAAAATGTGAGGATCGCCCTTAGATTAGTAGGAATTAAAAGCATTCATCTTCAATGCTTAGAGTGTGAACCGTAGTATAATAGATTCTAGAACTTGTTTTGTGATGCATTCGAGATCGCTAGTAAGACTACACTTGTGTAGTTAAGAATAACTAATTGATAAGAGGCATTAGGATAACCCTTGTTTGATACCGTAATATAATTACTTCTTCCACATCGGTTGAGTAATTCCCCACACCCTGCGTTGTACTCATTTTTAGTATACGATACCCCTAGTTAACCCCTCAGAGCCTATCCTTTTCGCGGTTCTCGTGATGTTTCGGTTTTTCCGGAATATCAATGAAGAGCATTGTTTACACCCCACCCCCAAATATACACCCAAATCGCCTTAGCCTACCATGTATGCACTCACTTTTAGTGCATTATTGTTATCACCCTAAACCCTTAGTTCAATTATCTAGTTACTTGCATGAGTTGCTAAGTCGAGTCATATCGTTTGTACACAGTTTTGGGATGATTGGGACTCATGGGAAAAAGTTAAAGTTTATAAAATGATTGGAAGGGAACGTTAAATTCCCTAATTTGCGTAATAACATACCCCAAGTGTTTTGATCTTTTCAATTCGGGTCCAATTAGTGTAAGAGTAATAAAAACTCAAGTGTAGGGATGTGCCTATAAATCCCTATCATTTTGATGTTACCGTAGAGGATGGTAGAGTAAAAGTGTATGGAAAAAAAAAGAGAAAAAAAAAAAAATAGAGTGTTCAAAAAAAAAAAAAAAAAAAAAAAAAAACATACGGGCTACCATCCTACATCTATCCTTTAATTTTATGTTTGTTTGTTTTAGTTATCTAGAGTTTAGAGTGTCGAGTCTTGGCTTGCAACGCCATTCTTCGTATGCTTGTAACATAAATGTTTTTGACTTGCCACCACTAAATAGCCTATCCCACCAAACCCTTTGTTTCCTACCGTAAGCCTAACATTACAACCCTTTAAAGACCTCTTTGATAGTCTTTCCTAGGTGCTTACGCCAGAGCGATGGAGGCTTGATCTATTCTCAAGCCTATGGTAATCTATGTACTAGGACCGGTTAATGAGTGTTTATCTTCCATTTCCAACTTGTTATATTTCATATACACCCGAGAGAGATGTGAGTATCCAAACACCCCATGTGAGGTGCTAGTATGTAATTTCCATGCTTGTTATGACTTTTGCGGGGCTTATATGTGTTGTGGACTGTTTTAAACCAATGCTTCATGACCCCTAACTTATAAATTAATTGGCTAAAAGCACATTTGCTTGAGGACAAGCAAATACCAAGTGTAGGGATATTTGATAAGGTTTTAAAATGTACCTTTTTGAGGGGTCGTTTAAGCCCTTATTTGATCACTTTTGTATCCGTTATTATTTAATATCGTTTCTTTTCACTTTTAGGTCTCTTGAAGGCAAATTGTCGTAATGGCACTTATTTGGACGAAAAGGCGCGGATATCTGAAGAAAATGGCCAAAGTCAAGAATCGAGACACTCAAATTTCTTGAAAAGACAAGGTGACGGCGCCATCGCTTAAGCTATGACGCCGTCGGAGGATTTTGTGACGACGAAGCCAAATCTCTTATTTTCAAGTGACGGTGTCGATTTAAAAGAGTAGGCCGTCGCAACTCGCACGGCCTAGATTCGATCCGCACGACGCCGAAAGTCGAAGAGGACGACGCCACAAGCACAAGGTGGCCGCCGCAAGACTAACGTGGCCAAGACAAAACCCTAATGACGGAGACCCGACGACGCCGCAAAACATAAGGTGACGCCGTCGCATATGTAATCTTATATATAGAATCAATTTTTCAAGATTTGTGGGTAGTCTTTTGGAGTAAAACCTAAACCGAACCAAGGCTGTCTTGTATAGTATTTTAGGGTTCCAAACCCTATCTTACATCAAGATAAGTGTTTTACTTCATTAATTCAATTATGTCTTTGATTATTTGTGTGTATTCTTGCATGTTCTCCATGTCCGCTAATTTACTTGTGTGTTTGCTTAGGAATATGAAACTTAATTATTAAATATTGATTGGTTGTCTCTTATCTTAATTGTTAATGATCTAGTAATGCGATAGGTCATTCGTTGTGTACTTAATGCTTGATTAATCTTTGTGAACTTTAGGTTATAGCACTTAGAGTGGTTGTAAGCTAAACCATCCAAAGAGGCCTTAGAGTTAGAGTTTATAAACCCTAGTGGGTCTTGTAGACGAGACCCTTTGGTAACTTCAAAGAGTTAGGGATAAACACATACCCTACGACTTTAGACACACAACGCAATTAAGAATAAGGACGTGACAATGCAACCATCAATAGGAGATAATTATGAGTAGTAAAATTGATCCGTGCAAAACCATCAAGTTTTTCACGCAGTGACCACTTGTGAATGGCCAACTCAGAAGAAACTTAAAACGACTTAAGCACGAATGCAATGAAGATCCGGGAGTATAGTGTTTCCCGGGCGTTATATCCCAACGAGTGTGCGAGAATAACCCAACGAATAGTGATCGAGAAGATTTGAACGGAAAAGAGTTGATGAATGATTATAACTACAGAAAAAGGTACATAAACTACAAGGGCTTAAATGCAAATTAAAGAAAATTAAAAAGATAAACTATATTAAATAAACGCTATCACTATTTGCAAAATGATGTTTTTCTATGATTTATAAAACAAAATAACTTAAATAAACTATTTTAATTAAAACGTAAACTTAAATTATCTAAAAACGTAACTTAAAATGAAAACGTACGTTAAGTATAAAACATTACGCGAGTGCGCAAGCAAAAACGTAAAATTTGTGAAATAAAAGTCCTACAAATGTAAAAACAATTTTCCTCGTTCTACATGACCAAAAATAATTTTAGGAAAAAGCGGAATATTTTTTGAGTTTTAAATTATTTATTACGAATTAAAACTAATTTACACTAACTAATTAATTAAAAATACTAAAACATTTAGGAAAATTACTAAACTTTTGTAAAAATACGAGATGATCTAATGGTCCTATGAAAAATAAAATGGGCAATGACTTCTTTAGATAAGTCGCTAAGAATCGAATAAGCTAGATAAGCCAAACTACTCAAACTACCTCATGTATTAAACCGAGTAAACTAAACCAAGAAAGACCCAAGGCGCAATGGTTCCGAGTGCACGCCTTAGCATCTTCTAAAGGGAGAGGTCTCGTGTTCGACCGCCTCCCTTTTGCAACTTTATTTTTTTTGAAATTTTCTTCTTGGAACTTGAAGATGCAACCAAAATAAGAAACTTTTGTAAAATCTATGCTTATGAAAACACTCAATAAAGTTTTTCACGACTTATTGTCACCGATTTGGACGGAAAAATCAAGCATGCTTTTAAAACTTGGGACCTCAATAAGCACTCAACCAAACACCATTTATGAACCGATATAAACAACAAGCGGTTGGGAAATGTTCTTGAGCATGAAGGAATAACATTTTAACTAAAATGTGCCTAGATAAGTCGAAAATAAGCAAAGTAAAAGGAAAACAGTTGGCATAAATCTATCTAGGGAGTCCTAAGTTTCTAATGGAAGATAAGCAAATGAGCCATTAAAAGGAACAAATAAGTGAAATAAGTCGAGAGCAACTACCCTAATCTAGTTCACTAATAGCTACAAATGAAACTAAATAAGCTAAATGCAAGACCAATTAAGCACTAAAAAAACAATAACAAGGATCTCATTTACTCTTATGTTATACGAGACCAAGGGTACCTTTTGAGCTTATTTTAGATAAGCTAGAGAAAAATAGCTTATGAGCTTCGAGCCTAAGTAGTCCACCAACCCAACTGCTTTTGCCCACACTATCTCACCCAATAGTCATTAATGACTTATGAATAAGTCAGAAAATTTACGAGATGGGGGAAGTCCACCGTGAATGAACATGAGATTGAGACAGAACTTTTGGAAATGATTCTTAAGCAACAAAACAAACTCAACCATTTGAAAACTTGATTGGGAGACTTTCAAAGACGACTTAAGCATACAAATATCTAAGATTTGAGTATCAAAACCAATAAAACCTTAACATTCACTCAATCCCAAACACTCCTTTTAGATACCAAAATGCATTTTACACTTTAAACCTTTGATGAATTTAGACCACAACTTAATGAACAATGATAAACTAACACAAATGTCATTCAAACAACAATTGGAAGACAGAATTTGAACAAAACTGATTTGACTTTTGAGTTTTACCCGATTTGACTTTTGTTGACTTAAATGACTTTTTGCAAAAAAAACTCAAGTTTAAGATTGAACTGAGAAACTAATAAACTCGCACAAGCTTAATCAAGCTTTTGTGAGTCTTAAACAACAACTTAGAAGCAAATGACAGATTAGAGCTAGATTAACCAAATCTCAAATTACGATGAATTTTGAAGTAACATTAAACTGCATTAATTAACTTAGAAATACAATGTTGAAATTACAGTTACACTAATAAAACAACAAAATTACTAGAATTGAAACGGGTACAAGCTTTCTAATACATAAAAAAAAAAACTGGCTTTTTCACTCAATAGCTATGAGCTATTTAAGCCCACCTTCCAGTTCTTCTTCTCTCTCTCTCTTGTCTGTCTTCTCTCTCTTGTGTGTCTTCAGTGTGTATGTCTTGCTGCTGCTTCCCATGCCCGACAATGATGGGGCTAGTGTGTTGGGAGTATGGGAGTGACATGGGAATAGGGTTGAGGGAACAGGCGTGCAGAGCAGGGGATTTTTTTATTTGTTGTGTTGGGTGGTTTTTGGTGACAGGGGACAGATTAGAAAAGAGAAAAAAAAAGCTTTATTGTGTTTTGTGTTTCTGTGTTGTGTGTTTGGGCGGGAAACGAAGAAGAAGAAAGGGGGGAAGGTTATTATTAGTTGATCGGGTATTAGGGGTAAACGGGTTGGACTGGGTTTGGATTGGTATTGGATTGGGCTTGGGATAGTTAAGGGTTTAGGATTAACTTTGCATACATTTAACAACTTAGGGACCAAATGTGCATAAACTGAAACTCCAGGGACCACACGTGTAACTTCTGAAAATGTAATCCAAGGGTTGATTTTGCCAATCTTCAAAAATATAAGGACCAAAACTGCCAATCCTGAAACTCCGGGGACCAAACTTGCAATTTCTCAAAACTTTTGATATTTTTCACCAAAGGACTAATTTTGACAAGTTATGATTTAAAAGGACCTTTGATGATTTTACTTTTGAAATTAAGGCTCGGGACTATTTTCGACAATTTTTGAAACTTGGGGACTGAAGCGCCAATTATGCAAACTTAGCTCATTTTTCATCCGATTTTGAACATTTTGCATCCGAAACATATAAAATGCAATTTTGGAATATTTTCATATTTTGATGCATTTCGAGCATTTTTAAACGTTTTGCAGTTCAGATTAAACCAAAATGATGAGTATTTACACACTCATCAATCCCCACACTAAACTATTGCTAGTCCCTAGCAATCTTTTGAGAAAACTTAATGGATTTGAATATTTTACCAAAAGCCATTACTTCGGAGTAGCCAAATGTTTTAGTTCAAGTAAGAACCATGGTACACCGATAACCATGTGATTTTGAGCAAACCACCGATTTTCAACGGATTTGATTTGTCTTTACCGAGCCGCTTGCTTCGGACTAGCCAACTCTTAGATAAATTATCGATTATTATCTTTGGTGAGTGATTACCAATTATGGTTTTTCCATCGCCTTTACCACAAGCCATAAACTTGCGGGCTAGCCAACTCTTCACTTTTAGGATTTGGTGAGTGAATACCATACAATTTTGGGCAAATTGCAAGCCGTCAACGGATTTGAGATATCTTTACTAAGAGCCGTTTGCTCTGGATTAGCCAATCCCTTTTTTATTAGACAAGGCGGATCGATAACCAATTGAGTAAGTGCAAAACACTTACTCCGTAAAAAATTTTGGCCAAAAACGGGAATTAGGCGGTATAATTATATGATAAAATTCGTGAGAATTCCCCCACACTTAGAAATGAATATTGCCCTCAATATTCAAAGTACCTACCGTTATGCGAAACATAGAACGAAAAGGGAAATACTACGCCATTATTTAGAAAGTTTTTTTTTTTTTTTTTTTTTTTTTTTTGAGAAAACTTATATATATATATATAACATGTGGGCAACTCCCCACACTAGGTGGAACACATGGGTGAAAACCCATGTTAAGTTATTTTTGATTCTGAGTCGCTAGCTAGCGACTCGGCCGAATTCATTTGTTCATGGGGAAGTAAGTGGAAGAGACAATCTCCATCGGACTTTCATTCAAGATGTTTGATAAACATTTGAAGCACGTGAAAGTTCCACACCGATGAGATATAGAGAATCGGCTCAAAAATGATAAATGAAAATGCCGGGGTCAAAGATAGTGTCTTCATTCCCGAAGGAGTGAAGATGAAGAGAAATCACAAGATATTTGAGGAAAGGAAGAAAGATTTTGATAACAATCAGGATCCATTCTTCATCCTCAAATGTAGACATATCGGGAGGAAGGGTGAAGGTAGTATCATTAATAAGCAAACTCATACGATAGAGTACACCTTCCTCCGAGCTAATATCATCCTCAAGATCAAAATAGAAATGATCATGCTCTGGAGGAGATATGTCATGAGAGAGTTCACCGGAGAACTCTTCATGAAGAGAATCATTCACATGAGGTGAAATAGTGAACTCTTGTTCCATTGTGGGCTCATCACTATCCTCGGCCCGAGTATCAAAGAGTGGATTCTCAGAATTAAAGTGAATTCGTAGTCGAATTCAAATAGAGGATTGGTGAAAGTAGCTTTGAATGTTTCGGGAACAAAGTGATCAATATTCTCAATTGACCGTTAGGTAAGAAGTGAGTGAACGATCATCATCAAGGGGACTTTCGCCTCCCGGATCGGTTTCAAATCAAAGAGTGGATTGATGTGAGTGAGTTCATCGGTGAACTCCTCAAGAAGAGGATCAAGATCGATTGTGGAAGTGATGCCTCAACATACCGATGTTTCCATAGGAAGCACAATCTTCGCTAAGATCCGAGAAAGTTTCAAAATGATCTTTTGAGCACTCAAGAGGGAAAGAGAATCACATATGATCGAAGTTCCCGTGACTCTCTTGGGATTGGGACAAGGTTCTCAACACTAGACTTTATGAATTGCCCCGATTCCTTTTCGTGAACAGTGTCAAGATGCTCGTCCCCATGTTCGAGAGAGTGAGTGGGAGCTTGGTGTGATAGCGCTTGTTTGAGATGGAATCTCAAGCATGGGATATCAACCGACCGAGGAGTTGAGACATATTATCTTTAAAAGGATAAAACTCTCCTCGTCATCATCATAGAGAGCGGCCTTAAAATTGGGAACGCCTTAGAGCTGCTTGCTCTAGGACTAATAATTCTTCCCTAGATTGGCGGGCCTCTCGTTCTTCGGCTAGCAATTCTCCCATGGTCTTTTCACCACTCACTTGATTCTTAAAGTTACTAATCATATCATCAAGTGTTTTCATTGTGGTTTCAAAATCTTGGGAGATTTCTTGAGATAACGACTCGGTGGAGTTTGAACCGTATGGTTGTGGAGGTTGGAAATTGTCAAACTCGAGAGAGTCATGATTGTTACAAGGAAATGGATTCCCTATTTGACAATCGAGTGAAGTGGGGACCTCCACAGATTTACAACAAGAAACTGCTGAGTCCGGATCGGTGAATCATACGGATTTTGGTCATAACTAAAGTTCGAGCATCACCGAAAACTGTTCATAGACAAACGTGTTTCCGGATTGACACTCAAATCCTTGGTGAGGACCTCCACAAAATTCACAAGCAGATATGTTGATAATATGAAGATAAGTCGGGTTGTGGTGGGTAATTGGAAAAGTTTGAGGGTTGTTAAATGAGTTCGATTAGGATCATAATCAAATGAATTCCTCGAACCACAAAACAAACAACTCCCGTTATGGATATCATTACCACATTGTACACACGTACACCAACGATGTGGTGAACCAAAAGAGGCTCACCACAACCGACACAAGGAATAAACGATTTCATTTGAGAGTTATGAAGAGAATCGGTTTATTCCAAGAATCAACAAAACCAACATTGTGATCCGAATGACTATCAAGTCTCAAGAACATTTTGAAAAATCCGGAGGTGGGACAAGTGGTGTGCTCGAGAGCTAGCAATTTCCACCACTTACGTTATGGTCTCGGTTCGGTTCTTGAGAAACGTGAAGATTAGGCAAGTCATTCTTGCTAGTCACCGGTCTAAATTTCGCATGTTTGCTTTTAACCGTAAATCGTGAAAGTTTAGGATCAATTTTAGACGGCTTAGAGCAATTGAGGGTCGATCTTTGGATAACCGTAGGTTGGACGATTTAGCACCTCCATTATCGAGGAAGTACCGATCCTTTGTCACCCCGGTTTCTCGCTCCATTTCCCTACGCAGAATGAATGGATCATCACGAACAACACGAATTCTTGACATTTGTGATAAAGTCCAAGTTTTCAACTTTGTCCTGAATTCGTCCCCGAGAGATTCCATGAGAATAGAGGAAGTTAGAATCAAACGGATAGAGGGTAAAGGGATAAAGAATCAAAAGGGTAAGAGGGTAAAGAGGAATATTTTGGTATTTTTGAAAACATGATGCAAAAACAAAGAATGAAAATTTTTGGGTTTTGATTTTATAAGAAAATATAGACATATATAGATGGTATAAACAAGGAGTGAATATCCAAATCACTAACTGCTAAACGGAAGATAATCAAGACAGCCTCCAAGAATGACGCAAAATTTTGATCCGTGCAAAACCGTCAAGTTTTTCACGCAAGTGACCACTTGTGAATGGCCAACCGTAAGAAACTTAAAACAAACTTAAGCACGAATGCAATGAAGATCCGGGAGTATAGTGTTTCCCGGTCGTTATATCCCAACGAGTGTGCGAGAATAACCCAACGAATAGTGATCGAGAAGATTTGAACGGAAAAGAGTTGATGAATGATTATAACTACGTAAAAGGTACATAAACTACAAGGGCTTAAATGCAAATTAAAGAAAATTAAAAAGATAAATTATATTAAATAAACGCTATCACTATTTGCAAAATGATGTTTTTCTATGATTTATAAAACAAAATAACTTAAATAAACTATTTTAATTAAAACGTAAACTTAAATTATCTAAAAACGTAACTTAAAATGAAAACGTACGTTAAGTATAAAAATTACGCGAGTGCGCAAGCAAAAACGTAAAATTTGTGAAATAAAAGTCCTACAAATGTAAAAACAATTTTCCTACGTTCTACATGACCAAAAATAATTTTAGGAAAAAGCGGAATATTTTTTTGAGTTTTAAATTATTTATTACGAATTAAAAACTAATTTACACTAACTAATTAATTAAAAATACTAAAACATTTAGGAAAATTACGAAACTTTTTGTAAAAATACAGATGATCTAATGGTCCTATGAAAAATAAAATGGGCGCAACCGCTTCTTTAGATAAGCTGCTAAATATCGAATAAGCTAGATAAGCCAAACTACTCAAACTACCTCATGTATTAAACTGAGTAAACTAAACCAAGAAAGACCCAAGGGCGCAATGGTTCCAGGTACGCTCTTAGCATCTTCTAAAGGGAGAGGTCTCAGGTTCGACCCCTGCCTCTCCCTTTTTGAACCTTTATTTTTTTTTTGAAATTTTCTTCTTGGAACTTGAAGATGCAACCAAAATAAGAAACTTTTGTAAAAACTATGCTTATGAAAAACACTCAATAAGCTGTTTTCACAGCTTATTGTCACTGATTTGGACAGAAAAATCAAGCATGCTTTTAAAACTTGGGACCTCAATAAGCACTCAACCAAACACCATTTATGAACTGATATAAACAACAAGCAGTTGGGAAATGTTCTTGAGCATGAAGCAATAACATTTTAACTAAAATGTGCCTAGATAAGCTGAAAATAAGCAAAGTAAAAAGGGAAAACAGTTGGCATAAATCTATCTAGGGGAGTCCTAAGTTTCTAATGGAAGATAAGCAAATGAGCCATTAAAAGGAACAAATAAGCTGAAATAAGCTGAGAGCAACTACCCTAATCTAGTTTACTAATAGCTACAAATGAAACTAAATAAGCTAAATGCAAGACCAATTAAGCACTAAAAAAAACAATAACAAGGATCTGCTGTTGCTACTGTTACACAGAGACCAAGGGGTACCTTTTGGAGCTTATTTTAGATAAGCTAGAGAGAAAAATAGCTTATGAGCTTCTGAGCCTAAGTAGTCCACCAACCCAACCTGCTTTTGCCCACACTATCTCACCCAAATAAGCTGTTAACAACTTATGAATAAGCTGTGAAAATTTCTGAGATGGGGGGGAAGTCCACTGTGAACAGAACATGAGATTGAGACAGGAACTTTTGGAAATGATTCTTAAGCAACAAAAACAAACTCAACCATTTGAAAACTTGATTGGGAGACTTTCAAAGACAGCTTAAGCATACAAATATCTAAGATTTGAGTATCAAAAACCAATAAAACCTTAACATTCACTCAATCCCAAACACTCCTTTTAGATACCAAAATGCATTTTACACTTTAAACCTTTGATGAATTTAGACCACAACTTAATGAACAATGATAAACTAACACAAATGTCATTCAAACAACAACTGGAAGACAGAATTTGAACAAAACTGATTTGACTTTTGAGTTTTACCCGATTTGACTTATGTTGACTTAAATGACTTTTTGCAAAAAACTCAAGTTTAAGATTGAACTGAGAAACTAATAAACTCGCACAAGCTTAATCAAGCTTTTGTGAGTCTTAAACAACAACTTAGAAGCAAATGACAGATTAGAGCTAGATTAACCAAATCTCAAATTACGATGAATTTTGAAGTAACATTAAACTGCATTAATTAACTTAGAAATACAATGTTGAAATTACAGTTACACTAATAAAACAGCAAAATTACTAGAATTGAAATGGGTACAAGCTTTCTAATACATAAAAAAAAACTGGCTTTTTCACTCAATAGCTATGAGCTATTTAAGCCCACCTTCCAGTTCTTCTTCTCTCTCTCTCTTGTCTGTCTTCTCTCTCTTGTGTGTCTTCAGTGTGTATGTCTTGCTGCTGCTTCCCATGCCCGACAATGATGGGGCTAGTGTGTTGGGAGTATGGGAGTGACAGGGGAATAGGGTTGAGGAACAAGGCAGAGTGGGATTTTTATTTGTTGTGTTGGGTGGTTTTGGTGACAGTGACGATTAGAAAAGAAAAAAAGCTTTATTGTGTTTTGTGTTTACGTGTTGTGTGTTGGGCGGAAACGAAGAAGAAGAAAAGGGGAAGGTTATTAGTAGTTGACCGGTATTAGGGTAAACGGGTTGGACTGGTTTGGATTGGTATTGGATTGGGCTTGGGATAGTTAATGGTTTAGGATTAACTTTGCATACATTTAACAACTTAGGGACCAAATGTGCATAAACCGAAACTACAGGACCACACGTGTAACTTCGAAAATGTAATCCAAGGGTTGGTTTTGCCAATCTTCAAAATATAAGGACCAAACCGCCAATCCACGAAACTCCGGGACCAAACTTGCAATTTCTCAAAACTTTTGATATTTTTCACCAAAGGACTAATTTTGACAAGTTATGATTTAAAAAGGACCTTTGATGATTTTACTTTTGAAATTAAGGCTCGTGGACTATTTCGACAATTTTTGAAACTTGGGGACTGAAACGCCAATTATGCAAACTTAACTCATTTTTCATCGATTTTGAACATTTTGCATCCAAACATATAAAATGCAATTTTAGAATATTTTCAGTATTTTGATGCATTTCTGAGCATTTTTAAACGTTTTGCAGTTCAGATTAAACCAAAAATGATGAGTATTTACACACTCATCAAAAATCTAAGTGAACACATATTTAAACCATCATACGAGCACACAATAATTAGACATAGACTACATACACCTTAGACTAGATAATTAGACAAGTAGAGTAATCGGTAGCAATACTAACCCCCAAATCCAAACCCCGAGATTCGTACCTTTCCATTTCCTAGAAAAACATAAAAAAGATAAAAAAAATAATCTTTCTCAACCCCAATCTTAGCGTAGTAACTTATCACTAGCATTCCTATTCCCCTAGAGAACGATATCAATACCCGTGGCTTACCCTAATACTACACTACAACGATTAGGTTCACTGCCTAGGGTGTTATAAAACTTGCTCGAAGAAAAGGAAGTTCCTTTGACCCCGAACGACGCGTGTAGCGTTATCAAAGGGCTTGTTTCATTCTCACGGGAACCGACATAATCTATCGACTTTCTCTTAGAGATTGTTGATATTGAAGAAGGAGACCTCTCCCTAGTCTCGACATAGGAACCAAAATGCACAATTGAGTCTAGAGCCAAGAGATCATCCACAATATCTCATTAGGACACAAATTAATGAAGACTTCTTTGTTTCACACAATGTGGAAAGTGAGTATATATATTAAGAGTCATATGCATTATCCTTGTGGTATTGCCAGAACATCCGAGTGATATGTAAAAGTATTCACAATGAAGATGGAAATCCTTCTAGAGCCAACATCAAACAAGCTCTTGGTGGGTGACATGTGAGATCTTCTCGTAAGATCAAGTTTGTGACAACTGGATAGAAACAATGAGGCGATTCATTCTTGAATCAACCTTGGTCCAGGAAATGAATTGATGAATACTTTTGGAAAAACCGTTCGATGTGCAAACCTTCTTTTCTCTAGCACGTCGAATGTGTATTCATGTTTTCAAACACAAAAAGTATCTCTGATTGAAAAATACTTTTAGAAAAACCGTTCGATGTGCGAATCTCTTCTTTTCACTAGCACATTGAATGTGTACTCATTCTCTAATACAAAAAGTATTTTGATTGAAAATTGATCTTTCTCATAAAACCTTCGTCGATTGCAAAACTCTTTCTTCAAGCAATACACGATTGTTTTCAAATCAATGTTTCATCAATCGGTGAATCTCAATTCACCGGTTCACTCACTCCGTGGATTCTTCTTTGAGACGTTCGGTTTGAGAACAACTAGAACATGTGCAAAACCCTATCAAGGAGATTCTTCGAATCCTACCGATCATAGCAAGACTTGTCTCGATCAACGGGAACCGTGGGCGTGTACCTCAATTCAACGAAGTGGTCAAAGACACTTTCGTGTGTTTTATTGCTAATCGTTGTTTGCGGTACATTTGGACGGTTGCGGTGATCGTAATTGAGGCGTCAATCTAAAGGCGCATGCTCACAAAGATCCACACTTAATTTGAAGAAATCATGGTGGTGCATATCTACATAACTCGGTTCGATATTTTATACTATGTTTACGCTTACTGTCCGCAAATATCATGAACCAAAAAGCTTCCGCTACTCGATGGAAAGATGTCATGATTCAAAAGTGTGAGCATGTCGGTCCAAAAGTCACAACATCACATGAAGGCAACACCACTATGGATGATCCGTAGATATTTGTTGTGGCTTATGATCTCAATGAAAGCTCAAGATCATCAAAGATGTGGATCGGTTCAAAGACCTCCATTGAAAGTACTAAACTATGCGGACTTTGAAGTTGCACTACAAAAGCACAAAGATTGCGGAATTGAAGAATTGAAGTCACGAGCTCAAGAACAAAGTCAAGAATAGAATGCTAGGATTCGAAATGTAAAACATGGGGTGACCTCCCTTAGGGGGAGATTGTTAGGAATTGGAAATTCCATAAGTAAAGTGTCGGTCACCCCAAATATTATCTAGCATAGGTTAGCTCGTAGACTTGTCGTTAGATACGTTATTTAGCAGTTTATTAGTTAGTTATTAGTTTAGTTTAGCGTAGTGTAACACTGTGGAGGAAGGACGGGTCTTTACCCACTGTATGCCTGATCCACAGTCCGATAGGAGGACGTATTGTTTGTAAGTATAAATACCCCTTCCATCCATGGAAGGGTGTGGCAACAACAATCTAACATTTCATTTTTATAGAAGCAACTCTCTACCAAGAACACCATCTCTCTACTTTCTCTCTCTACAATGTTTAACATGTATTTTGATCATCCAAGACCACCCGAATCATCAACACAATAATATTATCGATCCTACAAACCACAACAACAGGCACAACAAATGACTCATTTGCATTTGTTTCTAATGTGAAGCTAAACACTCGAACGTCACAAGTCATACCATCTTATCAGAATTAGAATCATATTACCATACCAGACTTAAGATTTACCCCAACAGACATGTTGATTGAAAATCTCTCAAATCAAGTTGCTCTATTGGTTCAACAATACAAAACCTCACTTCTCCAAACCAACAACCAACTTAAGACCTCATCTAACCCACACAATCAAGCTACAGTGGAAGATGGTAGGGTTGTGGTACAAAATGTGCAAGGAACGCAAAATGTGAATCCAAGGAATGTTGCACGGGGAAATGTTGCAGCTGGTTATATGGGGCTCGTAATGAGGAAGGATAGTAGTTCAAGGTCAAGGAAAACCAATTAAGTATTACAACTGTGGGGGTGAGGGACATATTGCTAGGAACTGTACTCAACCTAAACGTCCACAAAATGCTGAGTACTTCAGGGATAAGATGCTGTTGATGCAGGCACAAGACAGTGGAGCAGTGTTGGATGAGGAAGAGTTATTGTTTCTTGCTGATGGGAATGCCATAACATTTGATGCTGACGTGGATGAACAACCAGTTTATGGTTTGGCACACAACAATCCCAATGTCTTCCAAGTTGCTGACTGTGATGCCTTCGACTCTGATGTTGATGATGAACCAACGACATAGACTATTTTCATGGCTAATGTTTCTCCCATGGTTTCATCACCTCAACAAACTAGTCTCTCCAATGCTTCAATCATATCAAAGGTCGTATAAATCGTCCTTTGGTATTTGGATTTAGGTCGCTCAAAACATATGACTATGGATCGCTCACGGCTCAAGAACTTCGTGAATAAGTTCATTGGGATATCAAATTTGGGAATGATCATTTTGGGAAATTATAGGTTATGGAGATTATGTTTTGGTGACAGTGTTATTTCCGGGTATACTATCTAGAAGGACTTGGGCACAATCATATCTGTTGGTCAATTTTGTGATTCTAATCTCAAGTAGCCTTGAAAACACACATGCTTCGTTAGAGAATTAGATGGTGTTGAGCTTCTAAAGAGATCTCGGGCACCAACTTGTACACCATCTCTATCGAAGACATGATGAAGTCTTCTCCTATTTTCTTGTTATCAAAGGCATCCAAGAACAAGTCATGGTTATGGCACCGTCGACTCAATCACTTGAACTTCGCACCATAAATGATCTTACTAGAAAGGACCTTGTGAGAGGTATACCCGATTAAAATATGAAAACGATCATCTTTTTTCTCGCTCCCCAGTGGGAAAAAGCAAAAGTATGCCCATAAACCCAAACCTGCCAATACCGTCATGGAAGTTCTTTATACCCTTTACATGGATCTATGCAGACCCATGAGAGTACAAAGTATTAATGGGAATAAATATGTACTAGTTGTTGTCGACGACTACTCTCGGTTCACTTGGGTAAAGTTTTTGAGAACTAAGGTTGAAACTTCCGACGTTATCATTATGCTTATCAAACAATTGCAGGTTAGGCTTAACAAAATTGTCAGAATCATTCGTACAGACAATGAAACTGAATTTGTGAACAAACAGCTCATTAAGTTTTATGAAAGTATTGAAATTAGTCACCAGGAAAATGTTTCACGCACTCCTCAGCATAACGGTGTAGTTGAAAGGCGTAATTGTACTCTTGTGGAAGCTTCTAGGATTATGCTAATATTACGAAAGGCTCCAATATTTCTCCGGTGAAAGCCATAGCCACTTCTTGTTACACTCAAAACCGATCCCTAATACATATTCTTCATGGAAAAACTCAATATCAATTAGTGCACTGTGAAACCGGATCTCTCATTTCTACGTGTATTTGAGGCTTTATGCTATCCAACCAATGATGGTCAAGATCCGGGAAAGTTGAAAGCTAAAGGCGATATTAGATTTTTCGTTGGTTATGCACCGATCGGAGGGGTTACCGAATCTACAACAAAAGAACCCGAGATATTATGGAAACTATTCATGTTACGTTTGATGAGTGATTGAGCAAATGGCTACTGGACACTCTAGTTCGGACCCACACCTCAACTTTTGACACTGGACCAATTAGTTCGGTCTTGTCTGAGAATCCCGCCGCAGCTCCTTATGAATAATTTAAGCCTACAACCGATGATACTCCGCACCACCACCGCTTGATGCTCCCCGCACCAACCAATTCAAATGGTCCATCGGTCTTAATTTCCATAACACAAGAAGCTCTATCTCACGATCATTCACCATCATCATCGAATCCTCAATCGTCTTCAGTACATCAAGGAAATACAGTAGATAATTCTTTTAGAGATAACCCATTTGCTACTCCCGAAGATGCTCCATTTGAGAATATATTTGCCCCTGAACCCACTCCTGAAGCATCTTCACCAGGGGATCCTAACTCTGCCACTTCAGTACCTTATAAACAACCACATGAACATCTCAGAAAATGGACACATGATCATCCATTGGATAACATCATTTGGAATCCTTCTCATCCGTATCTACTAGAAAGCAACTTGCCATCGATGCCTTATGGTGCTTCTTTAACTCTATACTATCCAAGATCGAACCAAAAGATGTCAAGGCGCAATGTATGAGGACATCTAGTTTAGTGCTATGCAAGATGAAATTCACGAGTTCGATCGTCTTGATGTATGGGAATTAGTGCCACCTCCAGTTGTGCTATGATTATCGCTCTAAAGTGGATCTTCAAAGTGAAACTTGATGAGCATGGTGACGCTCAAGAATAAGGCAAGACTTGTTGCTAAAGGATATCAACAAGAGTAGGGTATTGACTTTGAGGAATCATTTGCTCGGTTGCACAATTGAGGCTATCACAATCTTCCTTGCTAATCTGCCAAGAAGAATATGGTAGTCTACCAAATGGAATTAAAGATTGCGTTTCTTAATGGCGATCTTAAAGAAGTGGTCTACGTCAGTCAATCGGAAGGCTTTGTGGATCCCGAGCATCCTAACTATGTCTACCGTCTGAAAAAGGCTCTCTATGGCTTGAAGCAGGCTCCAAGGGCATGGTACGATACTTTGTCATAGTTTCTTTTGGCAAATGGATTCTACAAAGGCGCTATTGATTCCACACTGTTCACTCGGAAGTCAGGCAAACATTTAATTCATGTTCAAATATATGTTGATGACATTATCTTTGCCTCAATCGACCTAAATGAATGTGACCATTTTTCTAAAGAGACAGGCTCTAAATTTAAAATGTCAATGATGGGACAAATGTCATTTTTCTTAGGTTTACAAATTTCTCAAAGTTCAAGGAATTTTCATTAATCAATCCAAATATGCTAATGAAATATTAAAGAAATTTAGATTTGATTCTACCGACTCATTAACACTCCCATGGTGGATAGAACTAAACCGGATGAGGACCTCTCGGGATCCCTTTGATCAAACTAAATATCGTAGTATGATTGGTTCCTTGATGTATCTCACCGCCAAGAGACACGATATTTTGTTATTTGTATGCATGTGTGCTCGCTACCGTGCTAAGCCTACTAAAAAGTACCTTGAAGCGGTTAAGCGGGTCTTTCGGTATCTCCAATGAACCATTAACATGGGTCTTTGCTATCCGAAGGACACGGCATGTCACTAACGGCCTATGCGATGCCGACCATGCGGTGTCAAGATACTAGTCGAATTACGTCGGGAGGTGCTCGGTTTTGGGTGATAAATTAGTGAGTTGGTCGTCAAAGAAGCAAATGAGTACTTCTATATCTTCTACAGAGGTCGAATACATTACCATGTCATCATGTTGTGCTCAAATCTTATGGATGAGATCCCAACTATCGACTATGGCTTTGAATTCAACAAAATTCCTCATCTTGTGACAACAAAAGTGTCATCGCTCTCTGCGCAATAATGTCCAACACTCAAGATCTAAGCACATTGAAATTGACATCACTTCATCAGAAACAAGTGGATAAAGGTGTGGTTGAACTCTACTTTGTAAGGACCGAGTATCGGTTATGTGACATCTTCACCAAAGCTCTTCCAAGAGATCGGTTTAGTTTATCCTCCTGCGACTCGACATAAAGAGTGCGGTATGGAAACACTCAAACGCCTTTAGGAAGAGGATGAGGAGTAAAGGAGTTTCTTCACCAATTCTTTATACATATTTTTCAAAAAGGAAAATACAAAATATAAAACCAACAAAACCCGTAAAATTTTGAAAATCGAAAATTCCAAAAATGTTGTTTTTCTCAAGGCATGTCTTCTGATATCGATAAAATCTACAATCCTAGAAATGTCATTCCATAATGATACGGGTTTTAGATGAAGTTCGAGCGAAGTTCAAATGTTTTTCAAAACATGCTTAAAATCATGGTTTACAATCATTTCAAGTTGTAACCCGCTTAAAATCATGGTTTACTGATCATTTCAGTCAGTAACCGCGCTTAAAATCATGGTTTATAGTTACTTAAGATCAGTAACCCGTTTTTCTAGAAAGGAAAGTGCTACGCTAAATTGATTTTTATAAATATCGAGCACTTATCCTAAAACAAAATGAGTAAAGCACGTCGCCAAAAAGACTGCTGTTCCTATACAAATGTTTTTCTTTCTATGATTCTTCAGGAAAATATTTGTATTGTAGATGGTGGTAACATTGTTTGAAAATAAATCGGACGAAATTTTTTGAAAATCAATCGGACTCAATTTTTCATAAATTTCTATCACTCAATCTATGACTTGGGTCATTGATTGAGGGGGAGAGTGATTTCAAAACTTCATATTTTCAAACGATATTTCATCAAATGAGTCCATTTTGTTAATGCAAATATTACGATATTTAATCTATACAGTCTCGTTTGTTTTGATTGATGACAAACATGTAACTTGTAATATATAACGTAAAATGTACAAGTTACTCGTAATCACATTCTGTCCCAACATAAATTAAACACTGTGGAAAACTAGAAGGGGGGTTAAATAGTTTTACCGATTAAAACTTTGGTTTTAAACTATTTAAATCAACTTATGTCAATCTATTTAAACGTGTGTGTTGGATGTTGATAGACAAGCGTATAGATAAATAAAAACTAAGATAAAGAGTAAGAAGCACAAAACCACAACGCGAGCATTTACAGTGGTTCGGCTACAAGGACACCTTCCTTGCCCTACTCCACTCCCCGAGTCACCTACTCGAGAGTTCGTAATCACTACACGACACAACTCTTTATGGCGGAGAAGCCTTCACAATGTCGCCTACTCTTTTTCCGGTACAAGGCTAGACACCAGGTTCTTCCACAAGGTAGAACCAAACCTATCACTACGTCGCCTACACTTTATCCGGTACAAGGCTAGATACCGAGTTCCATTACAAAGGAGGAACTACTACCCAACACTACACCACATCTATCCCAAAGGAGACCAACTCCTTATTACAACATCATCAAGGATATCAAAATCCTTGGATACAACCTATCTCTATTTGTACATCGATACACCATATCGATTGTACACCCTTGGCATCTTTCACTAATGCCTTCGGCTTGACCCCTTTGGCATTCTTCACTAATGCCTTTGACATGGATGTTCGGTATTCTTTCACTAATGCCTTCGTCTTGACCCTTTGACATCCTTCACTAATGCCTTTGACACACGCGTTTTCACCTTTCACTAATGCCTTCGTCTTGACCCTTTTGGCATCATTCACTAATGCCTTTGACACAACACTTCTAATGAGGAAGAAAGAACTATCAACAAGAGAACCTCAGTAGTCTTGATGATGACGAAGCATGGCAACTCATGGACATGAACTTACTCGACTTTAAGAGGTGGTGATCTCGCCTTTAAGAGGAACTTAGAGAATCACACAAAAATAAACACAAACTACATAGAAAGATCCTTTGGATCTGAGGTTAGAGAGTTTACAATACTAGGTGAAAGTATGTGTGGAAGTGGCAACCTACAATGAAGAAATGGCTCACTATTTATAGAAGAAATATTACTACTGTTCCACGGATCTCACGAATCCCTTACTTGAGGGATCCGTCCAGTGTAAACTGGGGGAACCGTGGGACGCTCCTCTTTGCCCATGGGTTTTGGGTCATGGGTCATGGGTTATGGGTCATGGGTCCTAAACTTTGGACCATGGGTATCCAAGTAGATATAATGTATCTAGAAGATGCAATGCATCTAGTCCATGGGTTATGGGTTAGTTCCAAGGGTCATGGATCATACCCATTATGACTTATGCATGATGTCATGCAATGGTTATGGGTTATGCTCCATGGGTATGGGTTATGGACTTTGGGTTTTACCCAACTACATTTAATGTATTTAGTCAATGGGTCAAATACTTAAACTTCTACCCATTATATTACCCATTATAATACATACTAAGTATGTATATATCTACCCAATATGTAAACACTAGTTGTTGTACATATGTATTACGAAATCATGAAAGCACTATTACTTGTTTAGTGTTTTATGTGAAAACGTAAGTGTGTTAGTAAACTATTGGCTCAAACCATTTACGTATTTTATTTGTTTCGTTAAAATGATTTTACGTTTGTTATCGACAAAACATTAGAAGATCGTAAAATATAAACAAACATTTTACGACTTATTTGTATTAACAATCTCCCCTTTTGTTGATGACAAAACATAAGATTATTTTAAGGAAAAACTAAAATTCGTAAAAGTTTGAATTGAAGTTTTTACTCTCTTCTCCCCCTTTTTGTCAAAACAAAAAGAGCCTCGAAAAGAAACTAACACCTTGTTTTAAGAAAAACATGTGAAAAGAAAAAAAAAAGAAAAATAGAGAGTAAGTGAGGAGAAGTATTATCGACTTAGCTCCCCCTTGATGAGTCCATCCCTTTGTGAGGGCGTCAAGTAAGAAGAAATACTAAACTAGTGCATTGCAACTATGTTTGCAAATGGTTTCGTCTTTGTGAGGAATATGCTTCCCCTTGAAGATTGCAACTTTGCAAGGAGAACGTCATGTAATGTAATCCTAATGTGAATTATATTGCAAATGATTTTGCAATGTATCGCTTTGACACGAAACTCCCCCTAGCTTAGGGTGTCAAAGTCTTCATGTGTATATTGAAAATCTACAAAACAAAGGTTAGAAAACAAGTATATAGAGTATAATTTCCTGCAAATAAGACTCAAGTTAGTAGTAAACAAGTCTTCATTGCACGGATCCCACAATTCCCTCTTTGGAGGGATCCGTCTACAAACCCGAGGATCCGTATGTTTGTAAGCATAAGACAGCAATGGTGATGTAACAAGTTACGTTAACATCAAAATGAGATATGTATCAAGGCACCAAACATATTCTCAAGACAATATGGCATATAACATGTAATTTCATTTAATAAAACTAGAGAAATGATGTACATAACTCCAAAAACTAAGAAAATGAAGAATACATGACTTGGGATTCCTAAATTTATCTAAGTTGAGCTTAAGACTAGGACACCTCTTGAATCCTTAAGCTCACGGTTGTTTAGGTTTGTTGACCTCATCGAAACGTTCGAGGAGGTGATAAAACATGAAACGTTGCTCTTCACGTAGTTCATGTATCAAGCCTTCAACATGTTGACAATGATAACAATCCTTGTCATGGCTAGGAAAAGGTGGTGGTAGAAATGGAGTGGCTTGATGTGGAGGATCAAGTGAAGAGAGTTGAGGATCCTCAAAAGAAGGAGGGATTGGCGGAGGCACATTCGATGATGGCTCAACAAAGGATGATGGTGGAGGTAGAGAGGTGTAACTTCCATGTGGTCAGGTGGTTGACTTTGATCTCATAATCCAAAATGGACCATTTGAGGGAAATGGAGAAAAAGATATCGGTGCAAGTGTTGATTCAACACCTTGGTTTTGTTGCACAATCTTCTCTATTGAAGAGAGTGTTGGAAATGATGAAGGATGGGATGGCCTAGGAGGTAAGTCCTCCAAGTTGTAGGGATGTGGAGATGAATGTAAAGTGGTAAATGATATGGCTCTAGGCACCAAAGGTGATGGTTGGGTGGAAATGGGTGTGTTTGGTTTAAGAGGAATTGTGGTGTTTGGTGATGATATTTTTGTGGGAACAATCCTTTTGGGGATTGGTTTGATTGGTTGAGTTGGTGGAGGAGAAATCCTAGCATTTGTGGATTTAACGGGAGATGATTCGGTTGAGGAAATTTCGTGTACAACACGAGCAAGTTTCTTGGGTGGTTCTTTGGTGGAGTAGTTAGCACTAGGAGATTTCTTCATTATGAAATGACTAAAGATTAGTGATGTAAAGGTTTCTAAATGCTGAGAATTAAGTTGTGGTTGGTGACTAAGAAGTTCTAACAAGATGACTTATAAAAGGAAGGATTTGGGAAGTTCATTAAAGACTTAAGCCACTAAGATCCTTTGAAATGTGATGATTTGCATGCACAAGGGTCAACTACAGATTTGCACTGATCTATGAGTTTAATTAAGACAAGATGGAGTGTTCAAGTTAGCAAGGAGAGCTTGAAATGATTGTTTTAGTTGGGATTTGCTGAATCTTCCAGCCGGTTCCCATGGTTCCTTCCAATGAGGGATCCGTCTAGGCTAATCCTAGGGATCCGGCTATCAGCAGTCAAGAAAAGAAGAAAATGATGTTTGTAGAGTCTAATAACTATACATCTTGAGTGTCTCAGTCTTCTTAAGTGTTTTAAATGAGATGTGACTTAAATGATCAAGGGTAATGAGTGATGGTAGCTAATGATTGCCTTTTATGGAAGGAAAATGGGACTTTTATGACCACCAATGGGTGATCAAGGATGACACTAGGAGATTTAAGAGTGTCAAGTGATGTTAAATGACCTTAGAGATCAGATGACAACTTGGGATAAAAATTAAAAAATTCCTTAAAAATTATAAGAATTGAAAAGCTAGTTTTTGACCCATTTTGAGGTAGAGATGACTAAAATCAATTTGTTAAAATTGAGAGATTTATAAAACTAGATGTGTTGACATGTGAGAGATGATGTGTGAGTATAGGAGTAGAAGGATGATGAGTTTTGGTGAAATAATAAATTGAAAAGCACTTTGAGTGTGATCCTAAATGAGCTATGAGTGAGTGCGAAGCTTATTGAGCTTGAGGAAGACTTAAGTGGTCCTAAGGCATTATGTTTAGCTAGAGTGAAGTGATCTAGTGGGCTGGTTTGATGTGTAGGGGTCTGGATTGTATTTCTGTCACCCCGAATCCCTAACAGGAGGGATCCGTCTAGTATAATTTGAGGGATCCGACAACTGCAGATCAGAAGCATCACAGAAAATGTGCAGTTTTTGCACTATACTATGCATACTAATTGCTACTGATCTCTACTTTAAAAGAACATCAAAACAAGAAAATATCTCATAAACCATACCATAAATAAGAGTAGTAGTGATAATATCCAAACAACCAAAATAAACCATTCACAAACATAAGCATCCATTGCAAGATGATAAACAATACGTCTAAAAACAACCATAATCCTAATGTCTCTTTTGTCAATCTTTTCTCTTCCTCTTTCCCGACTTCACGACGTAGTTAGTTAGGCATTGGATCATACCCTTCAATTGTTTGAATTTTTCGGTCTCGTTTGGAAGAGTTGGAAGTTGTTCAAAGTAGGTTATGGGGTCCAAGTTGACATTGGCAGCGGGGTTGACATTTACATCTTGTTGATCCCAGTTGAGCAAACGATCCTTTATAGAAGATGACTTAAACTTGAACAAACTGTTAAACACTACGCGGAATTTAATGTTTAACCTTAAGAAGAATAACAGTAATAAACACTAAACACCTCAACATTATTAATAAGAATACGCTGAATAGTATTAGGGTTTTACAACCTTGAAGTGTATCGACTTTAGATATATCTAACACGTATATCTAACTCTAACCTAGGACCTCCTTTTATAGGCTAAGGAGTCCTATACAATATACATTACGTATTCTACAAGATAAATATAATTACCATACTTATCTAAATACAATTCGACCTACTCAAGACCTTCTAGAATATTACAATACAAACCGACACAACTAACTAGCAGTGATTTAATTACATTAGCAGTGGTTCCAATCTCCTACTAGCAGTGGTTGTCTTGAGCAGTGTTTCCAGTCTTCTAGCCGTGGTTACATTAGAGCTGGCAGTGGTTCCATACTTAGAGTAATTCCTTTCATTAGAACCTAAAACCCAACAATCCTCCCCTAAACTTGATATTACAACCAAAATCATCAAGTTTCCTTTTAAAACCCATACAGTCTTCACATGGAGGATGTATCCAAACACTTATCAGGATGTAGTAACTTCTCAAACTTCCTCAACAACCTGTACGCTTGATAATCAAAGGATTTCTGCAGCTTTAAACCACCAGGCTGTAACATCTGAGTAATAAGCCCGGGATGATTATTCAATTTAGGATAATCACTTTCTACACACATATGAATAACTTCTCCAGAAACAGTTAATACATGAACTCCACAAGACTGATATAGAAACCAACTTGTAACTTTGCCATTGAAGAGTCCTTTCCATTCTGGTTCGTCATGAGCGGGTTCAAATATGATCTTCAAATTATGATACACAATCCTCTCATGATAATCATCCGTATCAAATCTCCAAATGTTCTTGTATAACTTCGGATGGTCATCAAATCATCTTTTTCCATGTAGTAAAGCATTTGTGAAAACTTAACAAAACCATAACACTCACCATTGGTTCTCTCAAACTTCCAACATCCTTCACTTCCATTAAGCTCAAATGTATATGAGATAATTTGATGATGACCTGTAAGAGGTAATGCACAACTAACCTCTAGCTCCTTCAATGTAGACAATTTTGTAAGAACCCGTAGTCTTTTCTTGTTTGTTTCAATGTCCTCTTCAGTCTTTGACTCAGAAGTATAATCCACAGCTTTAGATCTGTCAGCCTTCCTTTTCAATCTTCCTTGAGGCTTGGCCTTTATTGCTAAAGGACCTTGTAGATCTGCAATTTTCTCAATCTTCAGGAACAATTGATCAATCATAGTATTTGTAGGCTTAGTTCCCTGTGGATCAAGTTTGGCTTCCAACATCTTTCTGGCTACATTCTTGGTTAGTGGATAGTCTTTATCAATAAACATAAAGAACTTCTCTTGTGTAGTCTGTACAACATGTACTCTGCAAGGCTGATATAGCATCCAATCAATCACCTCACAGTCTTCCCAAAATTTATCATCTGGATTGGGTTGACACAAGTTCTTTACAGCAGTCCACACAAACCTTGCTAAATCTCCAGTTGGCCCAAACTTCCCATATCTAAACTCCATTATCTTCCACAGTTGTTCCAGATCAACTTTATTCATGCAAAACAACAAACATCCAAAATTGTAATATGTACTTTTCCAGCCATCAGATCTTGTAATTTCAATCATCTCTTTATCATTAGCTTTGACTATCTGCCAATCTTAAATAGGATGAATAGCTCTTACTGGTGTAGGATTAATAGGTTCAGGTTGATCAGACACCAAAAGATACAAATTCATTATTTCTTCCTTCTTCATCTCTTCATCTAACTTCTGCTTCTTAGAACTAGAATCCTCCTGAATAGCAGCTTTTCTATTTTGTATGTTCTTAATCCACTCTTCTTCTTTCTCAGAATTCATAGGGTTGAAGTCATCACATCTTTTTTTGCAAGTTTTATAGATCTTCTCAACCTTTTCATATGAGCACTTTCTCAAGTTAACAGGAATGTGCATGTCCATGTGCCTGATAACCTTCATCATTTGATTTCTCTTTTCACTCTTAATTGGAGGTTTATTCTTTTTAGCTTGATTTTCTTTAACTGTTCTCTCCTGTCTTATCTTTCTTGCCCTTTCAGCCAAAACCTTAGACCTTGTATCAATGTCCAATTGTCCCTATTCAAGAGAAGTGTACTCTGTTCTTAGTCTTTCAACAGCTTGAAATAGAGGTTGTTCATTGTTCCATTCTTCAATCAATTTCATACTAGCTTCCTCTTCCTCTTATTTTTGCATCTCTACAGTTGCCAATTCTTCGGCTTGCAACTTCTTAGAAAGCTCTTCATCATGGGCAATTTGCTCTTGCTTATTCTTAAACTTCAAAACTGGCTTAACAATACCTTTCCCTTTTCCAATATCTGGTTGAACCACTTTAGTCATTACAGGCTCACCAATTTTCAAACTTCCTAAGGGTTTAGGTCTAGTTGGTTTCAGAATAATGGGAACATGTGCAATACTAGGTTTAGGGTTTGATGAGGTTTTACTTAAGTTTAGCAGTGTACCAGCAACCTCCTTTTCAACTTCTTTAGACTTGGGTGGTGGTGTGGCGGTGGTTGTGATTATGGTAGCGATGGTTGTAATAGCTATAGGTGTATCTAAGTAATAATGGATGAAATTACCTCGAAGTTGCGCGGTGGTTTCAATTGTACTAGCAGGGGATTCAGCAACAATTGCAGTGGTTGTTGCCTGCACCACTTCTTTCTCTTTATCTTCAACTACAACCTTCAAAGCTTCAAGTACTGCTTCCTTTCCTTCCTTGTCAGTCACTATATAGTCATTACCATGATCACCACTATCCAAATCCTGATCAACATCCAAGTTTAACTCCTCCCCTGAATCCATGCACTTACTCCTCCCCTGTTTGGATGCATCCTCCAACCCATGATCCTTTGAGGAGCTAGCCTTCATCGACCTTCTAAAATCTCCTATAAGCAAAGCAACCCCTGGTCTCCTTTGTCTATCCAACATAGACACCCTGTGCTTCAACATTCTGATAGTTCCAGCTTGAAACACTACAAGTTCCTGAAGACCAGTGATTGTGTTTTCCATTTTGGTACATTTATCTATCAATGCATTCAAGAGTTCAATAATATCCTCACCACTTCGACCTGTGTTAACTGGTCCGAGAGGTGGATCCTTGGAAAAGTCATTATGTACATTATCAGTACCCGTCAATTCATTATCATGTCCCAAACTACCCTTATCACTTGGTTTGTGTAACTTTGCTCCGAGAGGTGAATCATGGGGTGTAGAAAACATGGCATCGATCTAGCCCGATCATCCATGCACCGATTTAGCTTGATTGGCTAGGGATTCCTCCACTTGTGTTAAGTTCATGAGAACTCTCCACATTAGGAGTTGCCGGTGGTTGGGTATTAATGATGTTTTCACTATCCCTTTCAAAGATCTAAGCTTGAAAGCGATGGTAAGCCCTTCCACTCATGTCACCTGCACCTCTTGTGACAGCCTCCTTAACTACACCACTAACACCAGCTTGAGGTAGCTTGGTGCCCTTCTTTCTCCTAGTCACTAAAATCCTATGAGGTTCAGATGTTGAGAGTAAAGGTTTAGCAATGGTTGCAAATGTGGTAGTAGTGGGTTCAGCATCAGTGGTTTGGGTGGATTGTGGTTTAGGTACCTCTTCATTCTCAGGAATGTCTGGCAAGTTAAGCATGTATGGGAACAATGGTGTAAGAGTTCCTGAGAAATTTGGATTTTGTTTCCTCATGTGTGCAAACACCTTAGATAACATGTGAAGTACTTTATACTCCCTTTTATGAGGAATGGGTTCTCTGATCTGATTGTCTACTATTAATTGTACAAACCTAGGATATAATTAGTATTTCCAGTTGTCCTTGATGTTCTTTAGAAAACCATCAAATATCATCCTAGACCAATTAAAGACCCTTCTTTGGGATAGACAAATGATAGCAGTTGCAATTCTAGAGGGAAATTCATCAAAACCTGTGGTCTTATTGCTTACACACATAAGCAAAGTATGTATCAAAAACTTCCACTGGGGTGAAAACATACCTTTAAGAAACTTAATTCTGTCCCCTCTTCTTTCATAACCCAATCTTTCCAAACCTTCAAAAATCTCATCATTTGACAAATTTACAACCCCTCCAGCATCCTCCAGTTTCAAAATATCTTTAATCACCTCCTTTGTGACTAGAATCTCATTCTCATCAACAACAGTCCTTAGAACCTCTGCTCTATCTCTTTCTTGAATTTCAACATTCCACCAAAATTGATGAACATAGGTTTTAACAATGACAGGTTCTACAGTTAAAGCATAGTGAATAGGAGTGTGTTTGATGAAATCAATCATTTCATGGAATCCTTCTGAATGGGTGTTCTTAATAAGATATCGACAAGGTTGTGGGTTGTGGAGTATTCGATCGGCATTGTGTAAAAGATGTGGGATTTGTGAAATTATCGATTGGGAGTGGTTAGGGTTTGTGTAAGGCACCAATTGAAGTGTTTAAAGATCAATTAAATGATCCGGCGGTGATTTGGGGATTAAATACGTTATCAAAAAAGTTACAAAACAACCCTCAAGTTTCCATCGCCATCAAAAGCGCTCTAGCGATGGATTGTCCACAACTAGCGGTGGTTAGAAATGCACCGGCAGTGGATACTTCACCAACACTCCAATCTTTTGACTAAGACTTACGCAACAAAATCTAAGCCAAAAATAGTGATAGCATGCATTAATGTGATGGATTACAAAAGATACACATTTTTTAACACTAGCTACTTCTACGACTTCAAAAGCTCCATAAGTTACAATAGATCCTTCAAACTGCATATCACAAACACAAACCAAACACTATAACTTTGTCAAGGTTAGCGAGAGGTTAGTAATAACTAGAAGTGGTTACATAATTCATCTTGGCGATTGCTTAACCAAAATGCTAAACACCCAGTCAAAGGGTCAACTCCAAGTCATTTAAATGTCCACCAAAGTCAAATACTTCATTTACTCCTCAACAACTCATACCTTCCACACATTTAACACACTGAATTCTCTTTAACTCTATTTAAGAGCAAATCACCCACATACCACACATATCTTTCACTTTCCCAAAAATCATCTTACTAAAAACCACTTTCTCAAAAACCTTCTCTTAAGAAACCACAAGATCAGCAACATGAGTGACTCAAGCCATCCTATTGAGATCTCATCAGACTCATCAAAAATCCCTCCTTCAAACAATGCATGGGAGAACTACTTTCCCCCAAAGAACACATCAAACACCTATATGAGCACAAACCCTGCTCCAGCTGGACCTTCTACTATTCAACCAGTACACCAAGAAGCTATCATGATTGGTACAAATTCAGAACTAAGCTCAATGCCCGACTATGTGTCACCTTATGAGGACACGAGATGATGAAGCCTCTTCTGAAACCATTGGTGGTGCCTCCTCTCACGAGATACCACCTCCGGAACCACTACCATCTCCACCATTGCAAGCACTCTGCGGCTCCTCCACAACCAGTGGTCCTTCTTCCTCATCACACCCCATAAGAGAGAGGGTGAGGGGACTTGCTTGCCCAAAAGTGTGGGAAGTTATTGGAGGACAAGAGGTTCAGAAGAAGATGCCAGCATGGGCCATAGCAAAAAAGCCATAGTTGGTTTAGGTGGTTGTCATGAAGCTGTAGTCTCTTGATAGTTGTGTTTAGTTGTTTTCTTTTGTTGTACTCTACTGATGGTAGTATGAATGACATGGTTGTAACTCTGCATCCTTGAATGCAGATCTATCTTTTAATAATAATACCATGTGTCCTTTTAAGTCCATTGCTACTAACTGTTTATGATTTACTTCTTTGATCTGTAAAATAGTTAGTGGAAACAAAAATAACAAGCAGTGGATAAGACTAAAGAAGCAATACTAAGATCTACCAATAACACTACATAAATTTTACAAACTTTTACAAAACAATTTAGAGATTTAGAGATTTATCATACCAATACTAACTACAAGATACTGAAACCTCCCCACATCAAAGGCTTTAATGAGAAGATCAGCAACATTGAAGTCAGTATGGATTTTAACCATTTGAATTAACCTTTTCTCATTACAATCTCTAATAAAATGATGCCTTATCTCAATGTGTTTAGTTCTAGAATGCAAAACTGGATTTTTAATAATGCATATTATACTGTTATTGTTTATGTAAATCTTAGTATGCATAAAATTTTACCCAAAGTCCAACAATTGATTCTGAATCCAAAGCACTTGACCACAACAACTAGCAGCAGCCACATACTCAGCTTCTGTGGTGGAATTGGCCACAATTGTATGCTTCTTACACTACCGTGAGATAAGCCTGCTTCCCAAAAATTGACATCCTCCAGTAGTAGAATTTCTATCCAAACTAGCTCCAGCATAATCACTGTCTGTATAAGCCACCAAATCAAAAGCTGAATCCTTATAATACCAAAGGCCCAATTTAAGATGACCCTTAAGGTATCTAAAGATTCTCTTCACAACATTCATGTGTGTTGTGTTTGGTGTGACTTGAAATCTTGCACACACACACCGAGAACATAATATCGGCCTAGAAGCGTTGAGATACATCAAAGATCCAATCATGGATCTATCGACTTTAAATCAACTTTGGGACTTCCATCATTAGGTAGCGATGGTTTACGAGTTTCCATGGGTGTACTAGCACTCGACATCCCGAAATCCAAACTTCTTCAAAACATCGCTACATACTTGTCTTGACTAATGAAGATACCATCATCCTCTGTTGAACACAGTAGCCCCAAAAAGAAAGTGAGTTCACCCATAAAACTCATCCGAATTTATCATGCATAAGTTTCTCAAAGTCTTTGCATAGCTCCTTATTTGTTGAGCCAAAGATGATGTCATCAACATAAACTTGAACCAAAGAATATATCATCCTTATGCTTCCTTATGAACAATGTCTTGTCAATCGGTCCCTCTTGAAACCATTGTCCATCAAATAAGTAGAGAGGAATTCATACCATGCCCTGGAGCTTAATGCAACCCATACATAGCCTTCTTCACCCTATAGACCTTATCGGGATGATCGGGATCTTCAAAACTAGGAGGTTGACACACATATACCTCCTCATCAATAGTACCATACAAAAAGGCACTCTTAACATCCATTTGATACACAACAAAGTTTTTGTATGAAGCATATGCCAAAAATAGTCTTATAGCTTCTGTAGGATCGTGAATATTATGTTGTTTGATGATTCGGGTGGTCTAGGACAATGATTAAATAAGAAATCCATTTTAGAGAGATGAAGAGAGTTGAGAGGAGGTTCCTTGAAGAGAGTTGCTTTACAAATGAAAGGTTAGATTCAAAGAAGCACACCCTTCCATGGATGGAAGGGTATTTATACTACAAACAAAACGTCCTCCTATCGGATGTGGATCGTGCATACGGATGGGTAAAGACCCGTCCTTCCTTCACGGTGTTGCACTACACTATTCTACGCTACAAATTAACTAATTAACTACTACATAACGTAAATAACTACAAATCTACGAGCTAACATATGCTAGACTATAATTGGGGTGACCGACACTTTAACATGGAATTTCCAATTCCTAACAATCTCCCTAAGGAGGTCACCCCATGAAATACATTTTGCATCCTAGCATTCTTTCTTTGACATTGTTCTTGAGCTCAGACTTGAATTCTTCACTTTTGCAATCTTTGTGCTTTAGTAGCGATTCTTCAAAGTCCGCACTAATTTGTACTTTTAGTGGAAGCCTTTAATCGATCCACATCTTTGATGATCTTCAAGCTTTCTTTGAGATCATCACCACGATGAAGTCTCTGGATCACCCTTTATTGTGTTGCCAACATGTGAAGTTGTGACTTTCGGACCGACATGCTCACACTATCGGATCATGACATCTTTCCATCGAGTAGCGAAAGCTTTATTGGTTCAAGATATTTGCAAAGCAAAAGAAGAACATAGTATAAGAAATATCTCGAGCGTGTTACGAAGATATGCACAAGTCATGATTTCTTCAATTAAGTGTGGATCTTTGTGAGCATGTGGCTTTGGATTGACTCCTCAATTTCGATCACCGCAACCGTCCAAATGTACCGCAAACAACGAGTTAGCAATACAACACACGAAAGTGTCTTTGATCACTTTCGTTGAATTGAGGTACACGCCCACGGTTCCCGTTGATCGATACAATCTTTTGTGATCGGTAGGATTCCTAAGAATCTCCTTGACAAGGTTTCGCAATTGTTCTAGCCGTTCTCAAACCGAAGCGTCTCAAAGAAGATAACACGGAGTGAGTGAACCGACAAATTGAGATTCACTAATTGATGAAAATGATTTGAAAAACAATCGCGTATTGCTTGAAGAAAGAGTTTTACAATCTGACGAAGGTTTGTGAGAAAGATCAATTTTCAATCAAAATACTTTTGTATTAGAGAATGAGTACACATTCGACGTGCTAGCGAAAAGAAGAGATTCGCACATCAAGCAGTTTTTTCGAAAGTATTTTTCAATCGAGATACTTTTGAATTTGAAATGAATACACATTCGACGTGCTAGAGAAAAGAAGGTTTGCACATCGAGCGGTTTTTCCAAAAGTATTCGTCAATTCCATTCCTTGACCAAGGTTGATTCAAGAATGAATCTCCCATCGTTTCTATCTAGTTGTCACAAGCTTGATCTTACGAGAAGATCTCACATGTCACCCACCAAGAGCTTGTTAGATGTTGGATCTTGAAGGATTTCCATCTTCATTGTGAATATTTTCATATCACTCGGATGTTCTGGCAATACCACAAGGATAAAGCGTAGGACTCTTAATATATTCTTACTTTCCACATTGTGTGAAACAGCAAGTCTTCATTAACTTTGTGTCCTAATGAGATATTGTGGATGATCTCTTGGATCTAGACTCAATTAGTGCACTTTGGTTCCTATGCGGAGACTAGGAAAGGGTCTCCTTCTTCAATATCAACAATCTCTAAGAGAAAGTCGATAGATAATGTCGGTTCCCGTGAGAATGAAACAAGCCCTTTTAAGAGGAACTTGAGTGGCTTGGAAAGTTTAGTCTGATGCATCACTTGGTCCATGATGTCATGTCTTCAATACCAGTGTTACCTTAGTAACCACCAGTAGCATATGTATTAAACCCAGTTCGCCCTAAGGTTGAATTATTGGAGGCTATTTTTTCACCCTTTTCACATTCAATTATTTTCATTCTTCAACCCCTTGATTGCTTACCGAGACTACATAACTAGAACCTTGTTGGGTTTATTCGATTACTAGCTCTGTCTCGACCGCACTCTTCCCATATTCTCATTTTCTCCTTTTTTCAATATACCTAAGGACTCTACACTATCTAGTGGATTGTCCTGGTAGATCCCTCCGGATTACGGCGGATCGTGGGAACTAATACCTAACCTCACCATCCTTATAACTCCATACATAAAGTAAAATGGTCGGTCTTTTAGTGCAGTTCATTCTTCCTAGAAACCGGTTGAAAAATCATTTGGAAAAACAATCAAGGTACTTGTGATACGAGATCAAAGCATTGTGTACCTTAATAGTTTTGATCATTTAGAAAACCTCCCCCTCAACATGTGCATATGATTTAGAAATTGTTTAGCACATGGAGGCAAGAGGACTTTGAAATATTTTCTTTGATCACAATTTTCAAAGAAAAAGCCATTTGATTTTCTTGGTAAATTTCTCCCCCTCAATATGTGCATAGGATATTTGAAATCATTTTATCACATAGAGGCAAGAGTTCTTTTGAAACACATCCACGATCACAAAAACCATTAAGAAACCATTTGCTCCCTCTCAATATGTGCATCGATAAACGAAAGAGTTTAGCACATATTAGAGAGAACTAGCACTTTTGAATCAAATTGATCATCATTTATCAAATTTCATTATTAAATCACAAATTCTCCCCCGATCAAAAATTTCAAACCCTTTGAGATTTTGGATCCCAAGTGATTTAATAAGGTTTATAAAACATTGGAGAATATGTGGCCAGGTTTAAATACTCATCATGTTTTTGGATAAATCCTCCTCCTCAACATGTGCATTGTGTATATGAAATTGTTTGACACATGGAGGCAGGAGTGCCTATAAAGGACTAAAACCGATTTCATTAAAACATATTTGAGATTTAAATCATGATCTCTCCCGATCAAAATATCAAACCATTTGAGATTTGTGATCCCAACCGATTAAATCATTTAGAAAATTTTGGGAAAGGCGTGGCAAGATTTAATTTTAAAAATGATGACAAGGACCATTTAAGACATTAAAGATTGTTAGTATCAGTATGAAAGTTTTAAAAGATCTATAAGTAAAATAAAACAATTTCACAATCAAACAAGAACAGAAAAAATTTCATTTTGCAAGATCTTTGAGTTTTAAAGAAAATCGTACCATGACTTAACATTAAATCTTTAGATCACCACTTTGTTTTGTACAAACGGACTTGATAGATGAAATATCGTTTGAAAATATTTTATATTAAATCACTCTCCCCTCAATCCATGATGAAGTCGATGATTGAGTGACTTATGTTTTGATAAAAGGCGTCCGGTGATTTTCAAAATTAAGTTCAATTAATTTTCAAAACAATATTTTCCATTTTCAAAACAATTTAATCAAATTTTCAAAATTGTTTAAAATGGTATCCTGCACAAAAATGTGTTAGGTGGTTGAGAAGCTTCCGTTGTTCTTGTAGGGCTTGGAAGAAAAACCGTCTGCCGATGCGGTGAGACTTCTTCTTCGTTGCATTTTGAATGCCAAGCGAGGTCAAATTAAGCTCCGTTTTCTTCAATCACTTAGAAGAAAACCATCTGCGATGCGATGAGACCTTTACGTTGCATATATGCCAACTCTCCACGTAAGTCCAATTAAGCTCCGTTTCTTCATTTGTCAACCCAAGATATAGTTACCCTTTCCTTTCGCACCCAATCATCATATTATGTAGGATCCGGATCGGGAACATTCTTATACCAAAATACCGCATACGTTAGTGAACACAAACAGATATATGGTGGTCGACATCACCCAAACAAACAATCGACTAATAACGGTCAATTCAACATATTAATCGGATCATATAAGGTATGGAATAATGTGTTCATCAAACTATAATCATCTAATCCTAACAATCACATCCTAGAAACCTAGTCCTTCAACATAGGCAATTATATTTTACGATAAGCACGTAGGATGATTAAGAAAGTCCGTTAGATGATGTAAATTTGAAAACATTCTCCCTCAATCAATGACTCATTTTTGAAAAATTTTAAAAGCGCGAAGTCATTGATTGAGTTTGCAAATGTCTGAAAACTCGATTCGATTGATTTTTCAAGCAACTCATATACCACCATTTTGAAAACACCAAATATTTTTTCGAAGAATTTTAGACGGAAAAACATTTGTGTAGGAACAATGATCCTTGACATACTTTCCTTGTTTTGTTTTAGGATAAGTGTAAGATATTAACTTTCACATACACATCATAACATTAACACAATGAACACATAGATGGTTTTAGAGAGAAAGAGTGGGACATTCTAGTGAGAGAAACTTGTGGAATATTAGATTACCAAAGAACATCCAACCTCTACCTTGCAAGGTAGAGGGTATTTATAGGTTACAAACTAAGCGGCCTCTGACGGCTGTGGATCGGGGATCTGATGGGTAAAGACCGACCTTCTTCCACGGTGTTGCACTATACTATTTTACGCTACTAACTAACTACATAGACCATAACTAATGACCAATCTACGAGCTAACTTATGCTAGATAATAGTTGGGGTGACCGACTCTTTCAACACTGGAATTTTCTAATTCCTAACAATCTCCCCCTAAGGGAGGTCACCCCATATTTTACATTTCAAATCCTAGCATTCTAGTCTTGACTTTGTTCTTGAGCTCGTAGACTTTCATACATCAACATTGTACACATAGTGCATAGGTGGTGCAACTTCAAAGTCTGCAAAGATTTGAACTTTATGTAGGAGGTCCATTTCTGATTCACGAGATAGTAAATATGAGCCAACTTTTGAGATCATCGACAATCAACAATCTCGACACATCCTTTGTGGTGTTGGTATTATGTGATATTGTGACTTTGGGACCGACATGCTCACATTACGGATCATGAAATCTTCTTATCGAGTAGCGGAAGCATTTGTTGAATCATGATATTGGCGTAGCGTGGCGAAGCATGGAGTGAAAATATCGAGTCATTGATGCACTAATCATGATTTCTTTTAGATGAATGTGTTAAGTGAGCATGCGGGTGTGGATTGATCGCTTCATTACGATCACCGCAAGCGTCGGGCGTACTGCATACAACGATTAGCAACAGATCGCACTAAAGTGTCTTTGATCACTTCGTTGAATTGAGGTACACGCCCACGGTTCCCGTTGATCGATACAAATCTTTTGTGATCGGTATAATTCCTAAGAATCTCCTTGACGGGGTTTCGCATTGTTCTAGTTGTTCTCAAACCGAACGTCTCAAAGAAGACAACACGGAGTGAGTGAACGGTAATTTTAAGTCCACCGATTGATGAAAAGAGATTTGAAAAACAATCGTGTATTGCTCAATAGAATTTTTTTTTTTTTTTTTTTTTTTTTTTTTTGCAATACAACGAAGGTTTTATTGAAAATCAATTTATCAATCATAAAAATACCTTTTGGTTTGAAAAAGTGAGTACACAATCAATGTGCTAATGAAAAGAGTTTTAAGCACAAAGACGGGTTTTCAAAGGTATCCGTCAATCCATAACTTTGAACCGAGATTGATTCAAGAGATTGAATCGCCCCATTGTTTCATTCGGTTGTCACATGGTTGATCTATATAATAGATCTCACATGCCACCTACCGAGGAGCTTGTTTGATGTTGGCTCGAGGCTTTCCATCTTCATTGTGAATATGTAAACATATCACTCGGATGTTCGGCAATACCACAAGGATAATGCGTGGGACTCAAGATATAATCTCTCTTTCCACATTGTGTGAAGCAGAGAGTCTTCATTGAAAGTGTCCTAATGAGATTTATTGATGATCTCGTGGCTCTAGACTCAATTTGTGCATATTTGGATCTGTGCGAAGACTAGGGAGAGGGTCTCCTTCTTCAATATCAACAATCTCTAAGAGAAAGTCGATAGATAATGTCGGTTCCCGTGAGAATGAAACAAGTCCTTTTAAGAGGAACTTGAGTGGTTTGGAAAGTTGAAGTGCGATGCGTCCTTTGGGTCCATGACGTCTTGTCTTCAATACCGATGTTACCATCGGTAGCATATGAAGTGAACCGGTTTACGCCCTAAGGTTGAATTAATGGAGGCTATTTGTTTTCACCCTATTTTCATTCAATTCTTTTAATTCTTCAACCCCTTGATTGCTTACCAAGACTTCATAGCTAGAACCTTGTTGGGTTTATTCGATACTAGCTCGGTCTTAGTCCGCACTCTTCCCTTATCTCATTTTCTCCTTTTATCATCATACCTAAGGACTTCTACACTAACTAGTGGATTGTCCTCGGTAGATCCCTCCGGTTACGGCGGATCATGGGAACCAATACCTAACCTTATCATCCTTATATCACCGTACATTAAAGTAAAGTTGGTCGGTCTATTTGGTATTGTTCATCCGCCATTGGATCCAATTGAAAACCATTTGAAAATCAATTCGGATACTTGTGATATATTATCAAAGCATTTTGTACTGAATTGTTTTGATATTTTAGAACGAGAACTCCCCCTCAACATGTGCATCAAGTATTTGAAAGATGTTAAGCACATGGAGGCAAGAGAAAGAATTAACTTCTTTGATTACCATTTTCTAAAAGATATCAACATCACTTCCCATATCAAATCAAGTAAATATAGCATTTCTGGGAAGGATGAGGTTTCCATAAATTCGCTCCCCCTCAATATGTGCCTCGAGGTTGAAAAGAGTTTTGCACATACTTGAGGGAACCTTTTATCATCAAAGGATTTGAAGCCATGTGATCAAGGTACTTTAAAATATTTAAAGTGTAGTGTACCCTGATGACTTGAATTTACAAAGAGAGTTCTCCCCCTTAATATATGCTTGAGATTGAAAAATTGTTTAGCACATATAAGGAGAAGTATGCACAAAATTGGTCATCTTATCTTTTACCATCTTTCATATTTATATCACATTTTCTCCCCGATCAAAATCTTAAATCCTTTGAGATTTTGGATCTCAATTGATTAAATAAGTATGAGGTAAAATATTTGTAGGAGAAAAATGTGTCCAATTTTATATGATAGAGAAAAAGGACAACACGGATGTTTCCCCTTTTCACAAGGAAACCATAGTACAAATCCTAGCACTATTACATGTATCACAGAGTTGTTCATATTTAATACACCACATATAACACAAAGTTAACAAAACATAAGCGGTATTAGAAGAAGTCTTCATTCGGTTCTTTGAAGAAGTTTGTAGTGACCATCACGGAGCCTTCCACCAACAAAGCTTTCAAGGTGCGGAAGATTCTTCGTGTCTTGAGTCTTCGTCGGATTGCGACAATGAAATGTTCACATCTCTTCACGTCATCATCGGTCCGAAAGTAGTTTTAACCCAAGATCTCATATCAAGTTTGGCTTCTTTCACTCGGTGTCAAGTTCTTCTTGACCATTTTGAGCGTACCATCACTAAACTTGTAGAGTTCACATAGCGCATAAGAATCGCGATCCATATCATCGGTGAAGATGGCGGCTCTAGGAGTGTCAAGAACTTTGTATTCTCGATGAAATTCATGCCCGGTGCATTCCATTGAGGACTTGTGAGGTTGACCTGGTTTGGTAGCTTTCAATGCCAAGTGAAAGTCCTCAACTCGTTCCGAATGACTAAGCCCTTATCCAAAGAGTGGCAGTGCGAGAGGGCCTTTTCTCACGCATGGTAAGTGCTCGGTGTCCTTGAAGATTTAAGAGATAGAGATCTTGAAATCATTTGGCGAAGATGTTTGAAGTCGTTCTCTTCAATAGTATACACTTTGAAGTCGACTCTTTTAAGGACAATCTTCTTCAAGTACTCATATCCATAGATAGGGAAGATCTCTACACTAACAACACTTAAGATTTGCGACTTTGATCGACATCATTGCGTCTTTTATCGACACCATGTCTTTCAATGTAGAATTTCTTCTTTTGAACCACGGTGAGAAATACCATAAGAAGATGCAATATCATACTTTTGTTCTTCATTTGCCCGAATTGATCCGGAACCATCTGCTCGAGCCCTTGATCGAGTAGGTTGCGACTTTCATTTTGATATTGATGAGCGGGTCTTCTTTCGCAGAGCGAGCACACAGATAGTCCAAGTCGTGGTTGAAGAAGAATTACGCACGAATGGTCATCGACCGGTTCACCACCAAGAGGAAGAGATTTGTTGACATTGAAACGATCGATTTGATCAACGACTTGGTCATTTAGCATCTTATGGCATTCTTCCATCGATATTGAAGATGATTAGCATCGAGTGGAAGACTTTGACAATCTCGTAAGCTTGACCTTCAAGATCTCTTGGTGTTATGGATGAGATGCTCTTCCGTTCACAAAACCATCTTATGAAGCTTCCCATATCACCGGTGTAGTGTAGAAGAGAGTCTTGATTTGGACTTTCGTAGTTATTGGTGATAGCGATGCCCAATTGTTGTCGGGAATCATAGAGTCGACTACGGGATGGTCCATGTGGGTTCGGGAAGGAGGTTTATCTTCCATAATGCAGCTTTGAATAGTGTCTCTTGAAGGTTCAACTCTGGATGTGCTAGTGCGATTCCCAGCCATGTAAGAGTCAAACCAGTCTTCTGATGGCTTTGGAATATGCTTTGTCGACGCATCATCTTCATCTGGTTCTGAGTCAGCCATGACCTGAGATTCTTCGTTAACCATTTGATCATCAGGAATGAAGGTGGACGTGGATGTGAACCTTGAATCAACCGTCGTCCGAGCGAAGATTTTTCGATTACTACGCTCTTTTGTTGGATCGATTGTTGGAAGATTTGGCGGTGATGATGGTGGTTGTGATGGAGGTGTGTTGGTTGTTGTAGAAGGATTACGGATCCGAAGTTCCAGCTCCCGTTGGTGGTGGGGAGGAGGTGGATCTTTGCGATCCTTTATCAATGCTTCCATTACACTTGTTCTCCTTTTCTTTTTAGCTTCCTTTTCTCCGACTTCAATCTTAAGCGCTCATAATTGTCGAACTTGATAGATTCTTCAAGTGCCTCATAGAGTTCTTGTGAACCTCATGCTTGTCCTCTTGACCTCATACATCCTTTCACACAGGCTGCTCTCATATCGGAGATGGGAGGTCCTTGAATCGTCTAAGTGGAGCCTCCATTGCCCATTCCACGGCATCCTTGACTTCTCCTTCAATAGCGTCAGTAACAGCTTCATTGAAGTTGAGGTGCTCCAATCTATAGACACGATCCGCCAAAGAATCTACAGATTTAGGAAGTTGCCTTTCCAGAGCTTCTATCCTTTTAATAGCTTTATCCAGTAGTTGGTCAGAGGTGAGAATCTGTGGAGGTGAAGCTAGTGGAGCATCCACATTCGCAACTATAATGACATGATCAGGAGTTGGTGACGATGTTGGTGGTGTTTGTACGGTTGATTCAGTTGGTATGGGAGGTGGAAGTACGGTTGATAATGAAGAAGGCGACATTGGAGGAATGGTTGGCGTGTCTTCTTGAATCTTGACATTATACATGGATTGTGCGATATCTAGGGTTTGTCATTAATGTATTGGTCTCCAAAAGAGAAGTTTGCATCGAGATCCTTAAGAGAGGATAGAGAGTTAGTAGACAAATTTGGTTCATCCATCTTCAAGGTCTCATCAGATCTTGTCTCAAGGTTCTCCTGTGAGCCTTTTTGTAACAGAGTGTTAGCATTCAAGTCAGATTGAGTCACACCAAGTGTAAGAGATTCCTTAAATGTTTCAGGCACCTTGACCACTCCAGATTGTTCTTTTGCATGAGATGAATCTGTTCTTCTCTTCAGCTCATATGGATTTGTGGTGCTTGATGGAGATGATGAGATAGTTAACAGCATGTGAGCAGCTTGTTCAGTTTCAACACTTGCAACTCCCTTACCCTTGCCAAGTACAATTGGGTTTGTTTGTCGAGGTAGTTGAGCGGGTTCTCTTAACACAACACCACCTACTGGAGCTTTCACATTCTGACCTTCAAGGCTTTGCTGAATTCCAAGTTGCAGATCAGCATCATCTTCATCAGTTAACCTGGAAACATTCCTTGGTGTCTCAGTGTTCTCACCAATCTCCTTTTCCACTTTCTTCCTTTTGCTTTACGCTTCTTGGAGGTGGTGTCGATCGCCGAGAACTTTCACGTCTCTTTTAGGAAGAGGCATAGGATGCTTGTGAGGTGATTTGGTCACGGGAGCATTTGGTTGTAAAGGAGAGGTGTGACATCGTGAGAGAGTTTGGTTGCACTTTTCATGTATTGCTTGAAGTAGTCCTTCCTTTTGATATCTTACGTGAGAAGACAATCGAGAATTGGCAAACCAAATACTTCTTTATTCGAGCCTCTAGGAACATATTTGGGTTTCCTAAAACAAATTCATGTTACGCTTTGTGTAAAGTTGATTCGAGACCTAGGGTGAAGTTGTGAATTTGTTGCAAATCTTGGATAACAAGCTTAGAGAATCGATCTTTGGGAATTACAAGCTTGTACATTTCTTTCGACCTTGAGCATTGTTCGGAAATAGGTTCTATCGAGATATGAATGTGTTCATTGATAGCGAGAATTCTTCCCAAATACGATCCGAGACATTCACATCAACCCTATTAATGATTCCCATAGGATTTGCAAGATAGGTATTCTCACTTTATCGAACCACAAGTTTTCCCGGATAAGCATAAGTTAAGAATGGTTGTAATAGCTCTCGGGGTTGATACATGTGTCCGGTGGCGATGTCGGATGCTCTTGAAATACTATTCGATAGCCCAACCCAATTAGAAATACAATCGGATCGTCGGCACCGGTGGAGATTCGAGCGAACATCGTGGTTTACATGGTGTGATTCAAGGGCCTTGCTCGAGTATCGAGAATCAATTGTGAACTCCCTATTATCCGGTTTGCAAGAGTATTGGTGTGATCTTGTTCCATTGAGCGGTGTTCGAATTGTTGAATGTAAATGGATGGAATTGAGCATTGCTTGGTAATTGCTCAGAAGAAGTTTGTGTTTTGAGGATGTCGATAGAAACTTTGAGTATCGGATTTTGTTGAAGCCTTTGAAGGTCCACATATGATTGCTTTTACCAATAGCGACCCATTGACTTTTGGGAAGGATTTCTTCGTCGAGAGAACTCGGATGATCTGACGGGTGGCGCTCTTTTAAGGATTGAACTTGCCATTGATGTTACGAGTAATCATACAATCAACGATAATAGATAGGAGCAGGTTAGATGATACATAGTAAGTGAGGCGACATTGAGAGCACCCTTATGACAAGGAGGTAGTAACTTGAAGAAGTTCCTAACACATACGGAGCGGATAGAGTGGCAAAGATTGCAACTATATAACACCTTTCAACTATATGATAACATAAAGATATATCAATGAGGAACATTCATATAGAAAAATGATTACATGATGAGCTTATAAAGGTTCTGAGGGCAAAGAGTGCATTACAAAGTGATCATGACATGAGCCAAGATACACATGTAAAAGTGATATAACACATATGTATGAGGCAAAAGTAACATTTGGCGATCGTGAGAGAAGCCAAGTACCTTTTGCCTAAGCAGAGATGTCATGTGGTTTACATAGAGTATGTTGATTCAACAAGTCGAATTAAGTGTTGTGAGAGTGAGATCATCTTTAGCACAACAGATTTTGAACATTTTAGTAAACCTTGACCCTAAGACTAAATCTCAACATGAAAGTGAACACAGTTGCAGACTTGAAAAAAAAACAAGTCGTCATCTCGAGCCACAGACAAGTCGCTAAAGGATTAGCACTCTAAGTCTCTAAGCTAATTCGGTAGCATGTAAGACCAAGATGCCATGAACAGTACCTAAGGCAAGTCGCTACAAAGCAGTCAATCAAGTCGCTAGGTTACTAATTCGCTAACTTGTATATACAAGTCGCTAACTACTAACTCGCTAACCAAGTTGCTATGCTAATTCGCTAGCCAAGAAAGTCAAGTCGCTATGAGCGATGAAGCGAGCTAAGTCGCTATAAAGCGGTTAACTAAGTCGCTGGGTTATTAATTCGCTAACTTGTAAATACAAGTCGCTAACTACTAACTCGCTAACCAAGTCATTGGAATTTAGAGAACTTATTAAGCTACGGAGACGTATTCGCTAATTGGAACACTAACTCGCCATGAAGAACATACATACTAAGTCGCTACCAAGAACATTTTAACTCGCCACCAAGAACACTTCTTAACACCAACCCATCAGTCCAATCCATTTTAATCATACATCAATGTGTCCACCCAACATAATCCAAACAATATATTCCAAACAATTTAAACTCGTTCAATCATTTTATAAGTAACACACACACGAAAACACAAAAATCCGAACCTAAGCGAGAGAGTCAACAAATCACACTTCACGAGCACGAACGGATCTGGATATAACGATAAATTAGAGACTGGAAACTGAAGCATAAGATAGTAACGATAAGAGTGAATCGAGGCAAACCTTATGCTAAGTCGCTAGTAAGACTAAAATGACGAAGAGAGGTAGAAGAAAGGAACGAGAGAGAGAAAAACTTTCTTGGAGGATAAAGTGGTAACTCGCTAATGGGTAACTCGCTAGGGGTATACAACCTAACTTAGGCAATATGACACAATTGGTCCTTGTGGTTATAAACTAAGGTGGTAATTCGCTAATGTAACATAACTTACACTATATGACAGGTTTGGTCCCTATGGTATTAATGAATGAGTGGTAATAATATGCTAACACGGATAAGATAACGTCTCTAGCATTGATTATTACACTGATCATCATGAATCAATTCAACATTTCAACACATAGGCGATTACAAAGCACACTGCTCGAAAGTCTCATGAGCAAGATACAATCACGACTATAATGAGGAGAAACCCATTCCCGGATATTTCAAAAGTATAACCGATTAGTCACACTGGCGAAATCACCACATCATACAAATAAACAAGCATCATAACCGAGACGAAGCCAATGGTGTATAAAACTAATCTCCCCTCAATCAATGTCAACAAAGAACATTGATTGATATTATAAACCCATTAAACCACCAAGAATATATCTTTTGTTCGAACTTCATCTATGATCCCGTGCCATTATTGAATGACATTTCTAGGACCGTAGATGTTATCGATAACAAGGAGTATATTCATTATTAGATTGAGAAAAAAAATGATAAAATGATAAACTTTTGAAAGGGTATATATAATTTTTTTTTTTTTTTTTTTTTTAAATTTAAATTGATTTATACAAAACATGGGAGAACGAGTCCCGATTCAAGATGAATAGGAGTCAAAGTAAGAAGTACATCAACTCGGCAAGCTATAGCTCTGAATGAGCTATGTTCATATCGAGGGAACCAAGTCATGAAGTTCACGATTGAGTTGAGCATTGTACACGAAAAAGGCGAGAGCACATTGTACTTGAAGCACATGTAGACTTGTACATAGAAGGGTTAGTGACATGTTTAGTCTCACATTTAGATGCAACACGGTATAATCCAGACGAATCATCAATGGGGATCCTAATAGGTTCTTCATTCTTGAAAAGTTTACTGTGGGAATCCACTTGAGGCATGATTTGGGAATGTAAGTTTGTTTAAGTCTGTACACTTAAATAATCGCGGTGGGAATCCATTTGAAGCCACGATGAGATGAACTAAATGAGTGCACACCCTTGTTTTGACTATTTGTCTTTTTGTGATCGGAGAATTTCTTAGGGATTGATCTGTCGGACCATGTTTTGCATGATACCTAGTTAAACTTATAGCATTTTTGATTTGTGGGTGTTCATTAGTCCTATGCTTGGGATTCATCATATCTGAACTAGGCAATGAAGTGACTGGTTTTGACAAAACAGACTTGTTATCAACTTGGGATGTAAGCTTAGATTTCAATGGTTTAGCTCTTTCAGACCTAAAGGCATTAGGTTGTTTAATAACTGTTTGTTTCAAGTGGTTCTGAACCGTTGACATTCCCAAAGTTGAAGGTTTTGCAAACTTAGTGTTCATCCTAATTCCAGCATACTTCCTGAGCTCATTTTTTAGGGCAACAATATTGAAGCTCTTGTCCTGAATTTGTGCTTTGAGGTCATCAATATCTTTCATCAAGAGATTAGATTGATTGACTAATTTAGAGTTTGTTTCCTCAAGGTTCTTTCTTAAATGCTCATTTTCTCTTAGAAGGTTAGACACACATAGTGCTAGTTCAGAATTCCTGGATTCTAGTGTATCACTTATCTCATGTGGTCGCATTTACGGGCTTACGAAAGAAGAGATTTGATTTCTTATGGTTGAATCTTTGTCACGAATCAGGATTTTAAGCGATTAATTTCAAAAATTCTCTAAATTCGGAAGTTCAGTTGCTACCTTTTTTTTTGCATAAAACATTTCATCCTTATGTTGTATTTCAATTTGCAAAGAGATACGGTGTTTTCAAGAATTGAAAATTTGTTTGAAAGCTCATCATATACCCTTTTTCAATCATGTTACTTGCACTAGATTCGAGACAAAACAAAGATTGATTCCACATTGTTATGTTCGGGGTAAGAGTCGGTACCTTATTGTGAGAATTGGTGTGATCGAGATAAGTGTACCTTGTTGATTGTTACCTTTTCGACTCGAGAATTTGAGATCAATGTTGTTTTCTTCATCCTTTTCCATCATAATTGAGATTACGCAATCGGTGTCTTTTCTTTGGTTCAAGCTGGGTGAAGCATGACACGTCATCATTGTTCCATGGACACTCTTGACACTCATTCAATTCCTTGACTTGTTATTCTCTTTTGCGGCTTCCTCGATGTATGTTTCCATATTACTCATGAGTTGAATAAATGAGTTTACGAACTCATGAATTTCCATTCCGTGTGCTTCTTGAAAGACATTCCGGTCATGGTTTTATCAAAATCGAGGAGTATTCTTCCGGATAAGTGGTGAAATTGGTTGAAGATGGTTTGAAGAAGCGACATGAGAATCATCGGTTGAGAGCTTTTCTTTGGTAATTTGAAACCTCGATCGTTCTAGGTTAAGCAAAGCGACTCTTGTTAAAGTGGGAAAATCGACGAAGGATGGCACGACTTATTCGATCCATGGTTGTTGATAAGAGTAATTTGAGAAGTCGGTGAGTTGTTGAAGCGGCTCATTGGTGCATTCCACATTCTTAGTATCATCGATGATATTAAGAGTGACTTATTTGAGTTGTTACGATTGATTGATCTTGAGTTATTAGGTGTGAGGCCTTGGATGGGCATTACTGTTTCACTATTACGTGTTGTGTCATAGAGAGCAAGTACTTTGGTGATTAAAGAATCCGTGATGGTGACATTGTGTTATTATGAATTACTCCCCAAGTCTCTAGAGAATTTAGAATCAATTCGCTACTAGTGCTAATCCCAAGTCGCTAGAAAGTACTACACCAAGTCATGACACTAATTCGCCACCACGCTAAGTCGCTAGCTTTCCAATTCGCTAGCGGATGTAAGTCGCTAGGTGGTAACTCGCTAACGCTCAAGTCGCTAGCAAAATTCGTGATGATTGCTACTCAGTCGCCAACAATGCAAGTCGCTAAAGAGCAACTCGCTCTGGACCAAGTCGCTACCACAAGTCGCTATCCGTAGTGGAGGTCCACTAGTTGTACTTTAACTCGCTAGATCTAACTCGCTAGCTTTAACCTTTGTAAGTCGCTACAAAGCGTGAAGCAAGTCGCTACCAAGAAACTATTCAGAGAGCTAAGTCGCTAGCTTGAAAACCAAATAAACTTCACTTTTCAATCCAAAACAACCCAACCAAGATGATTCAAGCTTACCAAATGAAAACCTAAACACTTTTGATGATTCTAAACATAAAAGTACCAACAAAATTCAAACTTTAACACAAGAAATCAACCAAATGATGCAAAAACCACTATACTTTTCAAACTCAAAACCACCTAAAACCACTATAAATCCAAAGATGTGCAAGATATGATCTAACCGCCTCGATACCAATTGTAAGATATTAACTTTCACATACACATCATAACATTAACACAATGAGCACATAGATGGTTTTAGAGAGAAAGAGTGGGACATTCTAGTGAGAGAAACTTGTGGAATATTAGATTACCAAAGAACATCCAACCCTACCTTGCAAGGTAGAGGGTATTTATAGGTTACAAACTAAGCGACCTCGACGGCTGTGGATCGGGGATACGGTGGGTAAAGACCGACCTTCTTCCACGGTGTTGCACTATACTATTTTACGCTACTAACTAACTACATAGACCATAACTAATGACCAATCTACGAGCTAACTTATGCTAGATAATAGTTGGGGTGACCGACTCTTTCAACACTGGAATTTTCTAATTCCTAACAATAAGTGCACGAAATATTTTGAAAATAGGTTTAGCGCAGCACTTTCCTTCCTTTAAAAGAACGGGGTTGCTATCTGAAATAATAGCAAGCCATAGTTTAAGCACGGGTCACAGTCTGAAGTTACTGCAAGCCATAGTTTGTGACATGTTTTGAAAAGAATATTTACACCTCCTACTCGAACTTCATCTATGGTCCCGTGCCATTATTGAATGACATTTCTAAGACCGTAGATGTTATCGATATCAGAAGACATGTCTTGAAAAACATATTTTTGGTATTTTATGAATTTTTCGATTTTTATGGATTTTTATGATTTTATATTTTCTATTTTCTTTTGTTGGTTTTATATTTTTGTATTTTGCTTTTCGATAAATATTTACAAAGATAGAGTAGATGATATAGTTTAAGAAGATGATGATACGATGCACCGAGATAAGGATATCGAGCATCCCATTGTAGAAGATAGAAGTCATCATCCTAAAACTTTCACCACCAAAGCTTAGAGGCTCTTGCATTGAAGAAAGAAATTGAACCATCCGAAAGTGAGACTTTGCGACTTCCCCAAACCGAAAATCCTTTGGATGAGCGATTCAAGCTCTATTTTAAGCTTGTCATAGCGGTGCCGTAAAAGCACACCATTTAACATAAATCCATTGCTCCTTTTAAGAGCGATAATCGAGATTCTCCGTTCGGGGTTATATCATCAAAATAGATCGACAACGTATCATCCCACTCATAAATAATCTTCTCACATTTTATAACCACTGAAGTCTCAAGCAATCTATTCCAAAAAGTTGTCAAGAGACCACTTCCCCCGTGTATTTGAAATGATGCAGTCCGTCTCTTAGTATAATGCTCAAGAACTCTCCGAATACACTTCATGGGGAATGAATAACACCTTCCCATGTTCACATTTTCTTCCACGATGAGCGTGTATGAATCTCAAGAACCAAGTACACCAATATCCAAGAACTCTCCCGAATACACATCATGAGGGTAATGTAGAACACCTCCCTATGTTCACATCTTTCGTCACGATGATCGTGTATGAAGCTCAAGTATCCAAGTATACCAATACACAAGGAATGAATAAGCGATAACATTGAAGAAGCATGCCAAGTCATCGATTATCTCTGCGGCGACAATCTCTTCGGATGTCAACTCCGAATAAGTGATTATATCTACGAATCAACGATTAAGCACTCAAGTGAAACAGTGAGCATCCCAATGTACACAATTTCTCTCCCACGATGATTGCGATAACATCGAGATCATCACACACGATGTACCTCTTATATCTTGAAACTTTCTCTAACATCACTTCCCACATAGTTGGAATAAGAGCACTAAACGCCTTGATGAGTAAAACCTTGAGTTTCTCTGCGGTCATGACATTTGTTTTCCTGGATATCTTCAATCACTTAGAAGAGTTAAGTTCATCAAGTTTACTCGCCATGAGTCAACCCGAGTTTCTCTGCGGTAATAACATTTGTCTTCCGGGATATCTTCAATTACTTAGAAGTATTAAGCTCATCAAGTTTACTCGCGTTTAGATGCTTGTCTCCTTCCCCACTATTTGGTTTTGATACTTCAGAATCAGCAACATCTTATCAGCCCAAATACTAGAAATCTGTTGAGAAGAACGCTTGAAGTCTTTGTGAGAATCAACATGCTGAAGTAGAATATGAGCAAGTCTAATTAAGGATTAAATCTGACATTTCACCCTCCCCCAATTAGTGCTCTCCCCTAAACCGACAATCTTTATAATGAATGCTTGAATTAAGAAGAAGTCTTTAGATCGTTAAATTGCAACTTGTCTTTAGTCTTCTATCATGTAGCAGAAATGTAGAACAGACTATAGACTCGACCTTCTTCAAGATTGTCCAGTTGGGGAATAGATAGTTAACATCTTCAACTCACCAAAAACAAGAACATCACCAAAAATGTAGGATCGTATATTTATTGTGTTGATGATTCGGGTGGTCTTGGATGATCAAAATACATGTTTGCCATAGTGATGAGTGTCTAAATACTCATCATTTTTGTACAAAATAAACTGCAAAATCATCTGAAAACACTCAAAAACACATCAAAATGATCAAAATACCACAAATCAGTGTTTTATGTGTTTTAAATGCAAAAATATCAAAATCGGATGAAAAGCGTATCAAATTTGCAAAATTGCGCTTTAGTCCCCAAGTTTCAAAAGTTGTCAAAATGGTCCACGAGTCAAAATTTCAAAGAAAAATCACCAAAGGTCCTTCTAATATCATAACTTGTCAAAATTAGTCCTTTGGTGAAAAATGTAAAAGTTTGAGAAAATTACAAAATGGTCCTTCAAGTTTGAAATTTGGCAAAATTGGTCCTGGAAAAATTGAAAATGGCAACTTTGGTCCTTGTAATATTAACACTTGTCAAATTCAGTCCTTGGAGCAACTTTGAGAGATTGGCGACCTAGGTCCCTGAGTTTGAAATTACAAGACAAGTCCTTTGATTATTATTAACCTTTTATTCATTTTGGACCCTTGTCACAAATACCTTGGACCCCCGTCATAATACAATTTTGGACCCTTCTTTTTATATTAGCGGTCAAACCACATTTGTTGCCTTTTCCTCTCCTCACGGGTTACCCAAACCACCATCATCGAACCTGCAAACACCGGGCTTTATCTTCCCCGCCACCTTTCCCCACACTCCACCTCAACTATACTCCAAAACACATTGATTACTTCTCACCTCTATACACTCTATCTCATCAAACTGTCAAAACTCAATTTCCCGCCAAAATGTGATGAATGGCCAAGATCATTTTCATTAATCCAAGGGTCAATATTAATGGTGGGATTTTCTTAGAGAGATGAGAGAGAAAGCTTGGAGCTATAAAAGAGAAGAAAGAAGCAACTTTGAAGTAGTAGTTAGTTTTACAATTTTTTCTTAATGTCGTTTTTAACTTAGTGTTTTAGTTTTAAGTTCAAATGTTGTAATCTCATCTTTTATGTAACACAATTAAGCTACTTTATCTTTGTAATCAGTTTTAAGACTCAATCCTCAAGTTTAGTTAAAATTTATATTTTGTGTTTACTGTTGAAAATCTCATTTTGCAACTCTCATTTATAAGCTCCTAGAAGCTTAATCTTAAACTCAATCTGGTATATTTAAGCTATTCAAACCTTTTTAATAGCTCAAAAATCAATTCCAAGTAATTTTGCATAATAGTCAACAAAAGTCAACTGTGATGGAAAATGGGAATGGTGATGGACATTGTTGTTGCAGAGGTGGATTTGGGCTATAATAGACTAGGTTAGGTAGTGGTTTGTGTTTGGTTTTGGCCTGCAACAACATCTGAACATTTGTGAGTTATATTCTCATTTTCAATTTCTTGTCAATGTTGCATTTTATGCTTAAATATATATCTGTGGTTACCAATGGTTGAGGTTTGCTTAATTGGTTGTTTTTAGGTCTAGTTAACTTAATGTGATCAATATAGCAAGGTGGTTCAGTAGCTTAAATGGTTTTAGTTGGTTATCAGTAGTTTTAAAGGGTGTTTGTTTGTATCGCTCGAAGCAATGACAAATAAGTCGCTTTATCTGACTTATTTGTGGGCTTGAAGGTGAAAGTTTTCACAACATTTGCTTATTTCATTGCTCATTTTGTACCTTGGATGCCATCTCGGTGGCTTATTCTTTAAGCCAAAAAACCACCATTGGGATTGTTTTGGATCCCTTGACATCATTCGAGAGTATAGGTCTCCTTTTTTTGCTTATTGATTGCTTGTTTAGTTCCTTTAGAGTTTCCTTAGCATTTTAGAGTAGCACTTAGTAGTTTTGGCATTTTTAGTGTTAGCTTATCGAAGCTCATTAAGCTTTAGTAGCCTACTTATGCCCCTTATCTGCTGTGTGACGAGCAGCAGACCACTAGGATAGTGCTTATTAATTCTTCATTTAGCTTATTTGCTTGTCTAGGATAGATGTAACGTAGTACATTAGGTTGCTTTAATTTCCCTAGAGCTTATTTTAAGTTTCGCTTAGCTTAATTGAAGGTGCTTTAGTTTATTTCTTCCCCTAGGGTGTGTTTGGTTGTGGAATCCAAGTTGTCATAATACCAAACAGCCCCTTTGAACGCTGTCCCAAACAGCCCCTTGTTGTGTACAACAGATTACCTGTCCCAAACGGTCCCTTGTTAGCCAATAACCAAACAGCCCTTAGTTTTTTTTTAGCTTTTGTTTGTCATTTTTTTTATCTGCTGACTAACAGTTTTTTTTTTCTAGTTTTGTATAGTTAGTATTTGTAAAAAAGGTTTTACTGTGATCTACTCTTGAAGTTGCAAATAGAAGAAAATATAAAACTAAAAACCAAAAAGTCACCTGTAGGAATCGAACCTAGTACCTCTTGGGCTGCATTCCACGCACAGAGCATACACCATCCAACCATCTGCTCTTTGGAAGGTGTTTGTTATTAACTTGGATCATAAATTTCTTAAAGGATTTCGAATTCTGAAGTTTAAAACACAAAAGAAAAGAAAAGGCAAAATAAAGGTTGAGGTGGGAATCGAACCTGTGACCTCCTGGTTCCCCAAGCACGCTCACACACACCCCACGTTGCCATCTGCACTAGGACCTTTCTTGTGTTGGATGTTGCTCTAGTAATTATTTAAAGACACCTTAGCAGTTTTAGCTATAAGCACTTTTGAGCTTATTTCGACTTATTTTCAAAAGCAACACCCACCTTTTTAATTTTTCTTAGATTCCTTGTTATTCAAAGTAGTTTTGTGATTTTTGATTTTTCTCAAAATGTTTAGTATTTTAATTAATTAATTAGTTTAAAATAGTATTTAATTCGTAATAAATAATATAAAACTCAAAAAAATATTCCGCTTTTTCCTAAAATTTTCTTTTGTCATATATTACGTAAAAAAAATGTTTTTACACTTGTAGGACTTTTATTTCACAAATTTTACGTTTTCTCTTGCGCTCCAGCGTACTTTTTATAAATAACGTACGTTTTCGTTTTAAGTTACGTTTTTAGATAATTTAAGTTTACGTTTTAGTTAAAATAGTTTATTTAAGTTATTTTGTTTTATAAAATCACTAAAACATCATTGTAAAAATAGTGATAGCGTTTATTTAATATTTTTTATCTTTTAACTTTCTTTAATTTGCATTTTAGCCCTTGTAGTTTATGTCCTTTTACGTAGTTATAATAATTCACAATCCTCTTTTCCGTTCAAATCTCTCGATCACTATCGTTGGGTGATCCATTGCTGACTTCATTTGGGACATAATGACCGGAAACACTATACTCCTCGGATCTTCATTGCATTCGTCTTGGCGGTTTAAAGTGGTTACGGTCCGCCATTCACAAGTGGCGGGCTTGTGTGATTTAGCTTGTTGTTTGCACGCATCACATAGAGAGAGTTAGTAGAGAGAGAGGGTGTTCTTGCTAGAGGTTTACACAAAGTATGGAATATTAGATTGAAGCACCACCCTTCCATGGATGGAAGGGGTATTTATACTACAAATACACGACCTCTATCGGCTGTGGATCGGATATCTGATGGGTAAAGACCCGTCCTTCCTCCACGGTGTTGCTCTAAACTAAACTACGCTACAAACTAACTAATAAGCTACTAAATAATGTAAATAACGACAAGTCTACGAGCTAACATATGCTAGACCATTATTGGGGTGACCGACTCTTTAACATGGAATTTTCTAACTCTAACAATCTCCCCTAAGGAGGTCACCCCATGAAATACATTTTGCTTCCTAGCATTCTATCTTTGACTTAGTTCGGAGCTCGTAGACTTGAATTCTTCAATTTACGCAATCTTTGTGCTTTTGTAGCGATTCTTCAAATTCCACATTGATTTGTACTTTCGGTGGAGGCCTTTAAGCGATCCACATCTTTGATGATCTTGAGCTTTCATTGAGATCATCGACCACGATAAATCTCTGGATCATCCATAGTTGTGTTGCCTTCATGTGATGTTGTGACTTTTGGACCGACATGCTCACACTTTTGAATCATGACATCTTTCCATCAAAGTAGCGAAGCCTTCTTGGTTCATGATATTTGCGTGAAGCGAAGCATAGTATGAAATATCGAGCCGAGTTATGTAGATATGCACCGATCATGATTTCTTTAAATTAGCGTGGATCTTTGTGAGCATGCGGCTTTGGATTGACTCCTCAATTACGATCGGTGCAACCGTCAAATGTACCTACAAACAACGATTAGCAATAAACACACGAAAGTGTTTTTGATCACTTCGTTGAATTGAGGTACACGCCCACGGTTCCCGTTGATCGATACAAATCTTGCTGTGATCCGGTAGGATTCCTAAGAATCTCCTTGACGGGGTTTCACAATTTGTTCTAGCCGTTCTCAAACCGGAACGTCTCAAAGAAGACAACACGGGTGAGTGAACCGACAAATTGAGATTCGATTGATGAAAAATGATTTGATAAACAATCGTGTATTGCTTGAAGAAAGAGTTTTGCAATCTGACGAAGGTTTTATGAGAAAGATCAATTTTCAATCAAAATACTTTTGTATTAGAGAATGAGTACACATTCGACGTGCTAGCGAAAAGAAGAGATTCGCACATCGAGCGGTTTTCTAAAAGTATTTTCAATCGAGATACTTTTGAATTTGAAAACATAAGTACACATTCGACGTGCTAGAAAAGAAGGTTTGCACATCGAATGGTTTTCCAAAAGTATTCGTCAATTCCAATCTGGACCAAGGTTGATTCAAGAATGAATCTCCCCATCGTTTCTATCCGGTTGTCACAAGTTTGATCTTACGAGAAGATCTCACATGTCACCCACCAAGAGCTTGTTTGATGTTGGCTCTAGAAGGATTTCCATCTTCATCGTGAATATTTTCATATCACTCGGATGTTACGGCAATACCACAAGGATAATCGTGGGACTCTTAATATATTCTTACTTTCCACATTGTGTGAAACGACAAGTCTTCATTAATTTAGTGTCCTAATGAGATATTGTGGATGATCTCTTGGCTCTAGACTCAATAGTGCACATTTGGTTCTGTGTCGGAGACTAGGGAGAGGTCTCCTTCTTCAATATCAACAATCTCTAAGAGAAAGTCGATAGATAATGTCGGTTCCCGTGATTATGAAACAAGTCCTTTTAAGAGGAACTTGAGTGGTTTGGGAAGTTGAAGTGCGGTCGTCCTTTGGGTCCATGACGTCTTGTCTTCAATACCGATGTTACCTTAGTAAACACCAAGAGTATATGAATTTGAACCCGTTTCTGCCCTAAGGTTGAATTATTGGAGGGCTATTTCTTTTCACCCTTTTCATATTCATTTCTTTTCATTCTTCAACCCCTTGATTGCTTACCGAGACTTCATTACTAGAACCTTTTGGGTTTATTCGATTACTAGCTCGCATCTCGATCCGCACTCTTCCCATATTCTCATTTTCTCCTTTTTTCATCATACCTAAGGACTCTACACTATCTAGTGGATTGTCCTGGGTAGATCCCTCAAACTCTGGCGGGATCGTGGGAGCGAATACCTAACCTAACCATCCTTATAACACCATGCATAAATTAAAATGGTGGGTCTTTTGGTGCAGTTCATTCTTCCTTGAAACCAATTGAAAAATCATTTGGAAAAACAATCAAGGTACTTGTGATACGAGATCAAAGCATTTTGTACCCTAATAGTTTTGATCATTTAGAAAACCTCCCCTCAACATGTGCATATGATTTAGAAATTGTTTAGCACAAGGAGGCAAGAGGACTTTGAAATATTTTCTTTGATCACAATTTTCATCTGAAAAAGCCATTTGATTTTCTTGGTAAAATTCTCCCCTCAATATGTGCATAGGATAAGAAATCATTTTAACACATAGATGCAAGAGTTCTTTTGAAGCACATCCACGAACACAAAATCCATTAAGAAAACCAATTGAAAACTCAATCAAGGTACTTTATGTTAAAACATAAAATCATTTGCACCTCGATAGTTTCTTTTCTTATAAAATGCTCCCCTCGATATATGCTTGAGATTCCAAAGCGTTTAGCACATATGAGAGAGCGACTGCTGTTGAATCAAAGCGATCATTTTTATCAAATTTCAATATTAAATCACAAATTTCCCCGATCAAAATATCAAATCCTTTGAGATTTTGGATCCCAAGTGATTTAATTAGGTTTAGAAAACATGGGAGAAAATGTGGCCTTGTTTAAATACTCATCCGGTTTTGGATAAATCCTCCTCCTCAACATGTGCATTGTGTATTTGAAATCGTTTGGCACATGGAGGCGGGAGTGCTTTGAAGGACTAAAACCAATTCCATTAAAACAGATTTGAGATTTAAATCACGATCTCTCCGTGATCAAAATTTCAAACCATTTGAGATTTGTAATCCCAAAGATTTAAATTATTTAGAAATTTTTAGGGCAAGGCGTGGCAAGATTTAATTACGAAGATGATAGATAGGGACGATTTAGACATTAAAGATTGTTAGTGTCGGTATGATTTGTTTTAAGAGACCTTTAAGTAAAATAAAATAATTTCACAATCAAACAAAACAGAAAAAATTTCATTTTGATGAGATCTTTTAGTTTTAAAGAAAATCATACCATGACATAACATTAAATCTTTAGATCACCACTTTATTTCGTACAAGCGGACTTGATAGATGAATATCGTTTGAAAATATTTAATTTAAAATCACTCTCCCCCTCAATTGATGACCGAAGTCGATAATTGAGTGACTTAGATTTTGATAAAAATGAAGTCCGGTGATTTTCAAAATTTAGTCCAATTTATTATCAAAAACAATATTTTCCATTTTCAAAACAATTTTATTCAAATTAATCAAAAATTGTTTAAAAATGGTATCCTGCACAAAGATAAATTAGGTGGTTGAGAAGCTTCCGTTGTTGTTGTTGCTGTAGGGTTTGGAAGAAAACCGTCTGCTGATGCAGTGAGACTTCTTCTTACGTTGCATTTTGAATGCCAACTTAGGTCAAATTAAGCTCCGTTTCTTCAATCACATCGAAGAAAACCATCTGCTGATGCAGTGAGACCTCTTACATTGCATTTATGCCAACACTCCATTGAAGTCCAATTAAGCTCCGTTACTTCATTTGTCAACCCAAGAAATAGTTACCCTTTCCTTTCGGCATCCAATCATCTTCAATTGTGGGATCCGGATCGGGAACATTCTTATACCCAATATACCGCATCGTTAGTGAACACACATCTGATATATGGTGGTCGACATCACCCAAACAACAATTGACTAATAAAGTCAATTCAACATATCAATCGGATCATATAGATGTATGGGAATAATGTGTTCATCAAACTCTAATCATCTAATCCTAGCAATCATATCCTAGGCACCTAGTCCTTCAATATAGGTTAACATCATTTTAATTAAGCATATTAGGATAATTAAGAAAGCCCGTTAGATGATGTAGATTTGAAAACATTATCCCCTCAATCCATGACTCATTTTATGAAAATTTTAAAAGCGAAGTCATTGATTGAGTTTTCAATTTACAAAAACTACGAATCGATTGTTTTAAAGCAACTCATTTACCACCATTTTGAAAACACCAAATATTTTTCGAAGAATTTTAGCAGAAAAACATTTGTGTAGGAAGCAATGATCCTTGACATACTTTCCTTGTATAGTTTTAGGAAAAGTGCACGAAATATTTGAAAATTGGTTTAGCGCAACACTTTCCTTTCTTTAAAAAGCAGGTTGCTATACGAAATAATAGCAAACCATTGTTTAAGCGGGTTCTGATTTGAAATAGCGCAAGCCATAGTTTAAGCACGGGTTCTGATCAGAAATAAGCGTAAGCCATTTGATTTGTGACATGTTTTGAAAAGAATATTTACACCTACGCTCGAACTTCATCTATGGTCCCGTGCCATTATTGAATGACATTTCTAAGACCATAGATGTTATCGATACGAAGACATGTCTTGGAAAACATATTTTGGTATTTTGAAATTTTACGATTTTATGGGTTTTTTTTGATGATTTTATATTTTCTATTTTGTTTCTTTGGTTTTATATATTTGTATTTAGTTTTAATAAATATATACAAAGATAGAAGATGATATAGTAAAGAAGATGATGATCTGAGTACCGAGATAAGGATATCGAAAGCGACCCGTTGTAGAAGATAGAAATCGTCATCTCTTAAACATTCACCACCAAAGCTTCCAAGGCTCTTGCATAGAAGAAAGAAATTGAACCATCGAAAGTGAGACTTTGGCGACTTCCCCAAACCAAAAGACCTTTAGCGAAGCGATTCAAAGCTTTCTTTCAAGCTTCCATTAGCAGTGCACCAAAAGCACACCATTATCATTTATCCATTGCTCCATTTAAAGAGCGATAAGCGAGGTTCTCCGTTCGGGGTTATATCATCAACAAGAACAATAGCAACGTATCATCCACGTATAAATAATCTTCTCAAATTTCTTTTCACTAAAGTGCAAGGCGATCCATTCCAAAGGTGTCAAGAGAACACTTCCCCAGTAGATGAATTGAAGCGATCGGTTTCTTTGAATAATGCTCAAGAAATCTCCGAACACACATCATGAGGGAATGAAAACACCTTCCCATGTTCACATTTTCTTCCGGATGATCGTGTATGAAGCTCAAGAACCAGTACACCAATACCCAAGTGCTCTCCGAATACACATCATGGGGAATGAAAACACCTCCCATGTTCACATTTTTCTTCCACGGTGATCGTGTATGAAGCTCAAGTATCCAAGTATACCAATACACAAGGAATGATATAGCGATAACATTGAAGAAGCGGGCCAAGTCGCGATTATCTCTGCGGGTGACAATCTCGGATGTCAACACCGAATAAGTGATTATATCTACGAATCAGCGATTAAGCACTCAAGTGAAACGGTGAGCATCCCCAATGTACACAATCTCTCTCCCACGATCATTGCGATACCATCGAAATCACCACACACTAGTGTACCTCTTTTATCTTGAAACTTTCTCTAACATCACTTCCCCACGTGGTTGAAATACTAACACTAAACGCCTTGATGAGTAAAACCTTGAGTTTCTCTGCGGTCATGACATTTGTCTTCCGGGATATCTTCAATCACTTAGAAGAATTAAGTTCATCAAGTTTACTCGCGTTTAGATGCTTGTCTCCTTCCCCTTCTTGGTTTTGACACTTGAGTCATCAAATCATTATAAGCCCGTATACTAGAAATTTGTTGAGAAGAACACTTGAACTCTTGTGAGAATCAACTTCTTGAAGACTCTCTCGACTATTTTATCAACCCTTATGTAGACAATTTGAAGTGACCGAAGAAGAAAACCCGATATACCATACTTGGCGAAGTCAACTTCCCACATTTGTATCTTAATCTTGCACCTAATGATGGAAGAGCGGTGTAGAGAATCAATGCTTCAAGCAAATCTCTAAGTACTCACTACCTAAACAAAGTATGAGACATTAACACCTCTTGCGATTATCCGCACCGTCATATCGTGTGACATTGAGTAAAACAAAGTAACTCCTAATAGTGATAGTTAACGGTCTTCAACCATCCACCTCATTGCGGTAACTAGATAAACCAAGTCTTCAACTCAAATTCTTAAGCCGAGCAAGTTATCAAATAAGAACACGCCTTTGTGAAAGTCGACTTCAATCTCAAATAAGTGATAAATGATTAACTCAAGTAATCAACTTGTGTCAAATGTCAATCGTGAAATATTCAATAACAACGTCTCGAGGAGTCATTGCTAAAGAAGATGAGCAAGTCTAATTGGGATTGAATTTGACTTATAACACTCACCCAATTAGTGCTCTCCCTAAACCGACAATCTGTTTGATAGATGCCCAGTTAAGAAGAAGTCTTTAGATCGTTAAATGCAACTCGTCTTTAGTCTTCTAATCATGTAGCAGAAAATGTAGAAGGGCCGTAGACTCGACCTTCTTCAAGATTGTGTAGTTGGGAATAGATAGTTAACATCTTCAACTCACACCAAAAGCATCCCACCAAAAGCATCCCAATTAACACATCTTGCCAATCCCTTTAACTAAAATCCTCCCAATCAAACAAGAACAGAAAGATGTTCATCAAGGAAATCGACAATCGGTGAGAACGAACACACAAGATGGTAACACCAAACTACCAATCACATCAAACAAGAACATAGAGATTGTTCGGAATCATCATGTTGATGTATCGTGAAGCATTAACCGAAGCACTTTGTCGATAAACTCATCAATCCGGTGAAGATGTCAACCAATGGCTCTTGGGAGAAAAACTCCATGTGAAGATGACCCGATAAGAAGAAGCTCGGTTCTTACATGAGTTTAGAGCCGTATGACCATTTATATTCTCAAATATCAATCAATAATGCAAAAATTCACACTTCTTCTCCCTCAAGAATTGCATAAGGGTTGCCATTCTTGATTAAATAAGTGAAAATCATCCGAATGTTCTATTCACACTTCTCTCCCGCAAAATCAGCACATGATGTCGCCATCTTCATTATAATCGAGCAAGTGGAATGAGAAAACAATCAGTGGTAGTCCGGTTCACTTGATGACTGAAGCAAATGGAAAAAGTATGAAGCATGTTGATGAGAATGATCATAATAAGAAGATTTCTCTTCTTCAGAAGATAAAGCGCACTGACATGTACACCTTTCTTTTCTTTAGGGTACGAGGCTTGAACTGTTGTGTTCAAACGTCATTATCTCTCTCTTTTCATCATCTCTTTTGGCAAAACTTGTAATTCACCCCATTATCATTCAGTAGGCTCTTTGAAGTGACAACTGATGGAGAAAACCCAATATGATGAATTTGACCACAGTAAAATACCCGAACTCGTGACTTAAACTTGCACATATGTAACAAAAGCGGTGCGAGACTTCATGCCCATTTGAATCTCTAAGTACTCTATACTCTTCAACCAACCAACCATCGAGTATAAGGCGTATATCACCTCTTGAAAATCCACAATTGAATGTGACCTTGAGCACTACAACGTAACTCCTTTAAGTGATAGTTATTTTGAGGTGATAAGAGCCCAGTTCCCCAAGTGGTAAAAGAAAAGATAAAGACACCCAACAATAACTAGATTTCCAAGTCTTCGTTTTTGATAATAAGCTCGAACAAGGATCTGAAGAATCTTCATCCATCCATCCCGATATCTTCGGATACTAAGTACACTTGCCCGTAATAATTCACTTCAACCTCAAATAAATATCTTGAATTAACTCCGTTGTCACATCTTCTAGTTGAATGCTCAATTCTAGCCTCCTTTGACGTTTTAAGTGAACTCGATAATGGTTTCATCGACCATGGTTAGTAGCACACAACCCGTAAAACCATGTAATAACCAAAGCGCCATGACGAATATCTAAACACACATCAATTTATGAAGTACACCCTTTTATCCCTTCTTCGAAGCAGAAACCGTAACACCAACATCAGAAGACCTTGAAATACGCTTTCCTTTCTCCAAGATGGTTCCATCATCACGGGATTTTACAATTCTATAGTTTAAACCGAAAAAATAGTTTCTTTAGCGGGATTATACAAAACCAAGAATAAACCGTATGATAGTTCCGGAAATGCACTTTACAATTACCAGGATGTTTCCATTGTCACGAGATTTTACAGGTCTATGATTTAAACCGAGAAATAGGTTCTTTCGCGGGGTTTTACAAAATCAAGACAAAACCGTAAACAATATTAGCTTGAATGTGTTATGCGACTTTGGTTTTGGTGAATATCATTTTAGGGGAATATCGTGGTTCATCAATGGTTCATTATCCAACATCAACAATATCAACAACCATCCAATAAACACTTTGGTAAACACATCATCCACATATTCTCGCCGGCTATTCCGGTGACCACTTGGCGAAGTAAACCCGATATGCCAAACTTGATCATGAAGTGAAATTTCCCAGACTTGTTACTTAAACTTGTACTAATCCTCGTGAAAAAGAGACGGTGTACCCAATGTACAAAACCTCTTGACATTCTCAACTGAGTGAGACACCGAAGTGATAGCTACGTTGTGGGTTAAGCGAGAAAGAATCACAACCGTAACTAAATAGCCAAGTCTTTATCACCTTCTGTAAATGCCCAAACAAGTCATCTTCGCGGAAGGGTAGAAAGAAAGAAGACGAAAATAAGTAAACATGCCCGGAAAACCTCACTTCAAATCCAAATAAGAAATACCGAACAACAACCCCGTAGTCAACAAAGTTCAACCATCAATTCAAGCCGTGATAAAATACCCTTTGTGAAAATGCATAAATCAAAGTATCAAACCTCATCACATTAAATCTCATCATCATAACTAACATTATTCAAATTATGAGAAGCCCATACCAACAATGGCAGTAAATAAATGTATCATCCGTAGAACATTTATGACCAAACCCACACTCATTATCAAAGTATCGAGTTATGTATCAATGTTTTTACATGTGACAATAACATTTGGATAAGGAGATAAGTGTGTAACATTTGGATAACACAATTATTTTATCACTTGCACCCAATCTCAATGGTCAAACTTGTGGCACAATCCATATCTCGGATACAACATCATATACAAGTCCATTCTTGATTCATTCAAGGCCCATGAAATCAATCCATATCTTAATACCTCACGTAATATTAACACTTAACGTAATGTTAATACCTCTTGTAATGTTAACTCACATTTATATGCGTTGGTTATTTTCATAGAGTGAAAATTGTTAATACCTCTCGTGATTTATACCAAGATCGTGATTCATTAATGTGAACACATACTTGATTTATCCCCTAAGATATTAGACCATACTTGAAGTTTAACACATGACGAGGCCCATGATTTATTCATTGATCCATTTGATAAATTGACTACTCAGCCCAAATTAAGATGAAATATACCCGATCCATGAAATACCATCAGATCCGTTTGACAATACCTAACCGGTTATAAAACTAATAACCTAAAGCTTAGGACATTACATAACCCTACTTCAAACTAATAAATCCGCCCCCCTCCTCAACCTTTTCACTCTCAAAGCGGCCTTCATCAAAGAGCGAATCTCAATCCAAATCTCTCATCATCTCTTGACTCAACCAAAACCAGATCTAAAAAAAACGCCTTCATCTTATCTCTCAAACCAGACGAAATGAATAAACACTTGATCTTGAAAAAAGTCAAACACACCCATTCCTCAATCGATCTATATACCACGCCACAGAGATGGCACGAGGGTATAACGAATATGTCACAGGGATGGCAATGAGTCCTTAATCGAATAAACCACAGAGATGGTACGAGGCACATGACGAGGCCACAGGGATGGCTAGAACCCTTTATCACAGCTACGGCAGCCCTTGACATCACACAAAGTTTCAAGGTAGGTTTCATATCCTTTTGTTTTGAGTCTTTAACGAAACAAAGAGGAGATATAACAACCTTGTTATAATCTTTCTTTTGATTCGAATATCAATTGAAGCATGTCTTTAACAAATTGGATCTGTGATGAGGATGGTTCGACCAAAATAAAATCTTATAAAGATTTAAGAACCGAACCAATCTGAGATCTTGGTGATATAACTATGTTATACGAGTCTAGTTTTCATGATTGTTGAATGGAGTTGAGATTAGGATAGTGTAATAGATTTGAGGATGTTGGAGTTGGATTGAAGTTTGTGTTAAAGGTTGGCTGTGGTATACATCAATGATTTCCTTCATGTGAATCTTGATAGACTGATGATGATTATGTATGACTGATGATGGTTATAGACCTAAGGTCGAGTTGAAGTTTTGGTATAAGGTATTGTGGTCAAGAGGTCTTGTAACAGTTAATGCTATCTTCTTCTTCATCTTTTCTGTCTAATTCGCTAGGTCAATGGTGTCAAGTCGCTAGCTTCTAATATCAAGTCGCTAGTATTTTGAGTCACAAGTCGCTAACCCTTTTAAACCACAAGTCGCTAGCATTCAAGCCAAGTCGCTAGCATAACTCGCTACCCTTTTCAAAACACAAGTCGCACGACATGTAAATACAAGTCGCTAGGTAAAGGTTTTACAAAACAAATCGCTAACTCGCTAAATAGCAAGTCGCTAGCTTCATTTACATGAAATAAGTCGCTAAGCGGTATAGATAAGTCGCTATGATTGTTTGACTCAAAAGTCAAACAAACCTAAGTCGCTATATGAAACTCAACTCGCTAGCATGAATATCAGACTTTTTCCGATGAGTTTTCAGACCACTTTCATAATAAGCCCGGAAAAGCATGACAAACTTCACAAATGACCCATTTGTGATTAAGAATCGATCGAGATAAAGTAGTTTTCATGAAATAGACTCAAGAGGATTTGTTTGGACAAGAAGAAAAGCATTATTTTAGATAAAAGCATTATCGATATATTGTTATGCCATATAGACCAAAAGACAGGATAAGAACCACACAAATACAAAGCAGCTTGAAACATGATGCAAACCAATTTTATTTCGACCAACAAAATACAAAACTGTTTGAAACATGATGCAAACCACAAACACAAATAACCAGGTACGAACCACACAAATCAAGCACAACACAAAAACCTTGGCTCTTGATACCAATTGTAGGATCGTATATTTATTGTGTTGATGATTCGGGTGGTCTTGGATGATCAAAATACATGTTTGCCATAGTTAGAGAGTTAGTAGAGAGAGAGAGGGTGTTCTTGCTAGAGGTTTACACAAAGTATGGAATATTAGATTGAGAAGCACCACCCCTTCCATGGATGGAAGGGGTATTTATACTACAAATACACGACCTCCTATCGGCTGTGGATCGGTGTCACGATGGGTAAAGACCGTCCTTCCTCCACGGTGTTGCTCTAAACTAAACTACGCTACAAACTAACTAATAAGCTACTAAATAATGTAAATAACGACAAGTCTACGAGCTAACATATGCTAGACCATTATTGGGGTGACCGACTCTTTAACATGGAATTTTCTAATTCCTAACAAAAAGCATCCCAATCAACTTACATCTTGCAAATCCCTTAACTAAAATCCTCCCAATCAAACAAGAAGCGAAGGCGTTCATCAAGGAAATCAACAATCGAGCCATAGCGAACACATAAGATGGTAACACCAAACTACCAATCACATCAAACAAGAACAGAGAGATTGTTCGGAATCATCATGTTGATGTGTACGTGAAGCATTAACCGGAAGCACTTTGTCGATAATCATATCAGCTGGTGTGAAGATGTCAACCAACGGCTCATATAGGAAAACTCCATGTAAAGATGACCCGATAAGAAGAAGCTCGGTTCTTACATAAGTATGGAGCCGTTTGACCATTTATTCTCAGATAACAATCAACCATGTAGAATTATCATACTTCTTCTCCCCCTCAAGAATTGCAGACGAAGTTGCCATTCTTGACTAAATAAGTGAAATCATCCAAATGTATTCTATTCACACTTCTCCCCCGCAAAATTAGCACAGGATGTCGCCATCGTCATTATAGTTGAGCAAGTGGAATAAGAAAACAATCAACAGAAGCCCAGTTCACTTGATAATCGAAAGCACAAGGAAAAAACATGAAGCATGTTGATGAGAATGGTCATAATAGAGAAGATTTCTCTTTTTCAAAAGATAAAGCACACTGACACGTACACTTTTCTTTTCTTTAGAGTACGAGGCATGAACTGTAGTGTTCATACATCATAAGAAGATTTCTCTTCTTTCGAAGATAATGCGCACTAAAACGTACACATTTCTTTTCTTTAGAGAACGAGGCTTGAACTGTTGTGTTCAAATGTCATAATCTCTCTCTTTTCATCATCTCTTGGCAAAACATGTAACATCACCATTATCATTCAGTAGGCTCTTTGAAGTGAAAGCTGATGGAGAAAACCCAGTATGATGAATTTGACCCTGAAGTAAACTACCCCGAACTCGTGACTTAAACTTGCACATATGTAACAAAGAGCGGTGCCGATTTCCATTAGCATCTCTAAGTACTCTCTATGTACTCTATACTCTTCAACCAACCAACCATCAAGTATAAGACGTACATTACCTCTTGAAAATCCACAATTGAATGTGACCTTTGAGCACTACAACGTAACTCCTTAAAGTGATAGTTATTTTGTGGTGGTATGAGCCCAATTCCCCCAAGTGGTAAAAGAAAAGGTAAAAGACACCCAACAATAACTAGATTTCCAAGTCTTCATTTTAGATAATAAGCTCGAACAAGGATCTAGAAGAATCTTCATCCAACCATCCCCGATACCTTCAGATACTAAGTACACTTGCCCGTGATATTTCACTTCAACCTAAAATAAATAATACTAAGTTAACGCCGTTGTCACATCTTCTGAACTGCTCAAATCTAGCCTTCTTTGACATTTAAGTGAACTTTGATAATGGTTTCATCCCGACCATGGTTAAAGCACATAACCCCGTAAAACCATGTAATAACCACACTGCCATGACGAATATCCAAACACCCATCCAGTTTATGAAGTACACCCTTTTATCCCTTCTTTGAAACAGAAACCGTAACACCAGCATCAGAAGACCCCAAAATACGCTTTCCTTTCTCCAAGATGGTTCCGTCATCACGGGATTTTACAATTCTATAGTTTAAACCGAGAAATAGTTTCTTTCGTGGGATTTTACAAAACCAAGAATAAACCGTATGATAGTTCAAAATGCACTTTACAATTATTACTCGGATGTTTCCATTGTCACGGGATTTTACAAGTCTATGATTTAAACCAGAAATAGATTCTTTCGCGGGTTTTACAAATCAAGACAAAACCGTAAACAATGTCGACTTGAATGTGTTATGACAACTTTGGTTTCGGTGAATATCATTTTAGGGGAACATGCGGCGGTTCATCAATGGTTCATTATCCAACATCATCAACATCATCAACCATCCAATCGGCACTTTTTAAACACATCATTCACGCAATGATCGCCACTATTGTAGTGACCACATGGAGAAGTAACCCCGATTATCAAACTTGATCATGAAGTAGAATTCCCCAGATATGTTACTTAACCTTGTACTAATCCTTGTGAAGAAGAAACGGTGTACCCAATGTACAAAACCTCTTGACATTCTCAACTGAGTGAGAAACCGAAGTGATAGCTACGTTGTGGGTTAATCGAGAAATAATCACAATCGTAACTAAATAGCCAAGTCTTTATCACACTCTGTAAATGCCCAAACAAGTCATCTTCGCGGAAAGGTAGAAAGAAAGAAGACGAAATAAGTAAACGTGTCCGGAAAATCTTACTTCAAATCCAAATAATAAATATCGAACTTAAATAACCCCGTAGTCAACTTTGTTCATTGAGTACTTCAAGCCGTGACAAAATACTCTTTGTGAAAATGCATACACCAAGGTGCCAAACCTCATAACCCATCGAATCACACCAAATCTCATCGACAAGACTCATTATCAAATCTCATGATTACAGTCCAATATTGAGAAGCTCATATTTCCGTCATCCAAATCCAAGTGATATATTATTCGACCCATAACAGATCAACACTCATAAGACCAATTCCATGGTTTATATCATCCTTGGGCCCAATACAACTATTTTGCATGACCAATCCATCATTATTGTTAGCCCGTTTGAACAACTCACATATCAAAATCACAATAAATTCGTTCAAGCTCATGAATAGATTATCTGGTCCATAATTATAACATTAATCCCAACCCAGTACACTCACACCGAAACAAATTATTTCACAAGCCCACGCATAAGTCACAATATGTTAGCTCATGAAGTTTGAAAAACCACCATTGTATCATTAAATCCAAATAAGCTCTGTATCCAAATGGCACTAATAAATTTTTCAAACCCTAATTGTACGGTGCATCCCACATTAGTGATACTAATGTCACAATCAAACATATACTTGACCCTATCCAGATAATACACGATTGATAGTTACAAATCCAACCCAAACGAGTTATACCATGAAATTCATTCTCGGCCCAATCACATGACTGATAATTACAAAGGCCCATAACCACTCACCAAATACCTAATTCCACGGGTATTTAACCCAATCCTTATCACAAAATGTCAAACCCTAATATCAAATCATCCGCCCCCCCAATAATCACGCACATCTGCTGTACATTCTAAAAATTCTTCATTGCAAACCCTAATAAATTAAACACAACGCAGTCACAACAAGAAACCCTAATTAATCAAACACTCACTATTATGTCCGCCACTCTCTCCCATTTCTGTAAACACAACGCAGCCACAACAAGACCTCGCCACAGGGATGGCAAGAGGTCCTCAAAGCCACATGGATGGTAACAAGGTATGGTTTCGGCTATGACATCCTTTATCAGGGAATCAAGGTAGGTACTAAAACAATTTATCCATTTAGTTATAAGAGAACAAATGAAAAACGTTTTAGCATCACTTTTTAAAACCGATTCATAGTTCGTATAGTCAAATGAGTTCGGAACTTTGATTAAAGATCAATGATGCAATACTATTTCGTGCATAAGGCCTTTGGTCATGATGTTACTTACGAGTACCACGAAAATAGTTGACTGAGATCAAATGTGAGCGTGTTATTGTTTTCGAAATGAGCTCAAAATTAATGATTAATTAATTGTCCAACGAAGAAAGGAAAGTTTATCACAATCTTGAGATAAAACTTTTCTTATTTGGGCTTCGGATATTAAGCAAGATCTGTGATGATTTGATTTTTGTGCTTTAGACATTTTGGTCTTGATGTAGCCTTTACATAGCACGATATGCAAACTGAGATCAATAAACAAGGTGACCGAGTCTTTGTAGATATGATGTTTGGTTGTTAGTTGATTCTCGATGTGGAAAATGATGTAACACAAGATGGTTTGAAAACATGTATGAATGATATTGAAAGTTGGTCGTATTTTGGATTTGGTGTGATAAGATTAGAAACAGATTTGTCTATGAAGTTGGTTGTAAATGGTTTTGTACTTTGAAGTGATATGTTGAATCTGTTGCGAGTTGAGGTAATAGGAGGTCAACAAAAAAAAACTTTCATTCCACAGACCACATCATTCCTATGTTAAACAACTCGCATGCTAAACTGCAAACACAACACGCTTCATCCTTTTCATCACAACTCGCATCTTCCTTATTGAACCAACTCGCTTCTTTAAACAGTTTACACAACACGCATATTGTTGACTCAATAGTCAAACAACCAACTCGCTTTTGATCCATAACCAACTCGCTTTTAAGTACTGTTATTAGCTCGCTTTAAAGAAAACAAGTTTAGTAAGTCGCTTTTGACCTTTGTTGGCAACTCGCTCCAGATACTTTAAATCTGGACTAATGAGACAACCCGCATAATACACATTGAAGCCGGGCGGTTTGTAAAGACAAACCGCATAGTAGCAACTCGCATCATACCAACTCGCAATCGATCAACTCGCATCGGATCTAACATCGAATACGGGCGGTTTGTAAAGACAAACCGACATCTCGCATGTATGAAAAAGCAGTTAACTCGCATAGATGAAAAAACAATTAATAATGTTATGACCACACAAACAAGTAAATGATTCAAAACGTTTCAAAGAACAACAAACTTCAACAAAAGCGCATCAACAGTCATTCAAACATCACCAATACACATCAACCCATACGAGTCACAAACCGCATAACACGTGCTAAAACCATACGAAACATCAATAACAACAAAAACCTAGGCTCTGATGCCAATTGTAGGATCGTGAATATTATGTTGTTTGATGATTCGGGTGGTCTAGGACAATGATTAAATAAGAAAGCCATTTTAGAGAGATGAAGAGAGTTGAGAGGAGGTTCCTTGAAGAGAGTTGCTTTACAAATGAAAGGTTAGATTCAAAGAAGCCACACCCCTTCCATGGATGGAAGGGGTATTTATACTTACAAACAAAACGTCCTCCTATCGGACTGTGGATCAGGCATACAGTGGGTAAAGACCCGTCCTTCCTCAACGGTGTTGCACTACACTATTCTATGCTACAAATTAACTAATTAACTACTACATAACGTAAATAACTACAAATCTACGAGCTAACATATGCTAGACTATAATTGGGGTGACCGAAACTTTAACATGGAATTTCCAATTCCTAACAGCTTCAATTCTGGCAACTGGTGCAAACACTTCATCATAATCCAGGCCTTCATTTAGTGTGTATCATTGAGCAACCAACCTTGATTTATTTCTTACCACAATACCTCTTTCATCCTATTTGTTTCTGAACACCCACTTAGTTCCAATAGCCCTTTTTCCATTTGGTAGGTCAACCAATGTCCACACCTCTTGAAGCTTGAGCTCAATGACTCCTCTTGCATTGATTCAACCCATCATTCTTCTACTAAAGCTTCTTCAACTCTCTTTGGCTCCTTTTGTGATGTAAATCAAGCAAACAAACAGATTACGCAAGTCTTGGTATTGTTCCTTTTGTGAAGTGACCTTGCAAAGAAACCTCTTTCGGGAAAGGTTTTAGTGTTACGAATCTTGCTTCTTGTTTGAACTGGTGTATTTAAATTGCTAAGAATTTGTTCTGTAAGATATAACTTTTCACATACACATCAAACCATAACACAAAGTAGCATATAGATGGAATTCTAGAGAGAAAGTTAGAGGTTTAGGGAACTTAGTGAGAGAAAGTGAAAGATATTATTATGAGCTCCAACTCTCTACCTTGGAAGGTAGAGAGTATTTATAGTCTTACATAACTCGCCACACTTTGGGGTGTGGATCGGGCATCTGATGGGTAAAGACCCGTCCAGTCCTCCACGGTGTTACTTAACTAAATTACTACTTAACTTAAAAGAACTACGACTACGAGCTTTCTAACGATTACATATACTTGAGGTGACCGACTCTTTAATACTGGGAATTTCTAATTCCTAACAATCTCCCCAAGGAGGTCACCTCAATCATGTACCAAAATTACATTGAATACAAATAGATATTACATTTAACAATTGATCTTGCATTCTTGATGTAGTCCTTTGCTCCTAAGCTCGTAGTCATTGATTCTTCACAATGCATGTTTGGTTATTCAAGTGGAGGTCTTTTCTTGATCCACGTGATGATAAGTTTGAGCCATCTTTGGAGATCATCACTATCAACAATCTCGACACATCCTTTGTGGTGTTGGTATTTTGTGATGTTGTGACTTTGGGACCGACATGCTCACATTACGGATCATGAAATCTTCTCATCGAGTAGCGGAAGCTTTAGTTGATTCATGATATTGGCGGCGTAGCGAAGCATGGTGTGAAAATATCGAGTCATTGATGCACTAATCATGATTTCTTTTGAGATGAATGTGTTAAGTGAGCATGCGGCTGTGGATTGACCGCTTCATTACGATCATTTGCAAGCGTCGGGTGTACTGCATACAACGATTAGCAACAAATCGCACGAAAGTGTCTTTGATCACTTCGTTGAATTGAGTACACGCCCACGGTTCCCGTTGATCGATACATGTCTTGCTGTGATCGGTATAATTCTAAGAATTTCCTTGACGGGGTTTCGCAATGTTGTTCTAGTTGTTCTCAAACGGAACATCTCAAAGAAGACAACACGGAGTGAGTGAACGGTAATTTTAAGTCCAGCGATTGATGAAAAGAGATTTGAAAAACAATCGTGTATTGCTCAATAGAAATTGTTTTTGCAATACAACGAAGGTTTTATTGAAAATCAATTATCAATCATAAAAATACCTTTTGGTTTGAAAAATGAGTACGGTCGATGTGCTAAAGAAAAGAGTTTTAAGCACAAAGACCGGTTTTCAAAGGTATCCGTCAATCCATAACTGAACGGGTTTGATTCAAGAGATTGAATCGCCCCATTGTTTCATTCGGTTGTCACATGGTTGATCTATATAATAGATCTCACATGCCACCTACCGAGGAGCTTGTTTGATGTTGGCTCGAAGGCTTTCCATCTTCATTGTGAATATGTAAACACATCACTCGGATGTTACGGCAATACCACAAGGATAATCGTGGGACTCAAGATATAATCTCTCTTTCCACATTGTGTGAAAGAGAGTCTTCATTGAAAGTGTCCTAATGAGATTTATTGATGATCTCGTGGCTCTAGACTCAATTTGTGCATATTTGGATCCTATAGCGGAGACTAGGGAGAGGTCTCCTTCTTCAATATCAACAATCTCTAAGAAAGTCGATAGATAATGTCGGTTCCCGTGAGAATGAAACAAGTCCTTTTAAGAGGAACTTGAGTGGTTTGGAAAGTTGAAGTGCGGTGCGTCCTTTGGGTCCATGACGTCTTGTCTTCAATACCGATGTTACCATCGGTAGCATATGAATTGAACCGGTTTACGCCCTAAGGTTGAATTAATGGAGGCTATTTGTTTTCACCCTATTTTCATTCAATTCTTTTAATTCTTCAACCCCTTGATTGCTTACGAGACTTCATAGCTAGAACCTTGTTGGGTTTATTCGATTACTAGCTCGGTCTTAGTCCGCACTCTTCCCATATCTCATTTTCTCCTTTTATCATCATACCTAAGGACTTCTACACTAACTAGTGGATTGTCCTGGGTAGATCCCTCCGGTTACGGCGGATCATGGGAACCAATACCTAACCTTATCATCCTTATATCACCGTACATAAAGTAAAGTTGGTCGGTCTATTTGGTATTGTTCATACGCCATTGGATCCAATTGAAAACCATTTGAAAATCAATTCGGATACTTGTGATATATTATCAAAGCATTTTGTACTGAATTGTTTTGATATTTTAAACGAGAACTCCCCTCAACATGTGCATCAAGTATTTGAAAATGTTTTGCACACGGAGGCAAGAGAAAGAATTAACTTCTTTGATTACCATTTTCTAAAGATATCAACATCACTTCCATATCAAATCAAGTAAATATAGCATTTAGGGAAGGATGAGGTTTCCATAAATTCGCTCCCCTCAATATGTGCCTCGAGGTTTGAAAAGAGTTTTGCACATACTAGAGGAACTGCACGATAGGATGAATGATCACGTTTCAAATCAAAGGTTTAAGATAGATGCTCCCCTCAACATGTGCATTGAAAATTTGAAATCGTTTGTCACATGTGGGAAGGATAGCATGTACATCCTTATGAAACCATTTACCTAATTATCGGTTTAAATCCAATTTAAATCACACATTCTCCCCGATCACAATTATCAAATCATTTGAGATTTGTGATCTCTTATGATTTAAATTGATTTTGAAAGCTTTTAAGGAGAATTGTGACTTGATTGTGAAAGCGTTTGAGCGATAAGGATCGGATTTTAAGACTTTAAACTCCATTGATAAAACATGCATGTATATCTTTTGAAAACAATTTTAATGCCAAATAACTTTTAATTTAATTGAAATCATTCTCCCCTCAATCAATGACATAGGTTGTTGATTGAGAGATAGATTTTGACAAATAAGTCGATGATTATCAAAAATAGAGATTGAGTTATTTTTCAAAGCATTTAGTTTTCGTGAGATAAATGTTTATAGAATCGAGCATGGAATTTTGAAAACATGATAAAACATGGCTCTGTTCTTTCTTTAAAACCGGGTTATTGCACGAAAATGACAATAAACCATTTCTCTTTCTCCCAAAAATATTTTTGATTTTTTTTTTTTTTTTTTTTTTTTTTTTTTTTTTTTAAAAATTGAACAACATCTAAAGTCCGTGTCATTCTTTGAATGACAACACAAAACCGTAGATATAATCGAACCGAGAAAAACATGACAAAATGACAATATTTTTGAAGATTTTTGAATTTTCAAATTTTATGGATTTTGAAAGTTTTATATTTTTCTATTTGATTTTGAAGGTTTTATAATTTTGTATTTTGTTTTTCAAATAAATATTTACAAGAGATAGATGAAGATAGACCTTTACTCCTCGTCTTCCTCACGAAGGCGTTTGAGAGTTTCGGTTGAAGGCTTTTCAAACCAAGGCGTGGAAGAATAAACTCAAGCGTTCTCTTGGAAGAGCTTTGGTGAAGATGTCCGCTAGCGATATTCGGACCTCACAAAATATAGTTCCACCACACCTTTTCCACTTGTTCACGATGAAATGATGTCGAATGTCGATATGCTTTGCTCTTGAGTGTTGAGCGTTGTTGCATGAGAGAGCAATAGCGCTTTATTATCACGATCTGAGAGGATTTTGTTGAATTCAAAGCCATAGTCGGATAATTGAGATCTCATCCATAAGATTTGAGCACAACAAGATGACATGGCTATGTATTCAACCTCTGTAGAGAAATAGAAGTACTCATTTGCTTCTTTGAAGACCGACTCACAAGCTTATCACCCAAAAGCGAGCACCTCGGGCGTGCTTGACGTGTATCTTGACAACTGCATGATCGGCATCTGCATAGGCCGTTAGTGACATACCGGTGTCCTTGGTACCATAGTCCCATATTGATGGTTCCTTGGAATACCGAAGACCCGTTTAAGCGCTTCAAGGTGCTTTTAGTAGGCAGCACGGTATCTAGCACACATGCACACTGAGAGAACAAGATGTACGGTCTACTAGCGGTGAGATACATCGGGGATCCAATCATACTCCGATATTTCGTTTGGTCAATCATGATCCACGAGAGGTCCTCATCTAGTTTGGTTCGGTCAATCATGGGGGTGTCAGCGGTCACATGAATCAAATCAAATTTCTTTAAAATCTCATTGCATATTTAGATTGATTTATGAAAATGCCTCGGGACTTTGTGAAATTTGTAATCCCAAGAAAAATGACATTTGTCCCATCATTGACATTTGAAACTTTGAACTCATTTCATTAGAAAACGATCACATTCCATTGGGTCGATCGAGGCAAAAATAATATCATCAACATAAATTTGAACATGAGTTAAATGTTTGCACGACTTCACGGTGAACAATGTAGGATCAATGCTCCTTTCTTTGAATCCGGTTGATAGAAGAAACTTTGTGATGTATCATACCATGCCCTTGGAGCTTGCTTTAAACCGTAAAGAGCCTTCTTCAAGCGATAAGCGTGAGTAGGATGCTCTTGGTTCACAAATCCTTGAGTTGGTGGCGTGACAACTTCCTTAAGATCTCCGTTCGAAATGCCGTCTTTACATCCATCGATATACCACCATGTTCTTACTAGCGGCATTAGCGAAAGATTACGATTGCCTCGATTCGAGCAAGCTGGAGCAAACGATTCTTCAAAGTCTATACCCTCCTCTTGGCGATATCCTTTAGCAACTAATCGAGCCTTGTTCTTCAACACATCACCATGCTCATCAAGTTTTACTTTGAAGATCCATTTTAGAGCTATAATCATAGCACGATCTGGGGCAGTACTAACTCCCATACATCAAGACGATCAAACTCATGAATTTCATCTTGCATAGCATTGAACCACTATCTTCATTCATAGCGGTTTAACATCTTTTGGTTCGATCTTAGATAGTACGGAGTTGAAGAAGCACCATAAGGCATCGGTTGCGAGTTGCTTCGGGTTGATCTGAGACGAGAGGATTTCCAATGATGTTGTCTAATGGATGATCGTGAGTCCATTTTACGAGGTGTTCATGTGGCATTTGTTGAGGGCGAGGTAGGCGAGTCGATGTCTCTGAAGAAGATGGTTCGATGATGATTCGGGAGTAGCAAATATGTTTTCAAATGGAGCATCTTGAGAGTCATAGGGATTAACTTCATCATTGATGCGAAACATTTCCATGATGTACATTTGAAGAATGATGATTTGTTGATGAGGCGAAGGATCGGCGGTGCTTCTTGACTTCTGAGATATTGAGGCCGATGGATTGACTTCATTCAACGGAATATGAGCATCCTCTGTTGTAGGGATCGGCACCTCATTAGTAGTAGACTCATCAGTTCATCAAACATGGGATCAAACAATTTCTTTACATCATCTTGGATGGAGGTACATATGGAGTTTCTTGAGAGGAGTTTGGAACAAGGATGAACCAATAGGATTTGTTTTGAAGTGCGGGTCTGGTGGAGTGTCCAGGAGCCATTTGACGGTCGACTCATCAAGCGTAACGTGAATTGTTTCCATGATATTTCGGGTTCTTTTGTTGTAGATTCGGTATCCCTTTTTGTTTGGTGCATATCCTACAAATACTCCAATGTCGACTTTAGCCCTAAGTTTGCCCAAGTCTTGACCCTCATTAGTTGGATAGCACAAGGCACCAAACACACGAAGGAAAGATAGATTAGGTTTTCTGTTGTGGACAAGTTCATATGGAGTTTTCCATGAATGGTGTGAATCGGGGAGCGATTTTGTGTGTAGCATGCGGTGGCAATTGCTTGACCCGGAGAAACATTGGAACCTTTGAGTAGATCGGCATTGTTCTAGCGGCTTCAACAAAGTGCGATTTCGTCTTTCAACTACACCGTTACATTGAGGGGTTCGTGGAACACTTCTTTGATGGTGATTCCAACGCTTTCATAGAATTCACTAAGTTGTTTGTTGACAAACTCGGTTCCATTATGCATTACGATAATTACGGCGGTTTTGTTTAGTCTAACTGCAATTTGTTTGATGAGTTTGATGATGATATCGGGAGTTTCATCCTTTGTCCTTAAGAACTTGACCGGTGAATCTAGAATAATCATCAACCACAACTAACACATATTTCTTCCCAAAGATATTACGCACCCTCATTGGTCACATAAATCCATATGAATCATATGAAGAACTTACGTGACGAGTTAGTAGGTTTGGGTTTATGGGCATACTTCTTGCTTTTTCCCAATTGACATCTTGAACAAAGATGATCCTTTTCATACTTTAGTCTAGGTAAACCTACAACTAAGTCCTTTACGGAAAGATCGTTGATGGTGCGAAGTTCAAGTGATTGAGGCAGCGATGCCATAACCATGACTTTGTTTTGAAGCCTTTGATAACAAGCAGATTGGTGAAGCTCTCATCATGTCATCGATAGAGATGGTGTAAAGGTTTGAGCCACGAGTTCCTTTCAGCAGTTCCTTACCATTAAGATCTCTAACAAAGCGGTATGTTTTACGAAGGCTACTTCTAGATCGAATCACGAATTGACCAGCAGAGAGCAGTTATGACCTAAACCTTCCACATAATACACTCGAGATGACACTATCACCAACAACATAATCTCCATAACCCATTATAGCACCGAAATGATCATTACCAAATCTAACGGTCCGATGAATTTGCTCACGAAGTTCATGAGCGTGACGGTCTCGGTCATATGCTTGGAGCGACTGAGTCCGGTACCACGAGCGATTTGAGCGATCTGCGGTTGAACCTGAGACAAGAATGGATAAGCGGATAATTGGGATCCCCATGCAAGAATGGGTTCCATTTGGTTAGTAACAGCAGTTGGACCACCCGCATCGAAATAGAAGCATTCATATCGAGACGGTGAGGTAATGGAATCATTGTGAATAGATGCAATACTAGTGTACGTATTAGCCCTATTTCTGATGTGACCACTTCTTAAGGAATAGTTCTACCGGTAGGCATCCATTTTCTAGTGGGCATTATCGATTAGTCTTATGACCAACGGTATCCAATAAAAGCCTATTCTCTTTGAATGTTCTTCTGTGGGTTTCCATTGTTTTCTAACTCTCTTTCGCTTTTGCCTTTTAGCCTTTTAGCATGAATTTTAGCATTAACAAAATTAAGCTGGACAATTAACATCATTAGGCGAACATTAACATCACATCCATGATTAGAAAGCGAATTCAAGCAATCATCGGTACAAGGTTTGCAAATAGTATCGAATTGAATTAATTACGATGCGCCTATGGCTAATACTAGAATCAACACGATTCGTTTTATTCGATTCAAACTTAAGGTTCCTAGATTGTTCTTCTACTCTCTTCGGTGCACATTCTTAGCTTGAGAGGTCCTATCATTCCTTGTATTGTCTTGAGACTTTGACTGCTCCCTTTAATGTCATGATTACTCTGTAGAGGAATGGGAACATTAGTTTGTTTTACTACTCTTTGCACCACTGTTTAGATGTCTTTGGGATCGAACTACATGCAGGTGCACTAAGGTTCACTTTCTTAACACTAGAGGTACTGAGATTAGTACTCCTAGAAGGCACATTTGAGTTCACTTTCCTAGCATTGACAGATCTAGAATCTGAACTACTCAATGGTACACTACTCCTCACATTCAAACCATTGGGAATCGAGTGCATATCATGTTTGGCCTTAGGCATTGAGCATGGAATCAAAGGGTTAACTCTCTCACCTAATGTCTTTGGGCATATTGTGATCAAACATTCTAAGATTTCTTGAGATCGTTTGGCATATAAGCATGCATGTCCAATTGCATTATCATGAGGTTTCTCTAGCTTATCCTCTTCAACAATCTCACGCAAGCATTCTAAGCAATCCTTAAGGGATGAGAAATATGTTTGAATGGCAAGTTTGTTGTTCCTTAGGTGAGGGGACATATGTCACGAGATAAAGCATATTTATTACGAGTGAACCTTTGATACAACATTTTCCTCATTGATCATTGGCATTTTCCTTTTACACGACTCTTGATTCTCAATTTCCTTTTGCAATGAAGTTATTTGTTCGTTGTTTTTGTTACGAGTGACTTTAATTGATTCAAACAACTCATTGAAATGACGTTTAACCTTTTCATTTTCTTCTAGAAAACTTTCGTTTTCCTTTTGTAAAGCATTTACTAGGTTTTGAAGATGAAACGTTTGAGAATTCGAGAATCTAAAGGAGGAGGCATTTGGGAGCTGTCATATTGTTCGTTTGACCCTTTAATTGAGAGATTTGGGCTTTCAACTTTACGATCGTGTTACACCGAGCTTGAATCATTCATCTCGTTTGTTAATTTGAAAAGCGCATCAAACTCGGAGCATCGAAGATGTCTTGATATTTGAAGTTTTGACATTTTCTTTGAGATGTTGATATTTTAGTTGTAGATTAAAATACTCAACTTCTAGTTTAGAAAAATGTTTAACCAAATTGTCATGATCATCGGTTCAATTTTCTCATTTAGTTTAGAATTAGTTTTTCAAGCTCAATGACACGATCATGGGAGACTTTCGGGCCACAGATAGTTCATGAAATTTGGAAGCATTAATAGAGCAATTTGAAGCGATGAAAAAGACATCTTGAGCAACACATTCGATAATAAGATTCTCATTTAATGTATGCGGGTTCTTTCTCTCAATCTCATTATATTTTAGTGTGCGCTCATAGTCACTAACTTCAACAACCATTGCATCAAATTCCTTTTCCATACCCTTAATATCGGTTTCTACCCCTTTTAAGACTCTCAAAGTGATCTTTTAGAAGTTTAAAGAAGGGCATGACCTCGATTAAATAACATTCTTTCATTTGTTCAAAACCTCTTTCTCCTTGATTATACGATGGGTGTGATCCTTTTCTTGCAAGTTTTCTCAAAATCAACAAATAGTTGAAATATAACGTATTGGCTAATTAATGTCTTGCTTTTAGTGGCAATTGTTCTAGGAACAAGATGCATTGGTGTATTAGGAGGATACACAGTCGCTCTAGGCATTTTCAAAGGGAGGGTTTGTTTCAATAATGTTTTCGCTTTACGCTTATCTAAATCCTTTTTCCGAAGACTTGTTAGGAGTCAACAAAGTCGAGGCTTAAACTTGTTCAAGGAAATCGGTTTTCCTTCTTGTAATCATGAGGAGAGATGATTATGTTTTCTCTTTGCATTTGGGATCATTTTGTTTCTTATTCATCTTTTCCTAGTGATTTCATTTAATATCTTATCTTCCTCGGTGCACTCAGCGCAACTAGGTTTACGCCTAGGCTTAAGGACTTCATTACCATCATAAAGCACCTTATGAGCATTTCTAGCCTTTTAATTACCTCTGGATTTGGTTCCTCAACAAGGGAATGCTATGCTTATCGCTTAAGACACGATGTTTCGTGACCATGTGAAGCGATCGAATGGTGTTTCCTTGTAAGTACAACTTGTTTTCAAGTTTGTTTTCAAAGTTTTGATTAGAAAAATCTCTCAAGAGTTTTGATTCCTTTGCATTAAATTCTTGCTTAAGCATTTTCACATTTTCTTGAAGTTCTTGTTTTGCTTATTTGTTTTAGAAAGTTTTTCTTGCAAGGAATTTAATTCTTGTTTCAATACTTCTTCTCTAAACTTACTTTTCTAATTCTTGTACTCACTTGGACATCCATTTCACTGCTCACAGTGGTCAACTCAAATTTTGCACGTTGTTCATAAATAGCAACACGTTCCTTATAGGCATTTAGTTCGAAATTATGGAATCATCGGGAGCACATGCGGTGTATTCATCAAAGACATAGTCATTGTTGATGCGAGAAGATGCATCACTTGGTACAACTTCACTTTCACTTTGTTTCACGTATTGATCGTATGGGACAATATTGATATTACCCATATTTTCAATATTTGATTCAATAGTTTCGATTGGTTGTACTTTGTCATACATCTGTTGCACATCGACATCATCGTATAGCTTTAATACCTCGAGATGAGTTTGTCCTTGGATGGGCCGACTTGTGGTGAAGAAGAGATCTTGGGAGAAACCATTGGAGAGATGCTAGCCATAAAGATTGTGTGTGCGATGGGTCCATCATCTACATCAGTCGTATGCATCACGATCGGCGACTTGAAAGGCGTTCGATGATTGTGACCTATCTCACGAATAAGTTGCTCATCCACATCGCATCATAGGTCTTGGCATTGCCCTCGGCAAAAGCGACAATTCCTCTTCATCCAATGCGGCACCATTGTCACGAGCTTGTGCGGCAACATCTTATCTCGAAGTAATCGGCATTACGTGGGCGCTTTGGAGATGTGCGGTTCCTTGCAATGTGTCCCTCACCACCACAGTTATAGCATTTGATTGGCTTAGCTTGACCTTGGTTACCATTCCTTCCTCGATTCGATTGCCAACATAGCCTCTCCCGGCTTCACCTCTTCTTTGATCATCTTGTCTTTCTGGTGGTTGCCCATAATTTTCCCATCTCTTATCAAAGAATGGTTGTGAAGATTGGGCGGTTCGGATCTCATTACGGTGTGGAGTTTGTTGGTGTGAGGTGAAAGTGTCTGTTCTCTTTAACCATGAGTGTTAGTTGAGTGATGAAATGTTCCATGACGACATTTGCATCGGGTTGCTTGAACCTTGGATCGAAATGGGTTTGTGATTATCATAATTCATGGGTGCAACTTGAGAAGCATTGTTGGAAGTCCCATCATTTGTGAAGAAAGCGGTTGAATCATTTGTAGACCTTGTATCTCACGACCTTTGGCGATCAAGAATCCTCTTTTCAAACATGGCATGTCTCTCATTTTGAAGGAGGAAGGCATAGAGTTGCTCATAGTTTGTATCCTTCAATCCTTTAGTGAGTTTCACGGAGGTGACAAACTTGTGCCATTCGGGATTCATATTGTTTACAAATTTAGAGTTCAAGCGAATGTTAGGCATAGTCATCTTGATGTTTCTCATGTCATTCACCAACTTATGAAATCTCACATAGTACTCATAGACACTCTCATCGGTTTCATCTTGAAGTGCTCAAATTCGTCATAGAGTTGGGATTCTCTGTCTTCCATGGTCGATTCGAACACGAGAGAAGCATCTTAACATTATCCCAAGCGCCTTTGCATCGGTGTTATGATTGATCGACTTGTAGATGTCTTTAGGAAGACCTTGAAGAACAATGTTTGAAGCCACGATATCGCATCGAATCTCTTTTCTCCTTATCATCAAGCTCATCATACATCTTAGGTCCATCCATTCCGTAAGCAGAGTACCATCTTCATTAGTATCAAGTATGTCTCTAGTCGTTTCAACTCGATATGGTCCTTCATCAATGGATTTGAGAATGTTGACACCATTTTCCTTTCAAGGCAATACAATCGATTCGTTGAGCCCAAGAATCGTAGTCGATTCATCAAGCATGGGTGGGCGAGTATCTGAGCCATTGCTTGTACATCCTCGACAGCGATGGAGATGGCGGTGGGGCGTTGGTAGACATGTTAACAGTTATACGGGATTTTATAACTCTATGATTAAACCGGAAATAGATTCTTTCACGGGTTTTACTAAATCAAGAGAAAACCGTAAACAATCACTCAAGTCGCTAGATGATAAAGCTCTAAGTCGCTAGAAACAAATGCACTAAGTCGCTACCAATTAATTCGCTAGGCGACCAAGTCGCTAGAATCCCAGTCGCTAACGAGAAAAGCAAGTCGCTAAGTAGTAACTCGCTACGGACCAAGTCGCTAACCAAATTTTGGCGACAATTAGCTACACAAGTCGCTAGAAACACAAGTCGCTAAAGAGCAACTCGCTCTTGACCAAGTCGCTACCACAGTCGCTACCGTGGTGGAGATTCCACTACTTGTGCTTTAACTCGCTAGATCTAACTCGCTAGCTTTAACAACGTAAGTCGCTACAATTTTGTGAAGCAAGTCGCTACCAAGAAACTATTCAGTGAGCTAAGTCGCTAGCTTGAAAAACCAAATAAACTTCACTTTTCAATCCAAAACAACCCAACCAAGATGATTCAAGCTTACCAAATGAAAACCTAAACACTTTTGATGATTCTAAACATAAAAGTACCAACAAAATTCAAACTTTAACACAAGAAATCAACCAAATGATGCAAAACCACTAAACTTTTCAAACTCAAAACCACCTAAAACCACTATAAATCCAAAGATGTGCAAGATATGATCTAACCATGGCTCTTGATACCAATTGTAAGATATAACTTTTCACATACACATCAAACCATAACACAAAGTAGCATATAGATGGAATTCTAGAGAGAAAGTTAGAGGTTTAGGGAACTTAGTGAGAGAAAGTGAAAGATATTATTATGAGCTCCAACTCTCTACCTTGGAAGGTAGAGTATTTATAGTCTTACATAACTCGCCACACTTTGGGGTGTGGATCGGGCATACGATGGGTAAAGACCCGTCCGTCCTCCACGGTGTTACTTAACTAAATTACTACTTAACTTAAAGAACTACGACTACGAGCTTTCTAACGATTACATATACTTGAGGTGACCGACTCTTTAATCTGGGAATTTCTAATTCCTAAGACTAAACATTAAGTTCAATTAAGCATGTAGTTTCAAATAATCATGATAGTTATAAAATAGTTGAGCATGTATCTCCCCAAAGCAGTTATGAAAACAAGTAAAAGTAGGGCTATGGAACTCACTTGGTAAAATGAGGCGATGACAAAAGTGAGTACATCGAGGTGTAGCGTGAATTTAATATGGACCTATTATGAATGATATGATATGTAATGAGTTATGATGTAATGTTATGCATGCATTTCGTATGTTATTTATACCATTCGCGAGTTTTGAAAATAATACTTATCGTCGAAAAATACTCTTTTGACGTCTTGACCATTCTTAAACCACTTTACAAGTTTTTACGTCAAAATGTCATCCTACAATGGTTTTATAATGATTTATGGTGAAATTATCACTTTTCGTCGCAAAACAATGTCGTCGGAATTTTTCATGAAATTAACAAAAATGGCTTTGGAAAACTAGTCGTAAAATGGTGTACGTCGATCGTTAGAAAACGAACTCGACGGTTTTGGAAAGTTTGTATCGAAATCTAGAAGTTTCGATTCAGGAGTTTTCGTCAAAAGGTTTCGAACATAAAGATAATAAGGGTTAAAGATGGTGATTTTGGCTAATTGTTATGTAAAAGTGAGTTTCGCCAAGTTTAAACATCCGTAATTAATTTATTAAAACTCCGCTATACAAACGGTTGTCGTTTTGAAAAATATGCTCGGTGATCTTGATTTTATTAGAAGACAATTCGTTCCAAAAGTTCCACATCATGGTTAAAAACACCTCCAACATGGTCGTTTTGACTACCGTAACACTTGTATCGTAAAATAATATAGTTTTTAGAAAATAATAGTTACGGCAATTTTATGAAAACGTGCATATCTTTGTCGTTTCAAATCCGTTTTCACGATAATACGTCCTTAGCTTCGTATCAAAGTATACTAATATATTTTTGATAAGTCGAAATAATTTGTGAAGCTTAAGGCTCGTTTTGACTCGAACAAAGTAAAAACAGTATCTGAAATTTCGAAAAATATATATTTCGTCGTCAAACTTTAAAATTCATAACTTCTTCGTTATAACTCCGTTTTATCCGTTCAAGCGCCACGGATTCGTTTTAAAGTATATTTTCTAAATATCAAGGCCAAAAGTCGTGCCTACAGTCGGATTTTCCAGAAAATCAAAACAAGGACAGAACATATTTTATACTTATCGAAAATAGTTTTCTCGGACAAAACCTATTCTAATCCCTTCAAATCAACTCCAAAACTAATCTAATCCTACCATACACCTTCTTAGGGTGTCATGGGTTCCTAATCATCATCAAGACCAAAATATACCAAGGGATAATTATAGGATGACCATAATATATATATAACTCTAAAATCAATTGTAAAATGGTATAAATCACATATGTCTTGCATGTTTGTACCAAAATGAAAAGATACATATGAAATGAAAAGGAAACATGAAAATGAAAGAAACATGCTTACTAGTGAATATGATGAGGTGCAAGTAACAAGGTTAAACCTAAACACTCTTGGTTTTATTTCAAAACCTAATAAAGAGTATTAACTAGATTGTTATTACTTGAATCTTGAGAAAATTTTGATGATCCCTTGAGCTCTTGAATAGAACCGGTTTTGGAAGAACAACAAAGAGAGAAGATGTTTTGCTGACTTGAATTTTTGAAGTGAATGAAGTAAATGAAAGATCTTGTGTACACTTATCTATATAAGTAAATTTTTTTACCAACTCTTTAATTGCAACCCCTAAGGGCGGTTTTGGGGATTTTGTTTTCCATTATTATTATTTTTTTTATAAACTTGTATATAATATATACTTGTAATAATTTGTAAGAAAAGTGTAATGTGTAGGATAAATGTATAAGTTAAGGTAAATGGTAGTTTTAGGTACAAGTAAATTTTAATAGATCAAAATAGGGTATAATGAGTTCATAAAAGTTGTAAAAATACATTCCTTGTGAAATTTGAGTGATAAAATAATTATCGAGTAGTTTTTAAGAAAAACGTCGTAATAATAAAATTTTAACGATTTGTATACTAAATAAATTCAAAACACTAGTTAAACTCAAAATATAGTTTTTATAACTAAATGTAAGTTTAAAAATACATCGGGATCATTTTTGAAAGTAACGGATTAAATATTTAAAATAATAACTCACGCGATAACGTTTATTTAATATAAAAATTACGCGTTAAACGTGAAATGAAATGTCATGAATGAAATAATATGATGCAAATGATGCAAATGAAATGTAGACTAAACTTAGTCCATATGAAATGTCCGTGATGATATGATCATGAATTCGTCGCTAAACCATAAAGGTTACGCGAATTTGGAACACGTAAACCTAGTTTACGATAAATGTTGAAATAGTGAAACTTGAGAAATGACCTGAAATTGCGAGTTGTCACATTCGCCCATCCAAAAAGGAATTCAGTCCCTGAATTCAGTTCGTGTTGGTCTATCGAATTTTTGAGTTTGTGATGAATAACGAGGAGAAAAGACATGGGGAAGTGTCGTTACGGTTATCGATGATTGAGAGCGTATAAAACATCGTAGTAAAGAAAATAGCGGATGAATCTCTCATAAGCAACACTTTGAATTGGAACATGTGAAAATTTTGCTTGCACTAAGATTTATAAATAACCGCTCCCAACATAACGTGATCCCTCCAGAATTAGACATAGTTAGCTAGGCTATGCATAATTAAGGAACGATGACGTGACGTTCGGTTTAGTTGTTATAACTCTCAATGTTTACAAGGATTTAAACCGTGTCGTTAAAATGGTCGATGAAGTAAAAAGAAGTAAAATTCTCGTAAGTAATAACAAATCGGAAAGAAAATAAAGTACGATAGATGAGAATATTTTACAACTAGTGGTTTAGCAAAAGTAGTACATCTTTAAGTTATAAAGTTTCGGATACGATGGAAGACATAAACTTAGTACGACATAATACATAGGGAAAATTAAGACTGTTAGTTTCCGAACTTCTTGGTCTTCGCGTTGTTGATACCTTGACGAGCTCCTCCTCCTCCTAACATGTATACATTCCCATGAGCACCTTCGACTTGTTGACCTTGGTTTTGAGGACATTGACTTGATAGTGTCCTTGCTCCCCACATCCGAAGCACGTAACTATGGTCTTGCCTCTACAATTCACGGCATGGTGTCCTAGTTTTGACACTTGTAGCACTTAACAGGACAAAGACCCGTGTGATGATACTTACATCGATTACATAGCGGGTAGGTTCGGCATAACCTCTCGCCTTATTGGTGGCAAAGAACATAAACCATTGCAGTTTCTTGCCCTCTATTCTGTTGTTGATGATGGTTAGTGTCACGGTTTTGGTTGTTGTTGTTATAATCTCCTTGGTCGTTTTCCCATTTCCTTTTGTTGTTGTTGAGTTGGTTATCGTCGTTGTTGTTGTTGTTTTGGTCATTGTTGTAGTTGGTGCGGTTGTTGGGGTTGTTGTTGTTTTGGTTGGTGTTGGTGTACTTACCTTTCTTCACTACCTGGGCCATGAGCTTTTGAGTCACCCTAATAGCTTCCTCGATTGTTTGTGGATCAAACGAAGTCACATCTCCTTGAATAACCTCGGGAAGTCCCCCGATAAAAGCCTCTAGTAACTTCTCGTTATCCGAAACCATAGACGGGCATAACGCGGCCAATTCTTGGAATCTCCGAATGTAAGTGTCGATATCATACCCAATTGTTACCAACTCATAGAATTCTGTCTCCAACTTTTTCACTTCCGTACGAGGACAAAACTTCTTAGTTACCAAACCCTTGAATTGCTCCCAAGTAAGCTTGAAAGCATTCTCCATTCCCATCGGTTGAGCATATGAGTTCCACCACGACAACGCTCCATCAAGTAGTGTACTCGTAGCAAACTTGACCTTGCTATCATCCGGGCAATTACATAACAAAAACACGGACTCAATTTCTCGAACCATCTAACCATGGCGGTGGCTCCTTGATCCCTTTAAACTTGGTGGGATCTCCACTTTTGAAATCCTTATCTGAACGACTTTTAACCCGGACCCTCCTGCATTTATGCAAAGAAGAAGAACAAGTTTTGCGGCGGCAAAGAAGCAGCTGCCTCGGCGCAGCAGCGATCACCGTTTCCTTTCAATCCTTAATGCCTCGCTACACTATCCCTTACCAACTTTTGAATAGCCGCTTGTGTCATTTCATTGTGGCTTTCTTGATGCCATATCTTCTTCAAAACAAGAGGAAATGTGAGGCGTAGCAAAATCCGATGTTAATAATAAACGCTCCAAAGAAATGTGATAAGAATGATAAGTTTGAGGTTATCTTTCAAAATGATCGACGGTTTCCTAAGAAATGGGTTATGAGATGTTGTAAGTGCTCCAATGTATGATGGTTTAGTGACTCAGTGTGAATAGCGTGTAACTCGACATGTTAGTGATGAAACAAAGGAGTGAGAGTGACTTTGCCGTACCTAAAGGTTTATCTCAGCATTCGACGTTATCGGTGATGAGTCAATTGATATAAAAATTGTGATAGGGAATGTCAAGGAATTCTCCACATTAGAGTATGAAGAAAGAATAATGGAATGGGCATTTAAAGGCATCCATGTGACAATCGATATGAAATGAAAGTAAATAACTCGAAAAATGTACGTATAAATCGCATGTAAAGTGAACGTGCACTTATGATGAAATGATGAGATGCTATGATGATGTAGTTATAGTCTAGGGTCAATGATGCAACCTAGTTCTCTATAATCAAGCTCGATGCCAATGTCACACCCCAAATTACTGTTTTGCGGTGAATGGAATTCACGGGATTGATTGTCATAGCATCACAATCACGATTATATTGAGCGACCTAAAGTGTCGTTTGGAAAACACATCGTTTGATTTAATAAAATAATCGAGTTTACAAAGTATAGGTCCCAAAAGTTTACAAAGTTTGCGGAAATATAAATATATTACAAGTCCAAACGATGGTTTTGAAAGAAAGTGCTATAATGTACAATGATGTAAGTCGACCTTGCGACTCAAAAGGTGGTTCCTTAACCATGCCATGATGAGTATGCCTTAGATACGAGATAAAACATGCTAAAAGTGTCAACACAAAGGTTGAGTGAGTTCATAGAGTTTGGGTTGAAATGTAAAGACTTTCAAAATCGTTTATGCAAGAAAGGCATCGTAAATCCACTCGGCCCAAGTTCCGCCCATACAAAACTTGCAACTGTGTATTCACAACCCATTGCCATAATGTATATAGTTTATGTTCAAGCGCATGATGTCAAATGAATTCACATAATAATGCATGACTTAATGAATCAATGTTTACTTGACATAATTATACCAAGACATTCGGTTCAATGAAAATCCCAAGACATTCGGTTCAATGGTAATCCCAAGACATTCATTCAATGATAATCCCAAGACATTCATTCAATGATAATCCCAAGACATTCACCCAATGAAGTTCCCAAGACATTCACCCAATGATAATCCCAAGACATTCACCCAATGATAATCCCAAGACATTCATTTCAATGATTTATGATATAGGATATGACTAAACATTAAGTTCAATTAAGCATGTAGTTTCAAATAATCATGATAGTTATAAAAATAGTTGAGCATGTATCTCCCCAAGCAGTTATGAAAACAAGTAAAAGTAGGGGCTATGGAACTCACTTGGTAAAATGAGGCGATGACAAAAGTGAGTACATCGAAATATAGCGTGAATCTTAATATGGACCTATTATGAATGATATGATATGTAATGAGTTATGATGTAATGTTATGCATGCATTTCAGTATGTTATTTATACCATTGGCGAGTTTTGAAAATAATACTTATCGTCGAAAAATACTCTTTTGACGTCTTGGCCATTCAAAAATCACTTTACAAGTATTTACGTCAAAATGTCATCCTACAATGGTTTTATAATGATTTATGGTGAAATTATCACTTTTCGTCGCAAAACAATGTCGTCGGAATTTTTCATGAAATTAACAAAAATGGCTTTGGAAAACTAGTCGTAAAATGGTGTACGTCGATCGTTAGAAAACGAACTCGACGGTTTTGGAAAGTTTGTATCGAAATCTAGAAGTTTCAGTTCAGGAGTTTTCGTCAAAAAGGTTTCGAACATAAAGATAATAAGGGTTAATGATGGTGATTTTGGCTAATTGTTATGTAAAAAGTGAGTTTCGCCAAGTTTAAACATCCGTAATTAATTTATTAAAACTCCGCTATACAAACGGTTGATCGTTTTGAAAAATATGCTCGGTGATCTTGATTTTATTAGAAGACAATTCGTTCCAAAAGTTCCACATCATGGTTAAAACAGCCTCAAACATGGTCGTTTGACTACCGTAACACTTGTATCGTAAAAATAATATAGTTTTTCGAAAATAATAGTTACGGCAATTTTATGAAAACGTGCATATCTTTGTCGTTTCAAATCCGTTTTCACGTATAATACGTCCTTAGCTTCGTATCAAAGTATACTAATATATTTTGATAAGTCGAAATAATTTGTGAAGCTTAAGGCTCGTTTTGACTCGAACAAAGTAAAAACAGTATCTGAAATTTCGTAAAATTATATATTTCGTCGTCAAACTTTAAAATTCATAACTTCTTCGTTATAACTCCGTTTTATCCGTTCAAGCGCCACGGATTCGTTTTAAAGTATATTTTCTAAATATCAAGGCCAAAAGTCGTGCCTACAGTCGGATTTTCCAGAAAATCAAAACAAGGACAGAACATATTTTATACTTATCGAAAATAGTTTTTCTCGGACAAAACCTATTCTAATCCCTTCAAATCAACTCCAAAACTAATCTAATCCTACCATACACCTTCTTAGGGTGTCATGGGTTCCTAATCATCATCAAGACCAAAATATACCAAGGGGATAATTATAGGATGACCATATATATATATATAACTCTAAAATCAATGTAAAATGGTATAAATCACATATGTCTTGCATGTTTGTACCAAAATGAAAAGATACATATGAAATGAAAAGGAAACATGAAAATGAAAGAAACATGCTTACTAGTGAATATGATGAGGTGCAAGTAACAAGGTTAAACCTAAACACTCTTGGTTTTATTTCAAAACCTAATAAAGAGTATTAACTAGATTGTTATTACTTGAATCTTAAAATTTTTGATGATCCCTTGAGCTCTTGATGTGAACCGGTTTTGGAAGAAAAACAAGAGAGAAGATGTTTTGCTGACTTGAATTTTTGAAGTGAATGAAGTAAATGAAAGATCTTGTGTACAAATCTATATAAGTAAAAAATTTACCAAACAATTAATTGCAACCCCTAAGGGCGGTTTTAGGGATTTTGTTTTCCATTATATATATTATTTTTTTTTTCTTAAACTTGTATATAATATATACTTGTAATAATTTGTAAGAAAAGTGTAAGTGAAATAAATGTAAGTTAAGGTAAATGGTAGTTTTAGGTACAAGTAAATTTTAATAGATCAAAATAGGGTATAATGAGATCATAAAAATTGTAAAAATACATTCCTTGTGAAATTTGAGTGATAAAATAATTATCGAGTAGTTTTTAAGAAAAACGTCGTAATAATAAAATTTTAACGATTTGTATACTAAATAAATTCAAAACACTAGTTAAACTCAAAATATAGTTTTTATAAACTAATGTAAGTTTAAAAATACATCGGAATCATTTTTGAAAGTAACGGATTAAATATTCAAAATAATAACTCACGCGATAACGTTTATTTAATATAAAAATTACGCGATAATTGTGAAATGAAATGTCATGAATGAAATAATATGATGCAAATGATGCAAATGAAATGTAGACTAAACTTAGTCCAAATGAAATGTTCGTGATGATATGATCATGAATTCGCCGCTAAACCTTTAAGGTTACGCTAAAATTTGGAAACACGTAAACCTAGTTTACGATAAATGTTGAAATAGTGAAACTTGAGAAATGACACGAAATAGTGCGAGTTGACTCTATTTTCTATTTTAGTGATGAAATTCTTAAGAATCTCACTAGTTTCACTCTTAAGTGCGTAAAGAAAACCCAAGAAAATCTACTATAATCATCGGTGATAACTAGCAACATCGCTTATGATTCAAACTCTTAACAAATGTGGGACCTAATAAGTCCATGTGTAGCATAAACAGTGGTTGAGTAATGGTGTTCACAGTCTTGGTCTTACAAGAGGCTCTATGTTGTTTACCTTTTTGACAGGCCACACAAAATTCTTTATTTTCAAAAACCTTAGAAGGTAAACCCTCTTACTAAATTACCCTTCACCAATTTATTGATTGTTTTGAAATTTAGGTGACCTAGCCTTCTATGCCATAATTTTGACTCATCAACAGATGCCTTAGCAAACAAACAGGTTAAGGACCTATTAGGAATTACATCTTTTAGATCAAAACAATATATGTTTTCCTTCCTAGGTACTCTAAGCTGCACATACTTATCATCAGGCATTTTGAAATCAAGAGATAACACCACACATTCAGTTTCCCCAAAAAGTACCCAATTCTTCTTATCACACATCTGGGAAACACTGAATAGATTATACTTCAGTCCCTGTACCAAATAGACATTTTCAAAGTCCAGCTTCCCTGTTCTGATTGTTCATCTGCCAAGAATCTTTCCTCCTTTTGGATCATTGCCAAATGCTACATAGCCTCCATCAAAGGCTTCAAAATCCTCAAGGTTTCTCCCATCCCATGTCATGTGCCCAGAGGTACCACTGTCAAAAATTCCTTTATCCTTTAGCTCATCCTGTAGATTGCCCTGCACATGAGATTAAACAAGTTAGTTTCCTTTGGGGACCCAAGTCAATATTGACTTGGGTCTGCCTTGTGCATCAATATACTCAAATTTCTTTAAGTTCATTGATGCACTGTTGACATGATCTAAGACTTTTGTCTTTGGTTTCCACTGCCAACAAGCTGAGGCCTTTACAGCATAGAAATGGCTTCCAACCACTGTGTCAGTTATCACCTTTGGAACAGATAAAACTTCTTTTGACTCAGCAGCGGTGATATTCTTCTTAGCAGTGGTAAGATTTTGCTTAGCAGTGGTTGGAACCCATTTAGGTGCAACAATGATTATTAATTTTGTTTTACCCTTCCTCATTAGCACTGCTCTTGGAACCATGTTTTTGTTTGGATGAGGGTGGTATTCTTTGAAAAGTTTTTATTATTCACCCTCCTCCAATGATTCCAAACCTGTGGTTGATTTTTATAACAGTTTCTCTGTAAATGCTCAAAACTACCACCTTTATAACAAGCCTATGTAACACATTGAAGATCACTTCCTAGTCTGTTTGAAATTATGCCATTGAAGTTTCTTTGATTACCCCTAGGTATGTATCTTTTCATCTGTTCCCTAGGTACCTCATTGAATTCAACAACCTTCTTAGAAATCTAAGCTCCAAATCTAGGCATGAGGTTGGCTTGTTTAGAATCAACATTTTTAACATTATCTAACTTCTCAGACTGTGTTGACTCAGACCTATCTTCCTCAGAATCTGATTCCCAATCTTCAATAATTGTACCATCAGATGACCTATCAGTTTCTTCCTTAGGTGTCTCAGACTTAACTTTTTCATTGACTCGTTTGTTAAAGCTAAGCTCATTACTGAATGACAATTCAGTGCCAGGTGGTGCATGTTTCATTAGAGAGGGTGGTGGCACATCATTGTATCCTATCCCTTAACCCTTTTTTATTAATTGACACCTTATAGATATATGTACCAAATCAGAAGCAAATTGTTGTTTTCCACCTAACTATGTGTTTTCCTTTTCATCTAGGGCATTACGTTTGACAATTTGACTTCTTCTAGTTTACGCTTAAGCACTTTAATTTCTCTATCCCTAAGGTCTACCTCTCTACCTAGTATGTTTATTTTTATCCACATACTCAAACTCACATTTGATGCAAAACTTAAGCTTTTCTTCTACATTCTAAAGACCAACTTTATAAACTAAGTTATCTAATGCAAGTCTATCTACTTCTTTCCTAAGACTTTCTATAATAGCTTTCTGACCTTCTAAAGTATCTTGACAAGATTTGTAAGAACAAACAGAACTGTTAAAATTATTTGATACCTCAGTGTCAGAGCCAGAAGATGATGAAGCATAGGCCATGAGTGCAAAGTTGTGCACTTTGGAAGCTTCACTAGCTAGGAAAGCAGCATTGGGTCCTTCCTCAATTTGGTCACTCCAGTCATAATCGCCAAGTCCATCTTGAGCTACCAAAGCTGAAGAAGGTTGTGGTTCTTCAGGTGCCTTCTTAAAGTTCTTTCTTATCCTTTTAGGAGCCCTACATTCCCTTGCAAAGTGCCCCTTCTTCTTGCAGTTGAAGCACTCCATCTTGCTTTTGTCAAACCCTGCTTTCCTTTGACCATCATACTTGACCTGTCTGCCAGTCCTCCTTAGAAATCTCCTAGCTTGCAATGTGAGCATTGCCATTTGCCATTGAAGATTGATCTCTTCAAGATCATCAGGATCAATTTGATCCAAATCCTGGTTTAGCACAGTAACACTAGTTGTTATCACTAACAGTGGTATCATTAGCAATAGCAGTGGATACTCCATAAGCAGCAGTGAATGCTTCCTGAGAACTCCTATGGTTTGTAGACACAAAGGCAATATTCTGTGTAGATGAGGATGATCCAGCAATGTTGTTTTCAGACTCATAAACCTTCAAATTGTTGTAGAGATTGTCAAGAGTCATCTTATCAAAATCATCCTTATTTCTCCACACAACAGTATGCATAGCCCATTCAGGTGACAAACTTCTGATGACTTAAGATTAATATCTTCTTGAGCAACTTTATAGTCCACCAATTTCAATTGACTGATGAGCTTTTGCAACATGTTATAGGTTCCATCAAGTTTTTCTCCATTGAGAGCAGTGAAGTTTTCAAGTTGATGCTTGAGCATGTTCTTCCTAGATTTTTTGGTAACATCATTACCAGCAAATCTTGTTTCAAGTGCATCCATAAGCTCCTTAGCAGTTTCATACTCTTGGAAGTCCAATGAAAACTCATTAGGTATTCCCATACTGAGAATACTATGAGCCTTTATCTCCAACTTTCTTTGAGCCTTGTCAGTTTCACTAACAATGCTAACAACCTTACCATCAGCACCTTTAATAGGTAAAGTATCACCCTTCTCAACAACCTCCCAGATGGTGTAGTCAATCATGCGAATGTATTGCCTCATTCGCATCTTCCAAACCTGGAACTCACCTTGCTTTAGCATGGGTACCTTTGAAGCAGTAACCATATGGGTTTCGTCAGACATCTTGAACTTCTTGAATAAAATAGATCTGAGTTAAAACGACTTTTTCTTGATCACAGCTTCTAGATCACAAGCTCTGATACCACTTATTGATCCCAGTTGAGCAATCGATCCTTTATAGAAGCTGACTTAAACTTGAACAAACTGTTAAACACTATGCGTAATTAAATGTTTAACCTTAATAAGAATAACAGTAATAAACACTAAACACCTCAATATTATTAATACGAATACTCTGAATAGTATTAGGGTTTTACAACCGTGAAGTGTATCGAATTTAGATATATCTAACACGTATATCTAACTCTAACCTAGGACCTCCTTTTATAGGCTAAGGAGTCCTATACAATATACATTACGTATTCTACAAGATGAATATAATTACCATACTTATCTAAATACAATTCGACCTACTTAAGACCTTCTAGAATATTACAATACAAACCGACACAACTAACTAGCAGTGCTTTGATTACATTAGCAGTGGTTCCAATCTCCTACTAGCAGTGGTTCCAATCTCCTACTAGGAGTGGCTGTCTTGAGCAGTGTTTCCAGTCTTCTAGCCATGGTTACATTAGAGCTGGCAGTGGTTGCATACTTAGAGTAATTCCTTTTATTTGAACCTAAAACCCAACACGTCTTATTCTTCCGAGGAGTCGGAGAGAGCCCGAGGTCTTCTTTCATTGACCATGAACCGTTTAGAGGGTTATTTGGTGAGTGGTACATGACGTGATCGGCAAGAAAATGATCATCGTTGATAGGAGAAGGTTGCACTGTACTAACATACTCACGGAGTCGTGTTAGGAGAATACTATAAGGAAGTACCATGTTGGTGACTTTGAATACACCGGCCATTCTCTTCACCATGTAATAGGCAAGATTAAATGGCATTTGGTGAATGAGGCAATATATCATTTGGACAAGACATGCATTTGGATGGTCTTTGTTTCCGACCAAACTAATGACATTTTCCCTAAGAATTTCTTCCCACTTTCTATAGATGGGATGCATTTCGAAGAGTTCCATTTGAAAGGGATCACAGTGAATAAGCTCTTTGTTGCGGTTAAAGCGAGATTGGTCGGCTCTAATTTAGAAAATGGTGTCTCGAACAATTGCGGGGTCATCAAGAGGAGTGCGGTAGATTGGTTTGGAATCTAGTGCAAAGGATTGAGTGGATATTGCCCAATCTTGGGAGTACATACAAATTCCTTCACAAGGAATGCAGAGGATTTGTGCAAATGTGTTGAGGGGTAGAGTAAGGCTTTGATTATTGATGATAAAAGCGATTGAGATGATATCATCACTATTTCGAATGATCCTAACACTTTTGTAGAATTCAAAGATGAAAACCGGACAAATTTGTTCATCAATATCAAGGAGACAATCAAAGTTGATTGCCGAGAAGACTTGACGAATGTCGTATTTTCAAGGAAATATTCCTTGACCACACGACCTTCATGAATAAGTCATTTTTCGAGTCTTTTGAAGATTTTACGATCGGTTTTTGAAAACTCCTCTTTTCGATAGTATCTAGTGAGGTAGTGGACGGTATCATGGTGGTCTTGTTGGGTAGCTTAAGGCATGGTTGGTCCTAGAAAAACAAATATTCCAATTAGGTAAATTTTTTTGAGATGGGTTTATGGTTTTGATTTGTATTAACAATGTTGTAAGCACAATGGAATCTTAGTTATGTGAAAACCTTTTCTAGTGATCAATTTTGCAACACCTAATTTCATCAATTGATGTTGAAAAGAAAATTGAAAACCATAAACCCTAGGATGAGGATGATGAAGAGTAGAACATGAGTGTAATTACATACAATGATGTTCTAGAAGAATATGCTTGAGAATATGAAGCCTTATGGAGATGGAAGCAGCAATTAGGTCGTTTTTGTATTTTGTGAGGAGAGGGAAAAGAGCAGAATTGGTTTTGAAAAACGTATAGTTGGTTTCTGTCACACAGTTCTCCCGGATCCCTTGTAATTGGGATTCGGCTAGTACAACTTGTGAGATCCGGCTAGTGTGGACAGAAAAAATGGTGTTTGGTGTTATTTTTGTAATAAGTTATACACTAGCTTATGAAAAAAAATAGCTTTGAGGTTCCTAATAGAATAGACGTTTTGGTCAACATGTTTTGATAGGTTAGCTATCAAGGATCTACTTGTGATGGCGGCCTTGGTTTGACGATCTTTAGAGAATCAAAGAGGAATACTATTCCCGATGATGAGTAGGTCGGGAAAGTGGCGAAAAGAGACCTTTAAGAGACTAGTAATTATTAACGTCTAAGTAAAAAAAAATATTATCAACATATCTATGTAAACGTAAACTAGCTAATTTGTGGATAAGTGAACATACCTCTAAACTCTTGATATGGTTTATGGAGACCATAAATCCAAAATACTTCATGAGCTTTTAAAGTAATCCGTTGTACTTAGAATAAGTAGGTTGCGATTACTTTTAGGTTCTTCCTTGAAGTTTGACTTCATTTTTATTTGAATAGAAATGAAGACTTTGGAGAGATCCTAGCACGAAGATTTCATAAAAAGAAAATGTTAGAATAATCTATCACTATCCAACATAAAAGAAACAATTTGTTTTAAAAGATTTCCTTCTTTGTAGTTTTCAATCATACACGGATCGTATCAAGTTTTTAAAGTACAACATACTCTAAGAAACTTGGTAACGAAGCTCTGATGCCAATTGTGGAAAACTAGAAGGGGGGTTGAATAGTTTTACCAATTAAAACTTTGGTTTTAAACTATTTAGATCAACTTATGTCAATCTATTTAAAAGTGTGTGTTGGATGTTGATAGAAAAGCGTATAGATAAATAAAAGCTAAGATAAAGAGTAAGAAGCACAAAACCACAACGCGAGTATTTATAGTGGTTCGGCTACAAGAACACCTTCCTTGCCCTACTCCACTCCCCGAGTCACCTACTCGAGAGTTCGTAATCACTACACGACACATCTCCTTTTGGCGGAGAAGCCTTCACAACGTCGCCTACTCTTTTTCCGGTACAAGGCTAGACACCGGGTTCTTCCACAAGGTAGAACCAAACCTATCACTACGTCGCCTACACTTTATCCGGTACAAGGCTAGATACCGAGTTCCATTACAAAGGAGGAACTACTACCCAACACTACACCACACCTATCCCAAAGGAGACCAACTCCTTATTACAACATCACCAAGGATATCAAAATCATTGGATACAACCTATCTCTATTTGTACATCGATACACCATATCGATTGTACACCCTTGACATCTTTCACTAATGCCTTCGGCTTGACCCCTTTTGGCATCCTTCACCAATGCCTTTGACACGAACGTTTGACACCTTTCACTAATGCCTTCGTCTTGACCCTTTTGGCATCCTTCACTAATGCCTTTGACACGAACGTTTTGTACCTTTCACTAATGTCTTCGTCTTGACCCTTTTGGCATCATTCACTAATGCCTTTGACACAACACTTCTAATGAGGAAGAAAGAACTATCAACAAGAGAACCTCAGTAGTTTTGATGATGACGAAGCATGGCAACTCATGGACTTGAGCTTGCTCGACTTCAAGAGGTGGTGATCTCGCCTTTAAGAGAAACCTAGAGAATCACACAAAAATAAACACAAACTACATAGAAAGATCCTTTGGATATGAGGTTAGAGAGTTTACAATACTAGGTGAAAGTATTTGTGGAAGTGGCAACCTACAATGAAGAAATGGCTCACTATTTATAGAAGAAATATTGCTACTGTTCCACGGATCCCTTACTTGAGGGATCCATCCAGTGTAAACTGAGGGAACCGTGGGACGCTCCTCTTTGCCCATGGGTTTTGGCTCATGGGTCATGGGTTATGGGTCATGGGTCCTAGACTTTGGACTATGGGTATCCAAGTAGATACAATGTATCTAGAAGATGCAATGCATCTAGTCCATGGGTTATGGGTTAGTTCCATGGGTCATGGATCATACCCATTATGACTTATGCATGATGTCATGCAATGGGTTATGGGTTATGCTCCATGGGTATGGGTTATGGACTTTGGGTTTTACCCAACTACATTCAATGTATTTAGTCAATGGGTCAAATATTAAAACTTTTACCCATTATATTACCCATTATAATACATACTAAGTATGTATATATCTACCCAATATGTAAACACTAGTTGTTGTACATATGTATTACTAAATCATGAAAGCACTATTACTTGTTTAGTGTTTATGTGAAAACGTAAGTGTGTTAGTAAACTATTGGCTCAAACCATTTACGTAACACCTCATTAGATGTCTCAAGTCCTCGGCTTATGTTACAACACGATGTTCGTCACATGTGTGTTATGTGGCATTATGATCAAACCCCTTAACAAATCATTTAGAATGTTTAAAATACGTTTAGAGTCACTAAGTATTTTAATAGGTTAACCATTCTATTTCGAACCTCATTTTACATCTTGCATTCACAAGTATTTTATACGAATACATCTTTTGTAAAATGTCCAGCAAATATATACATTTATTTGTACAAGAAAACTAACTATAATATTCATACAAGTACTAAAGTTTACTTACACTTGACAAAATACATTTTATTTTGACAAGCACTTAACTAGACATTTTATTTTATAAAAGGCAACTAGAATTTTTATCAACTAGTTACATAATACATTTTACAAGTTAATTTTCATGAACATTTTAATCTAAATGAAAATGCATTTTACATCATTCCATGCATCATCATATCTCTTAAGATCTTTAAAAGATTTGGTCAATATTTTGTTATATTTGCAAGATCTTGAAAGATATTCTAAGATATCAAATCTAATAAAATATTATTTTTTAGATTACATTTTTGGCTATAAATAGAGCTCATTGTCTCCTCATTTTATCATCCCTTCCAACACACATTCTCTCTATCTTTCTTTCATCTTTTAGATCTATAGATAACCATGTAGTAACATACATTAATCACACTTATCATCACATGATCATAATGCTTCTAACATTCATCTTTGTTGTAAGCTTACCTTACATTTTGATCAACAAGGAAAGCTTGGAGATCTAGCCATCCTCATTCACCACAAGCATACATACATAAAGATCTATCACATCAAGCTTGAGGAACTTGTGATCTTCATCATTTGAAGGCTTCCAATCAATGGAAGTTTATTTAGAAGTAGTCATTCATATCCATTAGACATTTATGTCATGGATCATTATTGTAAACATTATTGCATCATCACAACACTTTCACCAAACTAGATTAGATGGTTTATGTGTTTGTACCATAAAACACAAGGTTTGTTATGTTGGGCCTTAAAACATAACGGGAGTGGTTGTACCCGGAAAGAACTCGACATCTAGCTTAGTGTCGGAAATATTGTATAGGCGACGTTAGGTTGGTTCTACCTCGAACTAGAACCCGGTATTTAGCTTTGTACCGAAAAAGTGTAAGCGACGATTGTAAGGTTTTCTCCGCCGAGAAGGGAGCTTGTTGATCTAGTGAAGTAACTCTCGAGTTGGGTACTCGGGGAGTGGAGTAGGGTGGAGAGGAGATCCGTGACCGAACCACTATAAATCCTCGTGTTCGGTTTGCACTTTCCTTTCTTTATCTCTTTACTTTTATAATTGCACTATACTATTGCTTGTGATGTAGTTTGATGCTTGTGTGACAACTTGGTTTACTATGCTTTATATTAGTCACAAAAGATAATTGACACTTTCATATTATAACAAACTTCATAAGTTGTTTGATACTAAAGAACTAAAGTTTTTAAACGGTAACGTATTCACCCCCCCTACGTTTTCACAATTGGTACCAGAGCCTCGTAGCTCTTATTTTCAAAACAAATAGTTTTTAAAATGGATCACGGTCCATGTATCAAATTACCATTAAAGCGAAATATAATATGAAAAATGTTTTGCTAATTATACTTAGAAATTTTGTTGTTAAATGTTTAGATAAGTCACATTAGTAAAAATAATAAACAAAATATGTGTTTTTTATTTTTTCTATCAAATCTAGTAAGTCCTACACTTTTTCGCTATTAGTAAGTACACTTTTCATCATTCTGTGAAGACCACGGATTGGGCGGAACCAAAAAAAGGGTTCCTCCCTTGTAAAATTTTGGTTCCTTGGTCTGCATAGTATGTAGTTTTTTGGCCAACTTCAAAAAATCATAACTAATTAACCGTAAGTTCGTTCGAGTCGAGCCACCTATTATTTTAAAGGGAATTGAGTCTACTTTCATTTAAAAATACTCTAATGGCCTGAGTCTAATTTTAAATAAGTAAAATAGACCAAATACTACAGCATGTCCAATATATTAAGTTTCGCTTTAACATAAAAACTCAAATTTTTGAGTCAAACAATTTAAGTTGGTATTCTTAGAACATTGATTAAATTTCTTTTGAAACTAAATAATTTGGTAATATGTTTAAAGGAAACTAATCAAGTTTGATATACATCGTCATATTTAAACGCAAAATGACGAAAAGCATTTTTCTTTTTATGCTTTGCTAAATGACTACTTGTTTATGTTGTTTTCATATATGTTGCTTACTTATTTTCAAATTGTTTGCTTGTATAACATAAGTGTCAATCTTGCCATGTCATTTATTTTCTTGTTTATCGATTTCTTATTTATGAACAATAGGACATTTGCTAGATTTTGAGCACTAAGTTGGAAAATTGTTTACCATCACTTTCTTTGTATAGGTTATACTAACATCTCGCATAACTTATGAAATGTCATAACTTACTTAGGAATGAGTACTAAATAAATTATTCAAGTACTTTAAAAATGTTGTTTTGCATAAACTCCCGCATATAAGTTCAAGTGTTAAAATGAACATTTAAGGAGTGTTTGGTACAAGAACCAAAATAATGTTGTATGATTTATTTTATGTGTTTTCGCTTTCTTGGATGATAACTAAACTTAAAAAAATGATGTGAACTAACTTTGTCATGCCGGGGGATAACATTTGGATGTTATCAAATTTTCACCGTTTTTACTTTTTAGTGAAAATCACTAGCCCCTATTGGAAATACATGCTCCTGTGTGTTTGCATGTGTGTTATTGTTTGCTCCTAACCAGAAATATTATCTCCATATGTTTTAAGAAAAATTTCAGGATTCGGAAAAGTTCCCGAGGGTTAAAAAAACTCCTCTGTGAACATTTCTGCACAGCACGGATTTGACGGACTCAAAAATTTGGTTCCGTCCGTTATACAATTTGGTGCCGCCAAATTCACACTGCCGGACCAGATGGAACCAAAAATTGGGTTCCGCCCGTGTAAATTTTTGGTGCAGTGGATACTGCAGGTAAGTTGCTGGATTTTACTAAATCACGCACTCTAATTTACCACTTCTTGTTACTAGAATACTTTTTACTATTATTCACTCACATTAGTATAACCTTTTCTCTCTTAGACCATTAGGATATGCATTTCTCACCAAAATTTTAAAAATCTCAAAATCCACCCAAGGAGCCTTTTCCTATAAAGGAAGGAAGCCTAAATTTGGTTCCTTGCAATCCATGAGTGTCTGACTTCTAAGACTTTGCATTGATTGAAGTTCATTTACTGCATATCTTTCATAACTCACTCAACGCATCCTCAATGGATTGACTTAGGATGTTTGACATACTCTTACACACTTCCATCTCATTAGAAACCACCATCTTTGTATGGATCAACTTCAAATCAAACAAATTTCTCCATGAATCCTTAGTTCCATAAATTAACACATTTAGGATGGTCATTTTCACACTTTCAACTATTACTTCTCCTTAAGCTTAGCATTTCTTTAAGCAAAGTCAAAATGACTAAATCCTCAACCTCATCACCTTCAAACAAGCCACTTAATAAAACTGCTAGGATTAGCGTTCGATCTTGTTGCTTCGTCAACTTGAACTCTTCATCCTCGGACTCGTCACCTCTCATCTCATCACCCATTCGATGAGAACTTTCTAAAACTTAAGTACTCCAACTCCACCACCAATATCACCCACCACTATGACTACTTCACAACCATCCAAAACACCTTCACTACCAAAGTCTCCAAAAACGTGTATCTATCAAAATTTGTACAACACCACCAACATCTCCTCATCCGTTTGCGGATGACTTAGATGACTTGCCTCCGAAACTAACAAATCCGGACTCATTATTTGCAAAGATGTCATACACAAGTCTAACATATGACTATAGATATTGTTTTGTATCTACATGTATTGCCTCACTTGGTTAACATGAAAATAATGTGTCATCCTCCAAGACGATAAGTATTTACATCGAGTCATAACTCACGCGTATGTTAAAGACGTATTATCAAGTCTTGCTATCCTTGAGTACAATCTAAGCTTTATAATCTCAACAAGGTAGGATTTACAACTTAAGTATTTCATCCGAAATATTCAAGTATATATGACTTACAATTGTAGTCATTAAAAGTTATATCCGAGAAATCAACACCTAAGTATTTTAACGACACGTGTTAAAACACTAATCATAAAATGACTCAAACACTTATCCCATCTCAACTCGAACACTTATCCAAAACAAACAAACCACTATGGCACTTATCCGTATTTGACATCTACTATCCCTCTTCCATCTTTTTGACACCATTGAGCGTATTGCTCATGAACCTCCAAGAGCATCCTTTGAACCAAACACGCCCTTTCAAGATGAACCTATACCTCAGCCCCTAAGCTTCATAAACATGACCAAAACTTCAAGCACTTCACCCATTAGTTGTACCAACCAATGAACCATAAAAATTTGTATCCGTACTTGTTGTATTCAACATCTATGGACAAATAATCAACCTAAAGTACTCCCATAGCACAACATCCTTATTTAGACACACTAGAAGACCTACCACCTAGATCAACCAATCCACCTTCCTTACCATCATTTGAAATTGAGTATTGCTCAAAAGCCCTTGTGTTCAACACATATTCAAATGCACGTTTGAACAAACTCAACCATACTTTCCCACCTATGAGGACTTAGATGATTCATTATGGCTAGAACCTCAACTATTAAATGAGCATGATGCTCTTGGTAGTTTTTGTCAATTTCCACTAGGTATAAGTAGTATTATCTTCACAAATTATCAAAGTATTAGTAATACTTTGTCGTTAAACTTCTGCATAAAATTCGTTAAACCTTAAATCAACATTTTAGCAACATATGTTAAAATGAAATCTCAAAGCTAACATCATACACCCCGAGCAACAATGACTCTTGAGGAGTATACATAAGAAACTCGAGTGAATTCCTCTTGTCATCATCTAGTGAATATAATCTTGAGACCAAGTATATTTAGGATAGGACTATCCGATTCAAACACTTTGGCTTCATATCTTCATTTATGAAAACATGATGTTTTGAAAAACATTATGACTAAGATTCATGCGTTAAGTTTTCATCTTGTTAAAAGGATATTGTATATCCTATGCATCATTCTTGCGACATAAATAGTTGTGTTACAAGAGATTTCATTACACCTCATTGGCTAAATGATCTTGAAACAAACATCTACAAGTTCTATGAACTAGCGTATCCAATTCATCTTGTCATACTTGATAACTTTATCCCATGAGATAATCTCATTTGTTGAAAGATACTATTTGTATCTATTTCCTTTCAAGCGTACATCATAACCTAACCTTGCTCAAACCTTGCGCACATCCAAGGTTAAAACTACACATCTCTAGAGCCTACACAAGATCTATTGAAATTGGTAACCGTACTTAGATTCTTGTTGAATAAAATTCCAAAGAGTTTTCTTGAGAACGTTCTTAATTTAACATATTCCATTCCCTGGTCTTAGATGATCAAATCACATTTAAAGTACACACTTCAACTCAACATAAAAGATGTCCTCCATTAGATCATACAGTTAGCTATGTAATTTGAACAAACTTTAGATTCTAAACACAAGATTAAAACATATTATTTATCAACACACCATTGTTATAATTCATGTGTATAACATGACATTTTCATCACTTTAGTTATATTGCATATTAGTTGAGTCACATTAAGTCAATTATTGGTAAACTATCATCTTTTATATACTTCAATAGGCAAAAATAGGAATTCCCATCTTTCTAACATGAGAATGACTACTGGAGAACCTATTGTACTAGAAACTCAATTTGACCTAACGGTTGAATTGCTTCCATGAGAGAAGTTGGGTATGTGGAATCACCCGTAAAAATGGTCGTGTTTAGCCTTAATTGAGCACCGCTAGTAATAGTCTCATATTCATTCTCCAACTTGAAATTTTTTTTTCCTATACTTGCTTAAAGTAAGTGTTAAAATAATGATAGTTTGCCTGTTTAGAATACTAATCAAACTAGACATAACTTTTCTTTTAAACCACTTGCATTACACATACATGTATTGATTACATGTTCTTGTTTAAAAATGATCAATTGTCTTGACATTTTATTGGTGTTTGATATCTACTTAATTAATTATCAAATGTATAAACCCTAGAAAGGTTTTTTTCTTTATGATGCTTTATGATACTTTATGATTAAGCGTAAACATTATTTGCATGATATTTATAGTTGAAGCAATTATGTCCCTTGTATGATGTTTCACATGATTAAACGTGTTACTTGTGAACTCATAATATGTCATTTTGTTAATGATATATCCATGTTTGAAAGCTATTGTCTTTTGTTGACATTCCTTAAATCTATGCATAAGATGGTCTAAATGATACATGCTCCTAAATGTTATAATTTAAACATGGCTTGCATGAATCTCCCGTCTTGCTTCTTTTGCGTCTTTGTCACACTATTTGCTTGCTACGTGTGCACTTATAATTTGTCAAAGTGATTTTGGTATGATAAACTTTTAGAAGTCTTTTTATCCTACAATATAATCACATAAATTGTCATACTTACTTATAGCTAAGTATACTTAAATATCTAAGACTAACGCTAAAACAATCTAAAAATAAAATGTCTTGAATAATGTCGCATTCTTTCATAATATGATTGTTTGTATTGATGCTACCTTGTTGTATGGTGATTTCTTGTCTACTAAGTGCAATGTGTTGTTTTTGCTTATATAAGATGTTATCATTTAATTTCTATCATGTTAACAACTTTTGTCACTAACAAATTTGTTTTGTAGGTTGATAACAAATTATTTGTTATCTCACTTGGTTCTAACTTTTATATGATTATTTCGCATAATCCCCTTTATTGCTAGGTAGATTAGTAGTATGCTTTATGCGACCCCTACACTTACATATAGTTTTAAAGCATATAGAATTAAGTTTAGAGGATTAGCTTTTCGTATCTTTCAACCGACCTCTTTCCAAATCTCATTATTACTTCCGTTTTACAAAAATTGCCTCCACCACTATTTAGCTACAACAATACTTTAATTATATCATCCTCTCCACCTCTTATGAGGAAACCACATGCCTCATCATACGATCATCTCGTATTAATCGAGAAGAGGTACGTGACTTTAAGGATGAAGTTCATTGTATACTAACCATCATCCATAAAAACATCACTAAGCTCATCTCTTTCGTTAACCCGAATAACCTCCTAAACACTTTGTTGTCATTCTTTATTTGATATATTACACATTATGTTGGATGTCCACCAATTAAGGGGGAGAGTAATCCATTTACATAATTGTCTTTAGTCAAATTTTTTGTCTCTTACATCCTAAAATACCAACACATAGGTAAACACCACTTAGCTAAAACCGGTTCACGAAACCACAACTAGTTCAAGCTTTTTAACCTTATATCACAAGTTTGCACCAATACCTCATCAAGTGAAAAACGCATCATGTGTTTTACAAACTTCTTCATCTCCACAATCCAAATCTAGGATTTTCCTTAAACTAGCACCTTACAACCTCACTATCTAGAACACCATCATAGGATCTTATCCATTTCTCGCTTGATAGATATCATGCATGTCATTGTCAGTGCAAACGATATATTAATCAAAACCACCATTCCCAACACTTTTTCAGCACGTTGGTCTATCCAAGTCTTTCTCATATGATGTTATTCTCATCCTCATATAGGTACTTATTTTTTTGTACATATTGTCTTCACTTCTTTTTCAATGTCATAATCGTCCATGACAGTCAAAACCATGTTAATACTATCTCTCCAATTGTCACCAGAATAGGTCATTTTTATAATTCGTGTCAATCAATGAATGAATTTATCTTCATGTTATCACTTTTATATTTATGCATTTTCTTTGGTATCTTCATTCTTAGATAGAACGCGTTATTACTCTTGGCTTGAAGCATATAAGAACTTGCTTAAACAATAGGTTGTTAGCATTAATAAATCATTCAAATCATAACCCTTATGCATCATTGAATTGCAATGTCTATTCATATTTTTTTTCTTCCTCTTAGTCCTGGTCACTTGACATTACGAAAGGATTTCATGAGTACATATTTTTATATTATTTGCTATACATACGAGTTTCTAACTCCTTAATAGTTTTCGACGTTATCACCACCACCTTCCATCACCACTTTCACTAATCATCACCACCATGGATTAGCGAAAACTTACTTTTATAAATCTAGAGTCATCTACCGAGTTATCATCACATGAATCCTACTAGTAAACCGACACCAACACTAGTACCACTAGCCCTAACTCTTTATATTCTAACTTCACTTCATATCTTCTTTCTAGGCACTATTTTGTAGGCTCTTATCATATTATATTCTTGCTTTTCTTATGATTGTAATTCTTATTAGGAGACTACACTTCATGAGATCTTTGATTATATCATTTATATATCACATATATACATCTTATTTTTTTTAAAGATGAAATATATTGCACTAATTTTTTTCATTGTAGGTTCATCATCATATACACTCGATTGTATATAACTTACTTATCTAAGGATGAAGTTTGCATCAATTATTTTTCTTATTTTAGGTGCTTCTTGACACCCTCGAACAAGGGGGACTATCCTTTAAGCACTCATATTGCATCGTCTATACACTTGGTTGTATATGACATATTTGTCTAAAGACAAAGCTTCTATTATACTAATATTTATTTTGAAGGTTCATCTTGATGCCCTGGAGCAAGGGGAGCTTCCGTCAAGCATTTATTGAATGCATCTTATACATACTTTGTTGTATATCACTTACTCGTCCAATGACGAATATAGTTTTGCAGTAATATTTGTTTTGTAGGTTTTTAATCATACCCTGACGCCTCAAACAAGGAGGATCAACCGTCAAGGGGGAGCATGCACGCATTCATCATCATTCTCACTTTTTAACAAGCCTTTGTGCTGCGATAAAAAGTGGAGAAAATAGGCTAACATTGCTATGCATTTTTCTTTATCAAATATTTCTCATAGTTTTTGTTGCATAAAACTAACCTTGATGTAGGTTAAGCCGCTTAATTTGATCCGTGGATCCGCTACCAAACAAGGGACGGATTGGAGTAGACGATTTAACTTCACTAGGGATGATGCAAGCTCGCCTTTTTGGGGAGAAATAAAGTTAAACTCTAAGTACACACCCTTTTTGTTTCGACAAAAAGGGGAGAAGAGTGTAAACGGAGAAGGTAATGTAAAGGTAGTAAGGATACAAGTAACTCTTTACATTTTACTATCCATTACATTTACATATCTTTGTCATCATAAAAAAGGGGAGATTGTTAGTGAAAATATTATGATATTTAATCTATACAACGTTTGTTTTGATTGATGACAAACATGTAACTTGTAATATATAACGTAAAATGTACAAGTTACTCGTAATCACGTTTTGTCCCAACAAACATTCAACACCTCTCGATATCTCAAGTCCTCGTATGTTACAACACAGGTTCGTACATGTTTGTTATGTGGCATTATGATCAAACCCCTTAACAAATCATTTAGAATATTTAAAATACGTTTAGAGTCACTAAGTATTTTAATAGGTTAACCATTTTATTTCGAACCTCATTTTACATTTTGCATTCACAAGTATTTTATACAAATACATCTTTTGTAAAATGTCCAACAAATATATACTTTTATTTGTACAAGTAAACTAACTATAATATTCATACAAGTACTAAAGTTTACTTACACTTGACAAAATACATTTTATTTTGACAAACACTTAACTAGACATTTTATTTTATAAAAGGCAACTAGACGTTTTATCAACTAGTTACATAATACATTTTTACAAGTTTGTTTTCATGAACACTTTAATCTAAATGAAAATGCATTTTTACATCATTTCATGCATCATTATATCACTTAAGATCTTTAGAAGATTTGGTCAATATTTGGTTAGATTTGCAAGATCTTGAAATATATTCTAAGATATCAAATCTAATAAAATATTATTTTTTAGATTACATTTTTGGCTATAAATAGAGCTCATTGTCTCCTCATTTTATCATCCTTTCCAACACACATTCTCTCTATTTTTCTTTCATCTTTTAGATCTATAGATAACCATGTAGTAACATACATTAATCACCCTCATCATCACATGATCATAATGCTTCTAACATTCATCTTTGTTGTAAGCATACTTTACATTTTGATCAACCAAGGAAAGCTTGGAGATCTAGCCATCCTCATTCACCGCAAGCATACATACATAAAGATTTATCACATCAAGCTTGAGGAACTTGTGATCTTCATCATTTGAAGGCTTCCAATCAATGGAAGTTCATTTAGAAGTAGTCATTCATATCCATTAGACATTTATGTCATGGATCATCATTGTAAATATTATTGCATCATCACAACACATTCACCAAACTAGATTAGATGGTTTATGTGTTTGTACCATAAAACAAAAGGTTTGTTATGTTGGGCCTTAAAACATAACGGGAGTGGTTGTACCCAGAAAGAACTCGACATCTAGCTTAGTGTCAAAAATATTGTATAGGCGACGTTAGGTTGGTTCTACCTCGAACTAGAACCTGTTATTTAGCTTTGTACCGGAAATAGTGTAAGCGACGATTGTAAGGTTTTCTCCGCCAAGAATGGAGCTTGTTGATCTATTGAAGTAACTCTCGAGTTGGGTACTCGGGGAGTGGAGTAGGGTGGAGAGGAGATCTGTGACCGAACCACTATAAATCCTCGTGTTCGGTTTGCACTTTCCTTTCTTTATCTCTTTACTTTTATAATTGCACTATACTATTACTTGTGTTGTGGTTTGATGTTTGTGTGACAACTTGGTTTACTATTCTTTATATTAGTCACAAAAGATAATTGACACTTTCATATTATAACAAACTTCATAAGCTATTTGATACTAAAGAACTAAAGTTTTTAAACGGTAACGTATTCACCTCCCCCTACGTTTTCACACATTTTAATCACAAGTACCTTGATTGGTTTTCAAATTGTTTTTCAATTGGTTTCAAGGCGGAAAGAATTGTACTACAAGACCGACCATTTTATTTAATGCATTGGAGTTATAAGGATGGTAAGGTTATGTATTTGTTCTCATGATCCCACCAGAGCCGGAGGGATCTACCCAGGGATAATCCACTAGATAGTGTAGAAGTCCTTAGGTATGATGAAAAAAGAAGAAAAGTAAGAATAAGGGAAGTGTGCCGACTGAGATAAAGCTAGGACTGGAACAAACCCAACAAGGTTCTAGTAATGAATTCTCGGTAAGCACTGAAAGGGTTGAAGAATGAAAAAGAAATGAAAAGTGAAAGGGTGAAAAGAAATAGCCCTCCAATAATTTAACCTTAGGGCAGAAACCGGGTTCAATACATACATATGCTACTGGTAGTTACTAAGGTAACGCCGGTATTGAAGACAAGACGTCATGGTCCCAGTGACGCACTGCACTAAACTTCTCAGCTACTCAAGTTCTCTTAAAAGAACTTGTTTCATTCTTACGGGGAACCTACATAATCTATCGACTCTCTCTTAGAGATGGTTGATATTGAAGAAGGATACCTTCTCCCTAGTCTCCGCTTAGGAAACCAAAATGCACTATTGAGTCTAGAGCCAAGAGATCATTAATAATTCTCATTAGGACACACAATTCATAAAGACTTGCTGTTTCACACAATGTGGAAAGTAAGAATATATATTGAGAGTCCTACACATTATTCTCGTGGTATTGCCAGAACATCCGAGTGATATGTAAAATATTCACAATGAAGATAGAAATCCTTCTAGAGCCAACATCAAACAAGCTCTTGGTGGGTGACATGTGAGATCCTTCATGGATCAAACTTGTGACAACTGGAAAACAATGATGGGACGATTCATTCATGAATCAACCTTGTTCCAGGAAATGAATTGACGGATACTTTTGAAAAACCTTTCGATGCTCTCTACAAATTTTTTATAGCACATCGAATGCGCGTTAATTTTTCAAAAAAAAAGTATTTATGATTGAAACTTGTTTTTTCTCCTAAAACTTTCGTCGTATTACGAAAACTCTCTCTCTTCAACAATACTCGATTGCTTTTCAAATCAATTTATCATCAATCAGTGAATCTCAATTCGCTGGTTCACTCACTCCGTGTTGTCTACTTTGGGACGCTCCGGTTTAAGAACGGCTAGATCAAGCTGTGAAACCCTGTTGATTGTGCAAAAGATTGCACTACCAGGCTTCGATGAGGATCAAAGTAATGAGGGTGTATGTTCCACCAAGACTACTTTGTAACACGAGAATAAGAAATACTAAGACACTACGTTAAGTGATTACGCAGGGTAGGACCTGCGAACCACCTCCGGCGTGAGAGTAAGTATGAGTTATGGTTGTATAAGTGTGTAAGTAAAAGATGAGTGTGAAATGAGCATACCATAAACCATTGTCCGTATAACCTATTTATAGTGGAAGAAATACGGTTAGAGGCACTCTTGCATGAATGTCGGAGATCATGGGGCGTCCCATGATTGTGGGTAACCGCTGGGGTTAGTGACCCACGTTCTCGGACTTGACGGGAAGCCAAGAGAGAGAGGAGATCGTGGGTTTGACTAAGTCGAGGTTCCTTATCCATTGTTCCTTCGTCAACCATACCCGAAGGGCTTAGGGCTGCGAATGGCGAATTCCCTTAGGTAACCTTCGTGCCAACGAATGGTTTGACGCCTATGGATATTTTGGAATCCTAACTTGGGCCTTCAGATGGAAGGGCTTCGACCGTCCGAGGAGGTGTCCTTCGAGCTACTCGGAGGTACATCATCAAGCCCCGGTCGAAAGTGATGCATATGAGCGAAGAGGCATTGCATTCGACTTCTTGCTTCGAAAAATTACATCTCATCGCCAATTCGTTAGTTAGAGATAATTACTTACCTAACTAAGCGCATTAAATGCAAAATAATTACTACGCTGCCCGCTCACGGTGATTACTTATCCCCATATTACCCGGAGACCAAAAGACTTTATTTAAAATTTAAAAAGTTGTTTGACTCGGATAAGAGTAAAAAAAGATGGACACGTGTGTGGTTTTAAAGATGGTAAAAAAGGGTATTTAAAGGGGAGTTGTTGAAACCCTAAAACATTTTCACTCTCTCCGTCTTTTTTTTTTACATGCAGTAACCTTTTCCAGCGCACACCATCTTCGAAAACAAAGGTAAACGCTTCTCTTTTTCTTGTAGTTTTAAAAATAAGAACATGGATTCCAAGTTTATTATAAAACAACAAAAGTGTACTTTGTCTGCGAAAGATTTACATGATCACTTAGCCGATTATCCCATCCCACTAGAACATAAAGTGATGTTACCCAAACCTACTCAGGGTATCTTTGATGCCCCTCCAGGTTTCGTAGGGGTGTATACACATGCATTTAGTCACTCAAACCTTAGGATTCCGTTGCACCCACTGATATTAGAGTTTATGCAGTACTACAAAGTTCATATCTCTAGGTTTAATCCCTTTGGTTTTGCCAAATTAACCACATTCATAGTGATGTGCAAAGCCTACGGATATGAACCAACATTGACAATTTTAAGAGGATTCTTGAACTTGTACCCTGGGGGCAATTGGTTGACACTAGCAAAAGACTGAGTAGATGTACCCAACTTTGTTTGGGAAGGTGTACACAAACATAACAGTTGGAAGAGTAGCTTTTTCACGTGCAAGACACTATTGTTCCCCTAAATATTCGAGCTGGCGAACAAGGAAAATAGGTATAATGCTAAGCGGTATAATGACCCCGCCTACGAGGTTCGAGTGATCCACATTATCGTTTGGTCAAATACCACGTGGATGTGCAAGTATTCCACAAGCCATTTTATACATGGTGGGATTGCTCGAGTTGGGAGGGTCTCCCAAGAAGCCTATGATCATATACCAATGACAAAGTATGTTTATCTACTTTTATTTAAGTAGGACCAATGTAGCGATATTTATTTCTTCTTGTTTCTATTTTGCGAGATGTCGTTCGAAACTTTATGTTCCAAGACTTGGATGAAGATTTAAGTTTCATGCATGCGGAGAAGGTGAGGAGTCTTATGGTGTTGGCTCTCATTCAACATCAGAACAACAACGAGGTAGACATTCCAAATCGAGCCTCTTTCATCAAGACCTCCATGACTTGCTTTGGAGGTCCATCCCAACCGGTGGAGAATATTGTCGACTCGGACGATCCTGCGGATGAGGATGTCCCCATCGTTGGTTCAACGAAATAGCCGATAGGTTGTGAGTAGGAAAGGGACGGTGCCAAGGTCGTGAAGTCTACCAATAAAGGAAAAATCCCTGCACGCCTCGGGAGCGAGTTGTGAAGCGAGAAGAGTGCCGAAGGCGAAAGTTTGTGAAGTCTGCCTTCGAATTACCCGATGAATCCGTTGAGGTTCATGGTAAGTAGTTTTTCCTTATGAAACATGTGAAATTATAAATTGCACAACTATGTTAACTGTTATACATTGTGTTGCTCACAGGTCTTCCAGAGACAAAGGAACTCCCCAATGCTTTGGCCTGTCACCGGATTGTTGACCATGTGATCCCTCCGCAATGGAAGAGTATGCTAGACAACATGTCTATTGAAAAGTTCTGTGACATGCATGATAATGGGGTTGCGAGGCGGCAAGAATGGATAATCGGTTGAATGCCAAGACCGGAGAGTTGCTCGAACTATGGCGGTGGAAGGCGAGGTGTGGCGAGATTGAGGAAATGTTGAGAAAACCCCATCGTCCGGGACCTTGAGAAAAGGTAGCCCAACTAACCGTTGAACGCGGTAATCTTAAGTTGGAAGAAGCCAAGGTCGTCACTCTCACGGTCGAATCGACTCTTGAGGCAAAATGTCTTTCAATGGAAAGTGAGAAGGCTAGGCTAGGGGAGGTAGAGGTGAAGTTGAGGAGGAGATCGATGGCTTGCGGATGAGGTATAAGATGTGCAAAGGATCGTGCGGAGGTTGTTTGAAGGTGGTGCCTTACATAGCCATGGAGCTTTATCACAACGATGAATTGGGAGCTCGGATGTGGAAGGTCATCAAATCGACCATATTTCGTGGACGGTGCTTGGCGGGACGAGGTCGCCAAAACAGTAAGCCCGTGGACCTCTCCAAGATTGAATGCTACCGTCCCACTTCAAGGTCGAGTATGATGAGGCGGAAATGCATTTGCAACCGCAAAGTACTCCTTCCTTCTTGAGGCTACCAAAGATCCTATGGCACCCTCGAAGACCTCCTTTCCAAGAAACCTCGGGCTCAAGCCTACCACTCCAACCAAGAAGACTATGTCTACCAAGCCGGTCTCGGTGCAACCATCCCCACTCCATCTCTAAAAAGCAAGAATGAAGGCTGCTCTGTTAGCGATAATTTGGTTCCAAAGGGTGGCATGTACCCTTAAGACAATTTATTTTATGTGACAATGTGTCTTGTCTTCCGAACAATTTAAATGCTTTTGATGTATGGCCATGGGCCAAGAACAATTAAGCGGATCATAGGCTCCTCATGCGGTGTAAGGGCAATAGTCCTTATTTTGAATGTGACAGTGTTGGGGATGTACCCCTACACACTTAGTTTATATTTGTTAGCTTCTCGTACGCCATTTTTCCAACGCTTAAGTTTTACAACCTAAGGTTAAACAACTTCATTGTGTGTAAATTACAACACCAAGAATATAATGACCAACTTGATCATTGACAGAGGGTCGCGACCCACTCTATCTCAAATCCTTTACATAGTATGACTTTGTAAAACAAAATATTTTTACAAGCGCCAAAAACTACTAGGAGAGATAATGTAAATGTTTATATTGGCTTAAATGATAAGGCGTGTATTACACCTCAAGCCATTCGACATTGAAACTTATTAACGACTTGGCTGAAAAAATATTTGTGTTTAAGAAACGAAGCAAGAGATTTATGGGAAATGTCTTATTTGTCATTGAATTGGTAGGGAGGATTATATCATTCTTGAAAATGAAAAATAAGACAACTACCAATAATGTGTGCTTTCCCTTGAGAAGCTCCTAATTACAAGGAAAAAATACTTCTTAAACATAGAACTTTCGAAGGTTCGTACCATTCCATGTTCTGTCGATGGGTTTTCCGAGAAGAGTGGCCAATTTGTAGGCTCCGTTGTCGTAGGCCTCAGCTACCATGTAGGGTCCTTCCCAAGTTGGTCCCAGCTTTCCTTGATACTCTGCTTTGCTCGCGCTGTTGAGGCGTAGCACATATTCTCCAAGTTTGAAAGTGGAAGGTCTGACCCTTTTGTTATAGTATCCTTCGATCTTATGTTTGTGCATTGCTTCTCGGATGGAGGCTATTTCTCGCCTTTATTCTAGTAAATCAAGGTTTTCCCTAATTCTTTCGTCATTTTGGGAGGCATCATACGTTGCCACACGCTCTGTGTGTACAATTAGTTCGAAGGATGACCGCTCATTCGTATGTTAGGTGAAGGGGTTTCACCATTGCTTGACTTAGGATCGTCCTGTGAGCCCATAAGACTTGAGGGAGCTCGCCCACCCATCCGTGATGAGTTCGCCTAGCCTTTTCTCGATCCCTTTGACGATGTCTCTATTTGTAACCTCCACTTGTCCGTTACCTTGCGGGTGGTAGACGGATGTCGAGATTGCTTTATGTTGAGCCCTTGGCGAAGTCGTAGAAGAATCCTTGACAAGCGCTTCCGTTGTCGATATGATTATGTGGGGCACTCGAATCGCACACAATGTGCTCCCACACAAACTTCTCGATTTGTTTCCACATACGAGGCTAGTGGTTTAGCTTCCACCCACTTAGTGAAGTAATCGATCGCTACCAAGAAGAATTTGACTCCTCCCGGCGCCACTGGTCATAGGCCTACAATATCGATGCCCCATTGAGAGAAGGGCCATGCGGATGTCACACTTGTCATGTCTTGCTTTGGCATTTTTGGAACGTTTGAGTGTATCTGACAAGCTTCACATTTGAGAATGATTTCGGCTGCGTCCCTGTGCATCGAAGGCCAATAGTAGCCCAACTTCATTATCTTCGAGACAACTGAGCGGGGTCCTGCATGAAGACCGCAGGATCCTTCATAGACTTCGGAGATGATGCTCGAAGCTTGCTTGGGGCCTACACATCGTAACCAAGGTGACAAAAATGACCTCCTATATAGGGTTTCCCCTATTAGCCGGTACTGTGGAGACTTAACCCGAATTTTCCTTGCTAGCTTGAGATCTTCAGGGAGAAGACCACTTATCAAATATTCCCTTATGGAGTCATCCATGTCTCTCCTTCTTCGTGAATCACATCAGCAACCTCTTTGAGGACAATGGATTTTTCAGGAAGGACTTCCACGAGCACTTCTTTAGTGAGATGAGCGAAGGCCATTGAAGCTAGCTTACTTAGTGCGTCTGCCTTCTTATTCTGATTCCTACGAACATGCTGGATGGTGTAGGAATCGAAGTTTTCCAGCATCTCTTTCGTTTTCTCCAAGTATTGTTTGATGACGGGCTGCCTTGCTTCATAGGAGCATGTTACTTGGTTTGCGACCAACTGGGAGTCTACGAAAATAGTGAGAGCTTTGACCTCCATATCTTTAGCTAATCGGAGTCCTGCTAGCAGCGCTTCATATTCTGCTTCGTTGTTCGTGGCTTCGAACTCAAACCGAAGAGCATATGTATGCTCCTTCCTTCGTGACTAACCAACATTAGACTGCTCCGAACCGCTTGAGCTGGATGCTCTGTCGTGTAAAGCTTCCATCCAACCCGCACTTGAGAGAGGTTAGTTTGGGCTCTTCCTTTCCGTATCGAGTTGGATGGTATTTCTGCCAAGAAGTCTGCGAGAATCTGCCCTTTAATAGAGTTTCGTCCTTTGAACTTGATTTCATGTTCTCCAAGCTCAATAGCCCATTTAGCCACTCTCCCCGACTTTTCAGGTTTCGACAAGATCTGTTTTAGTGGCTTGTCGGTTAAGACTGTAACTGGATGGGCCTGAAAATAGCGTCGGAGCCTCCTTGCTGCATAGACTAAGGCGAGTATTAACTTCTCCAACGTTGGATAGTTGATCTCTGCTCCTTGTAGGACCCTGCTAACAAAGTAAATGGGGATTTGTCGCTTTTCCCGTTCCGCTATAAGGACTGCGCTAACACTCTCCATTGAGGATGCTAAATACATGAACAATACTTCGCCTTTGATTGGGGCTGTGAGTGTTGGAAGGATTTCGATGAACTCCTTCATCATCTGAAAGGCAGCTTCCGCATCCTGGCTCCATTGAAAATTTTTCTTGTCCACGCATCCTTTGAGTGTTTTGAAGAATGGTAGGGACCTGTCCGCTCCTTTTGATAAAGATCGGCTTAAGGCTGCCAGCTTCCCATTCAGGCTCTGCACATCTTTTAGACACTTAGGGGCTTGGAGATCAGAAATCGCCTTGACCTTGGAGGGATTAGCTTTTATCCCCTGCTTAGTGATCAAATGCCCTAGGAATTGTCCCTCTTCGACACCGAATGAGCATTTCTTAGGGTTCAACTTCATATTAATCGCCCGAAGCTGGTCAAACGTTTCCTGTACATCGAGGAGTAGGTCCTCCTCCTCCCTTGCTCTTGATAACCATGTCATCAACGTAAGCCTCGAGATTTACGCCTATCTGTTTGTTGAAGGCTTTATCTATGAGATGTTGATAAGTCGCCTGCATTCTTCAAACCGAAGGGCATTTTTCTGTAATGAGACACCATTGCTTGTGTAGAAGGTGTCTTTTCTTCGTCCTCCTTTGCCATCGGATCGATGATACCCTTTATAGGCATCTAAGAAGCATTTTAACCGAAACCTTGTCACACCCCAAACTACATTTTGCGTGGAATGGAATTCACGGGGTTGTTGTCATAGCATCACAATCACAGTTATATTGAACGACCTAAAGTTTCCTTTGAAAAATACATCGTTTGATTAAATAAAATAATCAGAGTTTACAAAGTATAGGTCCCAAATGAAAATCAACTTGTGCGGAAATAAGTTTGTTACAATTCAAACGATGTTTATAAATCCCATGAGAGACGCGTCGTCACCACGACTCTATAATAAGTCCACATGCATGCCATGAAGTGTATGCCTTAGATACCTGAGATAAAACATGCTTAAAACAGTCAACACAAAGGTTGAGTGAAATCCATAGGTTTAATTAATTCGTTTGAACACAATATTCGTAGTGTGAGTTACGTTGTTTCACACTCATCGTTGAAAACAAAACAACATTTATTTCACTAAGTTCATGACAACCAAAGCGTAAACCTCGTGCCAATAGAAATTGGTAAAATCGTTTCATCGCAGACCCTAATATGGTAAACTTGCCAATTTACCTTAATGATTCAAATATAGTGCGTTCGATTTCCCTAAGCGGGTCAATAAGAACGGAGTGTTAATTCAATAGGCCTATTCACAATATTCGCTCACCGCAAGTGACTAATGGTGCATGATGTAGGGACTTCAAACATGGCAATTGATTACTTAGTGACAATAAAACATTTGAATATAGCATACAGTTCAAAGCATTTGTGTTCGATTAAAAATATAGCATGTATCTCCCCCAAGAGTTTGTAAAACAATTAAGTAATATAAAGTGGGGCTATGAACTCACTTGGTACAATGATACGATGACAAAAGTGAGTACACTGAAATGATGCGCAATCTCTAACTGCGACCTATTATGAATGATATGATATATAATAAGTCATGATGTAATGTTATGCATGCAATTCGTATGATATCTATACCACTTGTGAATTTTTGAAAATAATACTTATCGTCGAAAAATAATCGTATAACGTCTTGACCATTTTTAAATTACTTTACATGTATTTACGTTGAAATGATATCCTACGATAATCATTTAGTGATTTATTATGAAACTATAATTTTCGTCGTAAAGTAATGTCATTGAAAATTTTCATGAAAGTGACTAAGTACCCATGAAAAGCTAGTCGTAAAATGGTGCACGTCGAGTGTTAGGAAACGAACTCAACGGTTTTGGAAAGCTTGTATCATTATCTCAAAGTTTTAGCATTTAAGTTTCCATCCTAGAGGTCTCGATCACGGAGAAAAATATAGGTAAGGTATGGTACTTTTGTCCAAAATATCGTTTAAGGGTGGTTTTCGGCAAAGTTTAAGTGACCGTATTTAATTCATTACAACTCCGCTTGACAAACGGTCGGACATTTTGGAAAATATGCTTGGAAAACTTGCTTTTACTAGAAGACATCACTTTATAAAAAGTTCTACATCAATGTTAAAAACAACCTTCAACATGGTCACTTGTTGCCGTAATACTTGTCTAATAGAAATATAATAGTTTTTCTTATATAATAAAGTTACGGCAACTTTGTGTAAACGTGTATAATTTAATCATTACAAGTCCGTTTTCTACGTTTTATATGTCCTTAGCTTCGCATCAAAGTATACTAATATATTTTTGATAATTCGACACAATTTATAACGCCTAAGCCTCATTTTTGACTCGTACAAAGTAGACGTAACATGCTGAATTTTCAGAATTTTATAGTTTTCGTCGCCTAACTTGAAAAATTCATAACTTTTTCGTTATAGCTCCGTTTTAATCCGTTCAAGCGGCCACGTTTTCGTTTTAAAGTTTATTTTCTAGATATCTAGGCCAAAAATTTTTATTTACTGTCGAGATTTCCAGATTTCGAAAATAAGGACAGACCCTTTAGAAAACTTGTCGAAATGAGTTTTTCACGCGTCAAACCTATTCCAACCAATTCAAAATAACTCCGAAGCTATTCTAATCCTACCATACACCTTCTTAGGGTGTTATGGGTTCCTAGACATCACCAAAAGTGATATATTATAAGGAGTAATTATAGGATGACATATATATATATATATATAACTCTTAAAAACAATGAAAAAGTGGTATAAATATCATTATGACTTGCATGTTTTACTCAAATATGATGAAATGAATATAAAATAAATATGAAATATGAAGATGAATATAAGATGGTTACTAGTTAACTTGATGAGGTTAATGAACAAATGTTTAATCCTAATCACCCAAGGTTTTTATTTCACAACCTTAATCAAGAGTGTAACTAGAGTGTATAAAACTTGTCTTTAAAATTTTTGGTGAATCTCCTCTTGATACTTGTGGTTGCGGTTTGTGAAGAGAAAGAGAAAGGATATTTGTGATCTTTCACTTTGCAAGTAATGAATTGTATGTGTATGTATTAGTATAATACAATATACATGAAAGATATTTAGCAAAATAAAGTGAGTCATCCCCCCTTGTCGACAAGGGGGTGTTTTTAATTAATGTTTATATATATATATATTTTTTAAATTGAGTAATTATAAAGTAGATGTAAGTTAATTAAGATAGTTAGTAACTTGTAAGCATATTTAAGCATTTAGGGTAGCGTTAGCTAATAATAAATTTTAACGGGTCAAAATAAAATATATTGAGGTCATAAAATTATAAAATACATTTCTTGCAAAATTTGAGTGAAATAATAATTATCGTGTAGTATTTAAGAAAACCGTCGTAATTATATAAATATAACAATTTATATACAAAATAAATTTAAAACACTGGTAAACTCATAATATTATTTTATAATCTTAATATAAGTATAAAAATATATCGGGATAATTTTGGAAGTATCGGATCAATTGTTCAAAATAATTAATTACGCGATAGCGTTTATTTAATAAAAATTATACGTTTAATGAAAATGTAAAACCGTGCATGAACTAATATGATGATAATGATGCTCGATATGTAGACTAAACCTAGTCTATATGAAATGTCCTTGATGATATGATCATGAATTCGCGGACTAAACCATTAAGGTTACGCGAATTTGAAACTCGTAAACCTAGTTTACGATAAGCGATGAAATAGTGAAACTTGAATAGTGATTTGAGAAATGACATGAAATTGCGAGTTGTCACATTCGCCCACCCAAAAGGAATTGATCCACGAATTCAGTTCGTGTTAGTCTATCGAATTTTTGAGTTTGTGATGAATATCGAGGAAAGAAGACATGAAGAGGTGTCGTTATGGTTATCGATGATTGAGAGCGTACAAAACATCGTAGTAAAGAAAATATTGGATGAATATCTTCGATGAGCATCACTTTGTCTTTTTGGAATGTGTGAAAATTTTGCTTACACTAAGATTTATAAATAACTGCTCCCAACATAACATGATCCCTCCAGAATTAGACATAGTTAGCTAGGCTATGTATAATTAAGGAACGATAATGTGACGTTCGGTTTAGTTGTTATAACTCTCAATGTTTACAAAGATTTAAACCGTGTCGTTAAAATGGTAGTTAAAGTAAAAGGAATTAAAATTCTCGTAAGTGATAACAAATCGAAAAGAAAATAAAGTACGATATATGAGAATATTTTACAACGAGTGGTTTATCAAACAGTAATACATCTTAAGTTATAAAGATCCGGATACGATGGAAGACATAAACTTAGTATGACATAGTACATAAGGAAAATAAGACTGTTAGTTTCGAACTTCTTGGTCTTCGCGTTGTTGAAATCTGTTGAGCTTCACCTCCTTCTAACATGTATGCTTTCCCAATAGCACCTTCAACTTGTTGACCTTGGTTTGGGGACATTGGTTCCGATAGTGTCCTTGTTCCCACATCCGAAGCATGTGACTACGGCTTTACCTCTACAATCCACGGCTAGGTGTCCCGATTTTGGCACTTGTGGCACTTGGAAGGACAAGGACCCGAGTGATGAAACTTACATCGATTACATAGTGGGTGTGTTCCAAGATAACCTCTCGCTTTCTATTGGTGCGACAACATAAACCATTGCGACTTCTTGCCTTCTATTACATTGTTGATGATGGTTAGTGTTACGGTTTTGGTTGTTGTTATTATAACCTCATTGGTCATATTCCCATTTTCTTTTGTTGTTGTTGATTTGGTTATCGTCGTTGTTGTTGTTGTTGTTTTAGTTATTGTTGTAGTTGGTGCGGTTGTTGGTATTGTTGTTACGGTTGGTGTTGGTAATGTTTTCTCCCTTCAATACTTGTGCCATGAGCTTTTGACATACTCGAATAGATTCTTCAATCGTTTGCGGATCAAAGGAAATCACATCACCTTGAATAATCTCGGGAAGTCCCCCAATGAAAGCCTCCAGTAGCTTCTCGTTGTCCGAAACCATAGACGGACATAACGCGGCCAATTCTTGAAACCTTCGAATGTAAGTATCAATGTCATACCTAATAGTTACCAGTTCATAGAATTCGGTCTCTAACTTTTTCACTCCGTGACGCGGACAATACTTCTTCGTTAACAAACCTTTGAATTGCTCCCAGTGAGCTTGAAAGCATTTTCCATTCCCATAGGTGGGCATACGAGTTCCACCAAGACATTGCCCCATCAAGTAGTGTACTCGTAGCAAACTTAACCTTGCTATCCTCGGGCAATTACATAACAAAACACAGACTCCATTTTCTCGAACCATCGAACCATGGCGGTGGCCCTTCGGTGCCCTTGAACTTAGTGGGATCTCCGCTTTTAGAATCCTTATACGAACAACTTCTAACCCGGACCCTCCCGCAATTCTGCGGCGGCAACAAGTCTAGCGGCTTGACTTCCCTCGCAATTCTAGTAGCCAAGGCGATTGCGCGGCGGCGGCATTAGCAAGCAGGCGGCTTCAAAGATTAGCTGCGACCTCGGTGGCGATGGCGAGTCTAGCGGCTTCGGCGGTGGGTGCGTAGCCTCGGCAAGAATGGCAAGTCTAGTGGTTTCGGCGATGGCAGCGACCTCGGCCGCCATCGCTGTTGCCCTTTCGGTCCTTAATGCATTGGCTATACTATCCCACACAAACTTTTGCATAGCCTCTTGAGTCAAAACTTGTGGAGCTTTCTTCGGCGCCATAACTTCTTCAAAATAAGAGGAAAGGTGAGATGTAGCAAAGTCCTATGTTAAAAAATAAGCGCTCTAAAGAGATACGATATGAGATAATAAATTTGAGGTTATTTTTCAAAATGGTCGACGGGTTCCCAAAAGGTGGGTTATGAGATGTTGTAAGTGCTTCAAATGTATGATGGTTTAGTGACTTAATTTGTGAATAACGTGTAACTCGACATGTTAGTGGTGAAACAAAGGAGTGAGAGTGACTTTGCCGTACTTAAAGGTTTTACCTCGGCATTCGACGTTATCGGTGATGAGTCAACTGTTATTAAAATTGTGATAGGGAATGATAAGACATTCTCCACATTGGAGTCTAAAGAAAGGATAATGGAATGGGTATTTGAAGGCATCCATGTGACAATCGATTTGAAATGAAAGTAAATAACTCGAAAAATGTAGGCATACACCGCATGTAAAGTGAATATGCACTTATGATGAAATGATGAGATGCTATGATGATGTAGTTATAGTCTAGGGTCAATGATGCAACCTAGTTCTCTATAACTGAAGCTCTGATGCCAATCATCACACCCCAAATTACTGCTTTGCATCGGAATGGAATTTCGGGGTTGTTGTCATAGCATCACAATCACGATTATATTGAACGACCTAAAGTGTCGTTTGAAAAATACATCGTTTGATTTAATAAAATAATCAGAGTTTACAAAGTATAGGTCCCAAATGAAAATCAACTTGTGCGGAAATAAGTTTATTACAATTCAAACGATGTTTTTAAAGTGTATAAATCCCATGAGAGACGCGTCGTCACCACGACTCTATAATAAGTCCACATGCATGCCATGAAGTGTATGCCTTAGATACCTGAGATAAAACATGCTTAAAACAGTCAACACAAAGGTTGAGTGAAATCCATAGGTTTAATTAATTCGTTTGAACACAATATTCGTAGTGTGAGTTACGTTGTTTCACACTCATCGTTGAAAACAAAACAGCATTTATTTCACTAAGTTCATGACAACCAAAGCGTAAACCTCGTACCAATAGAAATTGGTAAAAATCGTTTCATCGCAGCCCTAATATGGTAAACTTGCCAATTTACCTTAATGATTCAAATATAGTGCGTTCGATTTCCCTAAGCGGGTCAATAAGAACGGAGTGTTAATTCAATAGGCCTATTCACAATATTCGCTCACCTGCAAGTGACTAATGGTGCATGATGTAGGGACTTCAAACATGGCAATTGATTACTTAGTGACAATAAAACATTTGAATATAGCATCTGAGTTCAAAGCATTTGTGTTCGATTAAAAATATAGCATGTATCTCCCCCAAGAGTTTGTAAAACAATTAAGTAATATAAAGTAGGGCTATGAACTCACTTGGTACAATGATACGATGACAAAAGTGAGTACACTGAAATGATGCGCAATCTCTAACTGCGACCTATTATGAATGATATGATATATAATAAGTCATGATGTAATGTTATGCATGCAATTCGTATGATATCTATACCACTTGTGAATTTTTGAAAATAATACTTATCGTCGAAAAATAATCGTATAACGTCTTGACCATTTTTAAATTACTTTACATGTATTTACGTTGAAATGATATCCTACGATAATCATTTAGTGATTTATTATGAAACTATAATTTTCGTCGTAAAGTAATGTCATTGAAAATTTTCATGAAAGTGACTAAGTACCCATGAAAAGCTAGTCGTAAAATGGTGCACGCGTCGAGTGTTAGGAAACGAACTCAACGGTTTTGGAAAGCTTGTATCATTATCTCAAAGTTTTAGCATTTAAGTTTCCATCCTAGAGGTCTCGATCACGGAGAAAAATATAGGTAAGGTATGGTACTTTTGTCCAAAATATCGTTTAAGGGTGGTTTTCGGCAAAGTTTAAGTGACCGTATTTAATTCATTACAACTCCGCTTGAGAAACGGTCAGACATTTTGGAAAATATGCTTGGCAAACTTACTTTTACTAGAAGACATCACTTTATAAAAAGTTCTACATCAATGTTAAAAACAGCCTTCAACATGGTCACTTGTTGCCGTAATACTTGTCTAATAGAAATATAATAGTTTTTCTTATATAATAAAGTTACGGCAACTTTGTGTAAACGTGTATAATTTAATCGTTACAAGTCCTTTTTCTACGTTTTATATGTCCGTAGCTTCGTATCAAAGTATACTAATATATTTTTGATAAGTCGACACAATTTATAACGCCTAAGCCTCATTTTTGACTCGTACAAAGTAGACGTAACATGCTGAATTTTCAGAATTTTATAGTTTTCGTCGCCTAACTTGAAAAATTCATAACTTTTTCGTTATAGCTCCGTTTTAATCCGTTCAAGCGGCCACGTTTTCGTTTTAAAGTGTATTTTCTAAATATCTAGGCCAAAAATTTTTATTTACAGTCGCGATTTCCAGATTTCGAAAATAAGGACAGACCCTTTAGAAAACTTGTCGAAATGAGTTTTTCACGCGTCAAACCTATTCCAACCAAGTCAAAATAACTCCGAAGCTATTCTAATCCTACCATACACCTTCTTAGGGTGTCATGGGTTCCTAGACATCACCAAAAGTGATATGTTACAAGGAGACATATATATATATAGGATATATATATATATATATATATATATATATATATATATATATATATATATATATATATATATATATACTCTATAAAAACAATGAAAAGTGGTATAAATATCATTATGACTTGCATGTTTTACTCAAATATGATGAAATGAATATAAAATAAATATGAAATATGAAGATGAATATAAGATGCTTACTAGTTAACTTGATGAGGTTAATGAACAAAGGTTTAATCCTAATCACCCAAGGTTTTTATTTCACAACCTTAATCAAGAGTGTAACTAGAGTGTATAAAACTTGTCTTTAAAATTTTTGGTGAATCTCCTCTTGATACTTGTGTTTGCCGGTTTGTGAAGAGAGAAAGAGAAAGGATATTTGTGATCTTTCACTTTGCAAGTAATGAATTGTATGTGTATGTATTAGTATAATACAATATACATGAAAGATATTTAGCAAAATAAAGTGAGTCATCCCCCCTTGTCGACAAGGGGGTGTTTTTAATTAATGTTTATATATATATATATATATATATATATATATATATATATATATATATATATATATATATATATATATATATATATATATATATTTTTAAATTGAGTAATTATAAAGTAGATGTAAGTTAATTAAGATAGTTAGTAACTTGTAAGCATATTTAAGCATTTAGGGTAGCGTTAGCTAATAATAAATTTTAACGGGTCAAAATAAAATATATTGAGGTCATAAAAATTATAAAAATACATTTCTTGCAAAATTTGAGTGAAATAATAATTATCGTGTAGTATTTAAGAAAACCGTCGTAATTATATAAATATAACAATTTATATACAAAATAAATTTAAAACACTAGGTAAACTCATAATATTATTTTTATAATCTTAATATAAGTATAAAAATATATCGGGATAATTTTTGGAAGTATCGGATCAATTGTTCAAAATAATTAATTACGCGATAGCGTTTATTTAATAAAAATTATACGTTTAATGAAAAATGCAAAACCGTGCATGAACTAATATGATGATAATGATGCTACTGATATGTAGACTAAACCTAGTCTATATGAAATGTCCTTGATGATATGATCATGAATTCGCAGCTAAACCATTAAGGTTACGCGAATTTCGAAACTCGTAAACCTAGTTTACGATAAACGATGAAATAGTGAAACTTGAATAGTGATTTGAGAAATGACATGAAATTGCGAGTTGTCACAAACCTGCCAAGGATTCCACCTTCCAGTCAATTTCTGGTAGGGGTAGCAATCCTTCGGGCATGCTTTGTTGATGTCAGTGAAATCCACGCACATGCGCCACCCTCCGTCGCTCTTTTTACCAAAGACTTGGGTTGGCCACCCAAGTTTGGTATTTGACTTCCCTCGGGATGCCCTTGTGTGAGTTCGTCAACTTTGCGGTGCGGCATTTCTCTGGGCAAGGCTTCTCCTTTTCGCTTTATTGGCTCAATGTGCTTGTACTCATTGAGTTTATGCTCCGTCCAAAGGACCTGCCCATCTATCGAGAAAGTTCTGGAACCCCGTCATGTCGAATATTTCCAAGCAAAACATCAAGGTTAGTCGCAGCAGATTCGACGAGCTTCGCTTTGAAATTTGCCGGGAGTTGTTTTCCTACTACCATCGCTTGTTCGGGGTAGCTAGAGTTTACTACAACTCGTTCTTACGCATCTGTGCGACTAAAATTGCCATCGAGACTCCTCCGATTCCTCTTTGATGTTTTTGACACCGTATACACCCTTATCCGCTCCATAACTAGAATGAGCAGTTCCTACTCCAAAGGGAGTTTGGAACTTAATAGCAAAGATGTATGGTGGAAACAACAATTCCCATTCTTTGCATATTCGTTCTTCCGATTAACAAATTATAAGGGAATCTGACCTTACGATGACGAAAATGAGTGTTTCTGTGCGGGATAAGGGGCCTTTGCCTATGGTGATTTCCAACGATACTTCTCCCAGGGGCCATGAGTGTTCACCGGAGAACCCTACTAGTGGTGCCTTTGAGTCTACCCTCTGTGAGCGTATGGATGCCTTGAGCTTTAGGAAACAATGCTCATAGATGATCTCGCAGGAGCTTCCACAATCCATATATGCTCGGTTTACCTCCCTGTTTAAGATTTGTACCTTGATGATAACGGGGTCAGTCGAAGGTGTCTTCCCCAATATGTAAGGGAAGGTTATTTCCCCTACGCTTCCCAGCTCTCCCTCTGCTTCCTTCCTTTTCAAGGTGGTATCATGTCTGCGTACCATTAGTATTAGAGCTTCTACTGGCGTAGTTTCCTTCTTGTTCCCCTTCCATTCTCCTAGTTGAGTATCGGAGAACTTGTCCTTTCCCTTCTTGATGCCTTTGACCAGATGTGCTAACTGCCCGGATCGTACCGCCTCTTTGATTTGCTTCTTTAGTTCCCTGCAGTTATTCGTGTCATGTCCCTGATCTTCATGGAAATGGCAATACTTGGACGTGTCTTTGGCCTTGTTCTGTGCTATCATCCGAGGCGGGGGATCGAAAGACTTTGCGGCTTTCTCGGTGGCTAGGATCTCTCGAGGAGATTTAACCAAGTTTGCTAAGAGTCCATGGTTCGAACCTTTGCTGTAAGGAGTGAAGCGATCTCATTCTTCTTCTTGTTTTGGATCCTTCCGGGAGGACCCTCTAGAGAATTTGTCGACGCCTTTTGCTCTATCGAGCCCCGCTTGTCGCTACCTCCTTAGACTCAATCCAGGTGTAAGCCTTCTCAATCAAGGCTTTGTAGGTGTCGGGAAGGTCGGTGGACAGGAATTCCACCAAGCTTCGAGTCCGAAGGCCATGTATGAAGCCAGAGATCCTCTGATCTTCGTGCAACCCTAGAATTTGCAAGGTTTCATCAGTGTACCTGGTAACGAAGGCCCTCTTACTTTCGTTGTCCCTTTGTTTGATGGTGTGCACGGTTAGGTGAGTTTTGGTGTACTTCTCTGCTTTGGTCAAGTGTAACCGAACTTAGCCTTAAGATCATCTAGACTCATAATGCTCCCCAACTTCGTCCACTCCACCATATTCGTGCGGAGTCTCTCGGCGTGTAAATGAACATGTGGCATGCTACGTGCATGACCCACTTTTGCATTTTGATAGCGCCTTCGAATAAGTGGAGAAAGTTATCGATCGCCTTTCCCATCGTGAGGTGCCTATGTGAGTAGGCATCTTTACACCGTCGGTAAGGCGTAGTCCTCGATCCACTTCACGAAGGTGTGCAAGCTCCGAGGCTTGATGCATGAAGGGTTGTATGGAGGCGGATAAGCAGTGTAGGGTTATACGGGTTAGGAAATGGTTGTGAGTAGGTAGGGTAAGCAGTAGAGGGTTGATCTGAAGGGTATACCCCATTGATTGCATAGGAACCCGTCCATAGGGCTTTTCTTTGGTAATTACGGTTGGGGAGTGAACCATTTGGAGGGTAAGTGTTGTAGGTTTGAGCGGTAGGTAGGGATTCATTCCTGAGGGGTAATGGCGATTCATGTTGGAGTATGGAGGTGGATCTCCGACACTCGAAACATAAGAGGGGGGTACTGGAGCCCCTGTCCCTTCTCTTCCCAAGTGAACAGCAAGAAGAGGGGGCAGGTTTACCCCTCCGTTTCCTACCGGGTTGTTTCCTCCGTTGGAGTTCTCGCTCCTCCTTTCACCATGCGTTCTTTCCCTTCTTCCCAGATTTCCTCTGGGTCCTTCTTCAAAATCCACCGTCCTTCCATTTGACCTTTTAATGGAAGGAGAACCATTTCGCAGGGCCGTGTGCGCCCGCCCATGATTGAGTCGCCCCGCGCGATCTCCTCGTCATACTCTTAACTGGAGTATTCCAACTCCCTCTGCATTTCAGTATTGCGAACCTGTCTCTTGTGAGCCCTTAGCAAAGAATCTAAGGCCTCAAAGTTTGCCTCAACGAAGGCGGGATTAATTTCTGGAATAGGGTTAGCGGATGTTGAGGCGTGATGCACGGGAGTAGTTTCCAAACGAGATCGTGTGGTAAATGTTGAGGCTGTTATGGGGGCGAGATTGTCGGTGTTAGTTGTGGTGAGTCGGACCAGAGTACAGAAACCTGGTGGAGGTGAATCTTCTCTTCCTGGTTCCATGTCGGAAAAGTAGTGTAGTTGGTTAGGGTATTAGGACTGGGTGATTACGAGACTAATAGTTGTGGTCCCACGGATGGCGCCACCGATTGTGCAAAGATTGCACTACAGTGCTCGATGAGGATCAAAGTAATGAGGGTGTATGTTCCAGCCAAGACCGCTCGTAACCCGAGAATAAGAAATACTAAGAAACTACGTTAAGTGATTACGCAAGGGTAGGACCTGCGAACCACCTCCCGTGAGAGTAAGTATGAGTTATGGTTGTATAAGTGTGTGTAAGTAAAAGATGAGTGTGAAATGAGCATACCATAAACCATTGTCCGTCTAACCTATTTATAGTGGAAGAAATACGGTTAGAAGCACTCTTGCATGAATGTCGGAGATCATGGGGCGCCCCATGATTGTGGGTAACCGCTAGGGTTAGTGACCCACGCTCAAACTTGACGGGAAGCCAAGAGAGAGGAGATCGTGGGTTTGACTAAGTCGAGGTTCCTTATCCATTGTTCCTTCACAACCATACCCAGAAGGGCTTAGGTGCGAATGGCGAATTCCCTTAGGTAACCTTTGTGCCAACGAATGGATTGACGCCTATGGATATTTTGGAATCCTAACTTGGGCCTTCAGATGGAAGGGCTTCGACACGTCCCGAGGAGTGTCCTTCGAGCTACTCGAGGGTACATCATCACCGTCAAGGAGATTCTTTGGAATTCTACCGATCACAAAGATTTATATCGATCAACGGGAACCGTGGTTCTTGCAACCCTATTCAACGAAAGTGAACAAAGACACTTTCGTGTATTTTATTGTAAACTGTTGTTTGCAGGAACATCTGACGGTTGCAGCTGATCGAAATTGAGAAGTCAATCCATAACCACGTGCTCACACCTCACTCTCATGTTTAAAGAAATCATGATAATCTAAAGACCTAAAGCAATGCTTCCGCAACTCTGATGCAAATATCATGATCCAACAAAGTGTGAGCATGTCGGTCCAGAAGTCACATATATCACATGAAGGCGATACAACCAAGGATGATTCAGAGATTTACTGTGGCTAATGATCTCGAAGAAAGCTCAAAGATCACCAAGTCATGGATCAGTTAAAGACCTCCACTGAAAGTACAAAGTATGTGGACTTTGAAGAATCAAAGGCTACGAGCAACAAAGCAAAGAACGTGTAATAGAATGCTAGAGTTCAAAATGTATTATCTATATGTAATTGAGGTGACCTCCCTTAGGAGGAGATTGTTAGGATTTAGTAAATCCGTAAGTTAAAGACTCGGTCACCTCAAGTATTTGTAAGCATTAGAAAGCTCGCAGTCTTAGTCGTTTAGTTATTATAAGTAGTTAGTTAAGTAACATTGTGGAGGACGGACGGGTCTTTACCCACTGTATACCTGATCCACAGCCCGTAGGAGGCGTATTTGTAAATACTATAAATACCTTCTACCTCCCAAGGTAGAATGTGGAGCTTCATAATATATCATTTTACTTTATCTCACTAGAAGTTCCCATCCTCTCACTTTCTCTCTCTAAAACTCTCTTTCCATTCGATCCATAGCTTGTGTGTCAGTGTGTTTATGATAACCAATATATTACACGGTCGATTCCTCAACTATAAATTTTAAATGTTTATTTTTCTTTTTTTCTTTTCTTGCGAAGATCTAAGGTGGTTCCTCGTCAATTTCTAAGGTAGGTCCCAAAGTTCTTCATTGTATCGCTTCTAAACAAATTTAATGAACAAAGTGGTTCACGGGCACCACCTGATTATGCATAGTTCGCCCATGGCGCGACAAGATCTCATTTTTGTACTTGTTTGGTGGTGCGCTCATTTTTCTTTCTTCTTTTTTTTGGTGTGTTTTTGAGGTATTTTTTTTATGTATATTTATATAAAGTGAGGTATTTTATGTGTTTGTTTTGATAGCGGCCACTACACCTGTTTGGTGGTGTTGAATGATAATGTGACATTTACGTGAAAATAGTGGATTTGATGACCATTGCTCCAAGTCTAAAATCATGTCATCATTTGAATCGAGGCAACTTTGATCCATGTATTAAGCAAATGTTGATCCTAGTAATCGTATATCTGCAATCAACTAGTTAATTAAACATGTTGATAGTCGCCAACCTTGATTCTAAGAATGGTGGTAATAATGACCGTCAAGATGATCGGCGACTCAACATCAATTCAACTTTTCAACATCGTCATCAAAATACTGTAATAAGACAACCAACATCACCACCAAAACATACCACACTTGACACACAAATTAAATATACCTCACAATATACTCATACAAACAAAATAACAAGGGAAGAAGTCGGTCTTGTGGTCGACTGAGTTCTCCCAAAACATACCGAAAGCGCGTTGCCGAGGGGGACTTTTTAAGCATGTTGCGTTGTATAAGACCCAAGACGCGTCCTTGGGTCCTTATTACGAGCAACCTAAGGTCGGTGGTAACAGTGACTGCAAATATAACCACCAACTCAACCTAACGTCAGCTTATCCCTCCTTAACCAACATCACCAACAATATAGTGGAATAACACAACCAGCATCATCACCCAAATATACCTCACTTGTACACAAATATACCCCACAAAACATTCACACACACAAAATTAAAGAAAAACAAGTTGGTCGTTCATACGACCGAGATCTCCCAAAACAACACCAACGGCGCATCATCTTCATGGGTTGAAAATTATAAAAAGAGTCGTTTTAGGGGGTCGACCGTCACGTCATTGGCACCTTATTACCACCAGCCTAATTTTTGGGATCTTTTCTATTGTTGTTTTTCTATAACTAACAATACATCATGCGTGTATATAACAAAACAAATAAATAAAAAAATGTGTTGGTCTTTTCTAATATAATTTTGATCCGTTGTCAATCTGACATGATCATTTGCTACATATTTACATTACTTGAGTAAAAAGCCAACTATTACGATTATAGATCTAGATTTTATAATGTGAGTTAATGGGTCGCTAATGATCTATCTCTTCATCAAGTAATGGCACAACTAAGTTGTTTCACCTATCAATATACAATAAACAAAAGGTTAAACAGGCACAAAAAGCAGTGGCGGAGATAAAGAGGGGTCGGGGGTCATGTTATCTTCCGGCGAAATGTAGTGCAAATTTTCGAATTTTTTTGGCTATTTTTGTGATTTGCCCTTCTAAAAAACCAATTTTTAGTGTAGTTTCTAAAAGTTATCATATTTTGCTCCCTCGACAATAAAGTTCTAACTCCGCCCCTGACAAAAAGAGATAGATGCATGCTATTTTCAGAAAATACGTTGCGTGTGTTATCTTATTATGCTGATTTAAGAAGTAGCTAGCAAGTTAATCTCTTATCGATGCTATAGACTTTTCCTTAACTTTCTTAATTTAGAAGTTATAAAGTTAATTTATTAATCAAAATAAATGTCGTGCAAAGCAAATTCGCTCGACGTTAACTAATAAGATTAAACAACCACTTGTTAATGTAATTGGATTGGTTGGAAAATCGTGAGCCATTTAAATAACCCAAGAGGATGAGCTAACTTTGTCAACAATTATTCAATCAATGCAAGGGATAATTATCGTTTTATGACTTTGTAACCTTCTAAAATCGTGCTGCATTATGGCAAATTTGATAGTAATGTTTCTTTGCTTGAAGGCGCACGCAATATGCAATATGACAATTTCTTAAATTTTAATATGGGTGACTTGTTATTGCGGGAATATTTAAAAGTTGGATTCTCGAATACTCTTGAATTAAAGAATGAAAAAAACTTTTGGGCTCGTTTGAACGAATTTTAAAAGTAAAAAACAAAAGTTTGAAGCGTTATCAAGAGATCAGACCTGTCATCAAAACCCGTAAAAAGTGAAGTTTTAAGATTAGCCTGTCGGAGACTTCGTCATATCCCATGCCTAGCTTGATGCCATCACAAATACACGCCGTCACTCTCTAAGCCGTGACGCTGTCAGCCCGAGTCGGTGGAAAACCTCAAAATCGAAGACGGTGAGGTGACGCCGTCAACCCCTAAAGGATGACGCCGTCACCTTCAAAAATCTATATATTGTTTTGCTATTTTTCATAACTCGTGTGCAACTGTTGGAATCACACGCTAGCCTAACTCCTATGTTATTTTCAATGTTGTTATAACATCATGATATTTTTTTACCTTTAATCATTCAATCATGTTTATCATTGTTTGTATTGATTCTAAGATTGCATGAAACTTGATATTGTATAATTATACTTATTGTTTCCTTGATTGGTGAAGGAGATTGTGTGTTAAAAACTAGTTTCGGAACCGCCTTGCTAGAACACATTAACAAAAAGTAATTAATTAGGTCTCAAGTTCAATATTTGCTAGGTGCAAATAACATTGAAGTGGTCACGCCAACCTTCTGAAAGGGAGGGCTCTACCTGGTTTGAGTATGTGTGGCGGTGAGTTCAAACCATATTGATTAGTCGGTCAAAAAGTCGGAAATCATGGTTACTCAAAAAAAAAAAAAAATCGACCTACGATCCACATATAATCTAGCTTACTACTTTATGTGCATCCATCGCGACCGTAGAGCTCGATTGATTTGCTAGGTAAATAATCCGATTGGATATTACGTGCTTGATAGTTATTTTGTATACATCGCGACCGTATATCCGGTCACATCAGTTATCATTGCATAGGTTGTAGCTTACCCATACATAAAATGGAACTAGGAATATTCATTGCTCAACCAATTAAGGTGTAATAATTTAATAAGTATAGTTGGATCACTAATAAGAGCACTCCCATCCATAACACCATAACACCAATAACACCCTCCACGTCAGCGCCACATCAGCTTTAACATTTAACATTAACATCCCCAAAAAACACTCCCATCCATAACATCCCAATAACACCATAACACAAATAATATTTCATATTTTCAATTTCAACCCCTAAACTAAAACAAACATTTCATTTATTAAACTAAAACAAACATTTCATTAAAACTAAAAACATATTACAATACGAGGTTAGAAAGAAAAAAAAATACAACGAAAAAAAAAAAAAAAAAAAAAAAAAAACCACACCGCAATACGAGATTAAAAGAAATACGATCTACTGACGAGGTTTCAAGTTATATTTTGCGATGATTCGATCTTTTTCGTCATTGATCCACTGCACGACCATTGGATCTTGCCCATCAGTAGACGTCATCAAAAACTTGATCTCTTCCAACCTTGTTAATGTGAGATCTCTTTCCTGCGCCGCCCGATACGCCGCTTCGGAGGCTTCTCGTTTGCCATAGTTTCTGTAAAATAAGCTGACGAGCTCGTTCCTCCAGTGCTTGTTCCCCCAGTACTTGTTGTAGTCTCGGATCGTGCTTTCTTGGTAGCACGTTTCTTTCCCATGGGCCGTGGTTGTTCATCATTACCAAAAAAGCCTCGTTTGTTTGGCTTGGGACTTCGCCGGTTAAATCAACCGGTTCCGGCGTCTCCCATTTCTTATAATGACGCAAAACATCCCAAGCGCCATCGAGACCAAACAAGTGCTCCTCTGCTTTCCTCACGATACCATTGCTTTGCCCGCTTCATCACATCCACCTCACTTTCACCGCTTCGTTGATCCCGTTGCACACGTACGTAACAAGAGTTGAACTTTGTGCATATCCTGTTCCACGATGTCCATTTGCTTGACATAATGTCCTTGGAGCGCCGTTGAAAGTTGAGTCTATTGAACTCATTTCGACCCGATACCAAAACGTATCTCTAGGTTGGCACTTTCCAACTTTTGGATCCTCCGAAGCGACTATGTAACACCTTGCAAGTAATGCTTCCTCTCTTTGAATTCCAACGATTGGTAACGACAACCTCCTCATCGTAATCAATTGGTTCGGGCTCGGGGTCTTTGGATTTTTGGATTTTCGCCCATACGACCTTTTCCTTTTTGGTGGAGATGTGGGTGTCTCAAAGAACATCTTGTGTTTCATTTGTGATTGTTGTGTTGTTGTGTGAATTGTAGGTTTTGAAAGTTGGAGTTTAAGGTGCTTTGTTGGTTTTGTTGTTGCCAAAACAGTAATCTTTGTTGTTGTTGCCACATTTCTTGGCTTGATAAGCCTAGTGGGTTGGGGTTTGAAGATGAACTAGCGTTCGGGTTAGATGATGAACCCGGGTTTGAGGGATTCCACCCATCATTGAGAAGATTGAAGAAAGTATCGTCGTTGCCTCCCGACATTTTTTTTTTTTTTGCAGTTAATTGAAGTTGAAAGATTGAGAGTATTGAGAGGATTTAGAAGTGGAAGTGTGAATAAAAATGGTGTTTTGATTGTGTATTTATAGTGGTAAAAAAAGGTTTTTGAAATTTTTTTTTATCAATTCTAGCCGTTAGGGACTAAAAATGATTTTTTTTTAAAAGTTAACGGCTAGTAGCCGTTAGAGGGACTAAAAATGAAAATTTTTTGAATTTTTTGATTTTTTTTTTGTTTCAGCGCTTAACGCGCGTTCCGAAGGCAACGGCCAGGGACCAACGGCGTTAACCTGCTCCTCTTCCATTGGTATAACGCCGATAACGGCGTTAAAAGCCCCCTAACGGGCGTTAGGGCGTTACGAATGAGAGTGCTCTAAGGAGTAGTGTATTCCAGATAAATACGCTTCTCAAAATATTTGTTAGCACCAATTTACTTTTCTTGTGATTTACTTTAATTGTCTTTTTAGGTTAATCTTAGTCTTAGAAACACTGTTGTCTTCGAGTTTCTAGAGGCCTTGCGCAAAATTCAGTTTAATAATAAAAACGGGCATAAAATAGAAAGTAAATTATTTTTAAAGAGATAAAATGAGATATAATCGGTTTTAAAGTGCTTCGGGTAGCACTTTCAATGCAACTTCTTAAATTAAATACTTGTAGTTACATTTATAGAATATATATATTTTTTTAGAAATGCAACAATATATTAAGGAATCAAGAATCAAAAATACAAAGAAAAAACACCCAACTCTTTAATAAGAAAATAAAAACTTGGGCCCAAGGAAAAAATACAACAAGGAAATTAGACCTACACAAAGCTAAGCTACAAAAACAAAAAGCATCACAATTATATGCCCCACATGGGGCATACATATATCTATATACCTTAAATATTGTGCTAGTATTTATGTACTAAATATAATTCTCTAATTTTTGTTAATTTTTATCTTTGTAATATTTCAAAGTGTGATCATAAAATCTTGTTTTGTGTCATAATATTCTAAAAAAGTTGTGATTTATTCTAATGCCTAATATATTATTAATGGGTTCTCAATTCTTTAAGTTATTCCGCAAAATCATATTGTTAATAGAGTAAAAATAAGAATAAACGGGGAAAGGCATGAGTATGATGGAGGATCGCGCTCAAAAAAGAAAACCCGATTAAACCCCAATGGGGAATAAGGCGGGTTTGAGGGAGCATCTCGCCCCAATGGGGCGCCCAGATAAGATCCTCAATGGGGATTGAGGCGGGTTTAGGGATGATTTTTGTAATCTGGTTTGAGGATGGGGATGGTCGGCCCGCCCCAAACCCGCCCCATTGCCATTCTTATACACCACCAACAATCACATGGATAAGGCCACAACAAATACAATCCCAGAAAGACAATTCAAGGAGCAGTTAAGGCCAAAATGGCATAAGAGAAAGCGGGACACACCCACTTGCTCACTCCCAATCCAATTAGACCCCAACTCACAACCTTAAAGTGCAAATATCAACTGCCACATAATACTATAGAGCACTACCAATTAAATTCATAATTAGACCATGAAAGTATCATTAGGAAGCAAAAACTTGACTAGAGCTAGCCGCTGAGCAAAAGTCAAGAACATAATCCAACAATTCCATTCTTGTAATTGAAGAGAAAATTGACATATACCAGTATATAAACTGTCAAATAGCACAGACAACATATATACCTGTACACAAGGTTGCAAAAATCGCTAGGCGGTAGCTGGGCGGCCGGGTAAGGCCTAGCGATTAATCGGTTAGGCGGGGATTAATCGGGGATTAATCGGATTGGATTTTTTATATATAAAACTATAAAATTTTGAAACTATATGCCCGATTTGGCCGATCTAGCCGATTTTTTCGATTTGGCGATTTTTCCGATTTTGCCGATTTTTTCCGATTTTTCCGATTTTTACCAGAATCGCTTTTCCGATTTATCCGATTTTCTCGATTTGGCGATTAATCGGCCGCCTAGGCCGGTTTTTATCCGATTTTTGTCAGTAACCGATTAATAAGGCCGATTAATGAAAATCGGAACGGCTAATCATCGCCTAGCGATTAATCGGCCGCCTAGACCGATTTTTGCAACAGAGCCTGTACACGATCCCAGAAAGCTGAAGAATGAAAAATTACTTACTGTAAACGACTTTTTGTTGGGTCCCGTAACCAACGTTGCCAATCTAACTCTTTATATTTATTTGATCTTCGCACAATCCACTTGTAGCTTTTTAGTTGAATATCTTGAACAATTTTGTTAGTACTTGAAATCTTGTTGCCAAACACATGAGCATTTCTTGCTTTCCATATGAAGTACCCGATAGTCCAAATAACCACTTGCCAAACACGAGAAAAATAGATAGGAACATTAACGTTTCCATTTGATGAAAAGAATTCATCAAGAGAGAAAGCATTAACGAACCCCACCTTCCACCAATTAAAAATTTTGTCCCAAACACCCATATCTAAATCACAAGTGATCAAACTATGAGTACACTTTTCCACAATATTTTTACAACTTGGACAAAGAACCAAGTCCAAGTCAACTCCTCTTCTATCAAGCTCTACACGAACCGGTAGTCTACCTCTCAAAGCCCTCCACACAAATATGTTTACCTTTTTAGACACCAACTTGTTCCATATCGTTTCTTGCCCTCCATTATCTAACTCTAGAGTCTTTTCCTCGATCAATCTGGAAAGCTCTTTAACCGTGAACTCATCTTCTTCGCCAAGCGACCACTTCGAACGATCCCTACACTTATTAGAAATAACAACATGTTGCAAAACCCCTAGTAAATCCTCGAGCTCCTTACTTACTCTACCACTACTGCTTCTAACCCAATCCCATACCCACACCCATCTATTATCTACCCATTCCCCTCTTTCAAACACACTAGCCTCTTCCTCCTATCTAAATGATATAATCTAGAAAATCTATCACAAAGCCTCCCGTTGTCTACCCATTGATCTACCCAAAACCTGGTATCCCTCCCATCTCCCACCCTCCCAACAAAAGAAGAAGTGAACTCAACCCCTAACTCGTTAATTTCCTTGCCAATATTCACAATATCAAGCCATACCCCACCCCCTTTCATTTCCCCACTGTTGGAATCACTCCTAAACAGTATTTCAAGTATTTATATTTCATATGTAATAGGTAGCTTTATTATGGCCTTTATGTTTGTTTAAGGTCTAGCTTATGTAGAAGGCCCATAAGCTTAGGCCCAAGCCCAATAAGGAATAGGGAAGGAGAGGGAGTGTTGCCCTAGCTCCTTGCCTATATAAACATTGTAATAACCCTCACTTGAGGGTTGGTTGTTCAAGTTATTTTCTTTCACATATGCCTCACGCCTAACCGTATACTATATTGTGTGTGTGTGTGTTTGATACTTGTTCAATTGCCTTCATCTCTTTCTCTATAACTTATGTTTGTAAAACTAGTGACCTAACAGTGGTATCAATCGCCAAATAGTTGGGTGTACACTTTGTTTTTGAAGTTTTTGTTTTTGGGTCTTACGCGTAAAGATAACGCCATCTTTGGTTCTCTTAAAAACTCGTTTTTTACACTTTTTAATCCAAGATTCTTGTACTTTCAATGTTTTGAGGTGTTAAAATATTGGTTTTGGCAAAAGTTTCAAACTTTACGCGTGGATCTACGCTTTTAAGCTTGTTTTTGTTCGTGGGTGTCGTTCTCACGCAGAACCTGCTTAGGAGTTTTGGTACATCAAAATTCACACTTTTGTGTTCTTTTGGTACTATTGAAGCTATTCCATAACAAAAATCTGGTTTAGAAACACATTTGGGCAAAATCAAAGTTACGAGTAATTCTACGCGTATCAAAACCCTAAAATTACGCGTAAGATTTTTTTCCTTGGTTTGATCTTCATTTTTTTTGTTTATTCCGTGTTTTCTTACTTGGATAAGTCTGAAAATACGTCGAATTTGGATATCTTTTGCTTTGTGAAGTGTAAAGATCATTTGAGCAAAACCCTAAACTTACGCATAAGATAAGCTTACGCGTAGAAATCCCACGATAAGATTCACTTTACGCGTAAACTTAGGTCTACGCATAAGGTAATCCTACGCCTAACTTTCTACGCCTAACTTTTGTCTACGCATAACTTTAGTGCTTTTATCCTACTTACGCGTAAGCTAAATCCTACGCGTAACTTCTTATCGTTACACGTAAATTTTGGTGTTTTTACGCTTAAGTGCTACTTGGTTTCTTGTCTTTTCTACGCCTAAGGACACTTCATCAACAAAGGTTCATTCGACTACAAAGATCCAATTTTACTTCACAAGTTCATCAACATGTCTCAACCACCATACTCTAACTATTTCCCTCACACTTATAATCATCAACAACAACAACAATTAACTCCACAACATCAACAATGGAATCAACAACAAGCAATTTATCAACAACAATTTAACCAGCAACATACTCCACAAATGGGTGCAATTCCACCTCCACAAATGGTTCAAACACCACCAAGCCTTCAAGTTCCACCCTACACAACTGATTTCAATCAACATCCATCACGGACCACTATGAAGGAACCCACTTGGTTTGTAAAGATGTGTGAAGCTTTAAGCGACCAACAATCAATTCATGAAGTGGATCACTTGATAGACCTCCAATGCTCACTCCAGAAACTACGATCAATGGGTGATAAGGTTCTTTAGGTTTTGTGATCTAAAGAAGCCACATGGAAAGTTCTTAAAGAAGGTTATCTTGAAGGTCCATTTGAGATGCCTCTTGTCATTGTACCCGGAGATCCAACTTCTTTGTTCCACCAAGAGATGAACAAACCAACATTGCTATCATTGCAGATTTAAATCCTACTGAACTTCTACACTATGAAGTCGATGAACTTGCAATGGAATACATCCTCTTAGGATTACCAAACCCAATTCTTCGTAGTGTTGATGCTCAAAAGACCGCAAAAAGATGTGGGATCATATTCGCCTTCTTATGGAAGGATCATGTACTCAATCGGGAGGATTTGGAATCTAAAATTTACTTGGCTTATGAACACTTCATGATTGAACACGAGAGACACTAGAGTCCTATCATCATCGATTTTCGACATCATCAATGATTTGGATAAACACAACATCATCATGCCAAGAATTGCGGTGAATACTAAGTTCCGAGTAGTCTTGGTCCCGAATGGGAGAAGTATGTCATCTTTCTCCGTCAAGCAAAGAATATGCATCATTCTACTTATGGATTGTTGTACGATTACTTGAAGCCTCATGAAAAGGAAGTTGATCGGGAAAGGATTCTCCATGCTCAAATTGCTAAAAATCACAACCGGATAATCAACAACTTGCCTTGTATGCTCAATGTAATTATCCTCTCAACCAAAGAACTCAACCAACTGCTTCAAACACACCTTCACAACAACAACCTCAACAAAATCAATTGGTTCCATACAACAACAATGCTCAAGCATATGTTAGTGAAGCGATCGAGGAAACCGATCCGTTCAAGCATTGCAACAAGGATTTGTGATGATTGCTAATGCTTTTGGCCGTTACACCAACAAATCCAACAATCGTATTCGTTCCTCATCTAACACACGGACTCAAGTGTTGTGAACAATGGACGTGTTGAAGTTCGTAATCGTGATTATGGTCGCCGATGGGCGGTGGTCAAGGGTTCAATGTTGTGGTAGGAATAACAATGAGCTCAAGTGGTGGAACAGGAAATGCTCGTAATCGGTTAAATGGTCTTAGATGCTACAACCGCAATGAGAAGGGACATCGGCTAATGCATGCCCAAAGCCAAGGACTAGGGCGGTGCTTATTTCAAAGAGGCCTTACTTTTGGCTCTTAAGGATGAAGTCGGTGGATCTCTCACGAGAAAAAGAACGAGCTTTATGGCGTATGAGACTCGGATGATGATATGGAGGACTTGCGTGCCAATGCAACGTTATGTTGATGGCTAATATGCAAGAGTTACACATGAGTGAAACAGCCCAAGATGACATCGATGGCTTGTCTCGTGTACCGAACAAACCATCATCATATCTCGAACTAATATCTCCATCAATATCCGAATCGCACGGCTCGAATGTTCAAATGAGTCATCTACATCTCATTCTCGATCTTCAAATAAACCCGTAGTTACATTTGACGATCCGTAAGACCTTATGGTTTCCTTGATAATCAAATTGACTCCGTGGTTATACTTGAGGATCTAAATAATGATCATGTTGTGACTCACATTGAACAAGATGAATCTTTGCCCCATCGGATCTTGTTCTATTACTTCAAGACCAACAATCCCAAATTGTCGCATGTGTTGCATTAAATCGGTCCTTAAAAGTAAAATGCATCGTTAACCAAGGATTTTGAATGTTTACAAATGAAACTCAACTTTTCAAAACTCAAGACAACCGTGAAAAAGGTTTTGAAGCCGCTTTGCAAAATCTCATCAAAACGAAAAATATTTAGAGACGGATCGTGATCTAGCCGCCTCAAGAATGATTTGTTGTGCGAATTAGAACAAGCTGAAACACGAACATAAAAACAAATTAACGCCTCACCTTGGAAAATCAAAAAGCTAAGGTGAGTTGTTAAATTGTCAAAACAGTTCTCCGCATACAAAAAGCATTCAACGAATCGGGTAGATGACCTTCTTGAAGAAATTATCGGCTTGCAAAACAAACTTAAAGAGTTTAAAGCTGTTGTTTACAAACATGGTGACTCAAGAATGACTATTGAAAAGTTTACCTTAAAACCCAATCCAAAAGGATATGGAAAAATCTAGGCGATTATAAACCAAAGCTTTCACTAAAACATTCAAACCAACTCTCAAGTTTCCAAAGAGAATACAAAATTGATAATACTATCATGAGTGTTGTTGAATATCATCGTCAAGAGGAATTAGATGCGTAAGACGCGAGTCGATCAAAATTACAAAACGTTGTTTACAACAAACCTTTTAATTATAAAACGCGGTCACTTCACACACCAACGGATTCTTCAACCACACCAAGGGTTATCATCAAAACACCGAGTCTTCTATTGTTAATCCCAAAATGACTTTGCACAAACTTATGGTCCTTTACCTTCCATTAGTGAAGTAAACTCACAACTCGAAAATCGAAATATTCTTCGATATTTTGACATTTTCATGGTCGACCTCAAAATTTTACAACATGAGATAGAATATCGATCCGAAATCAAAGTTGAACATTTTCAATCGCCTCGGCGCGAGAACAAAGAGTCATTTTCGGAAAAATCTTTACCTAATGTTAAAAACTTGAAAAGTTGTGCAATTGCTCGAAAAGGATTTTCATAAGGAACTTGGGGTAATGAAAAGCGCGCCGAGAAAATGAAACATCTATTTCTAATACTAAACGTAAAAGAAACTCTTGAGAAAAGATGTTGATCGACTCTTGGAAGATGTTATCAGGTCGATATCCATAATGTTGTGTTATTCTATTCTTTGCCATATGCATCGATCATATCTCACCGATATTGTTGAAACTGTTATTCTTGTTGAGAACACCGATAATGTGCTTCGGATCGAGTCTTTAAAAGTCGAAAATAAACGATTACTCACTGAAATTTACAATGCAAAACGTCGTCTTCATTGGTGTGAAAAGATATTCACAACCATCAACTTAGTTTTCAAAATAAAATCGCTCAGTTGAGTGCAACATCTTCGATCCTAAAATTGAGCAACTGGATGATCAAAACGTGTCTTTGAAAAGTCAAATCTCAAAATATGAACAAGAACTTTTAAAAGTTAAACAGAATATGGTGTCATATTTGATTTACTCAAAAGACTCGACTTGAAGCATCAAACGAACTTGATCACTATCTTGCTCACACTAGAGAAGTCATGAATTTTCTTTGGTAATATTCGCTCGAAAATCAAGATCTAATTCACACCATCTCTAAGTTACGGAAATGTTAGGAAAGTATGAACAACTTCCGCCTCTTGTGATTAAGAGATTAGCACCGGTCACACTTAGTAATCGTGAACCTAGAATTCCCACCGCCAAACCACAAGTTGCTAATGTGTTTCCCTCTCTTGAAACAGAATAGTTGCATCTTTTCCAAACGTCCGCACTTCACGACCTAGGAGCCCTCAAACGAAGAATAGGAAGTTGCGACCTAAGAAAAGATCAATAAGGAATGCTAAAGTAGAAGAACACCCTAGGACTCGAATAAAACTCATGTTGCTTCCACTATAGATGTTGCGTCGGCAAATGTAATACAAATAGTGATGTAACGAATGCTAAACCGTTAAGTACTTTTGATATTCATCGATGCACCTTGTGTTATTTGTCGGAAGAGTATGAATTCGATTGTCATGACAAATGTGTTGCTAAAGCTATGATCTCTCGATTACGAAATCCTAAGAATTGGAATACCTCTAGGCCCACTAATCATTCTAAGTCTGTGCTTGGTAGACCGCCTTCTTTAGATTCTAAGGCAACCATTGCTATCACAAGAGCTCCGCTTCACCTCCTAAGAATGTAGTACCACCTAGTGTTTTCACTAAGACTAAAGCAAAGAGTAGTTATAGATGGCGAAATGGATATATAACACACTAGGATTTAAATGGATGCCCAAACTTATTAATGTGTGTATATCTAATATACGCTTGAACCCTCAACATTCCGGGTTCCACATCTACTTCTATTCCATCCGTCGTCTGTGTGTAATGCGGTGATGAGATCATTCTAGATTGTTGATAGCGGATGTTCCCGACACATGACAGCAACCTTAAACTGTTATCCAACTTTATTGCAAAGTTCATTGGCACCGCAGATTCGGAACGATCACTCGCAGCCTATCATGGGCTACGGAGATTATGTCAATGGGAACATCGAAATCGCAGGGTTTACTATGTGGAAGGCCTCGGTCACAACTGCTTTCGATGGGTCAATTTTGTGATGGAGATTTGGAGGTTGCTTTCGGAGAAAACTTGTTTCATTCGTGATCTACATGGAAATGACCTTATGTCCGGCTCGCGTAATTCTAGTCTCTACACTATCTCTATGCAAGACATGGTTGCTTCCTCTCCCATTTGCTTACTTTCAAAGGCAACATCTACAAAATCTCGGCTATGGCACCGTCGTCTCTCACATCTAAACTTTCAAACCATCACCAACCTTGCTCGACACAAACTAGTTAAAGGACTCCCACGATTCCGGTATTCAAAAGATCACCTTTGCTCACTGTGAACAAGGGAAAAGCACTCGTGCTCATTTTCCTTCAAAGGTGGAACACAACTCTCAAACATGTGCTTCATCTTCTTCACATGGATTTGTGTGGCCCGATGCGGCGTGCAAATGATCAATGGCAAACGCTACATCTTAGTAATTGTTGATGACTACTCACGATGGAATTGGGTCTACTTTCTTCGTAGCAAAGACCAAGCTCCACAAATGATCATCACCTTTCTCACAAAAATCTGAGTTCGACTCGCAACATCGTCGGAATCATCATAATGAGACAAAGGAACTGAATTTGTTAACAAAACCTTCGTGAATTCTATGAGAAAGTGGAATTCAACATCAAACATCTATTGCACGTACACCGAACAAAATGGAGTTGTTGAAAGAGCGAAACCGAACGTTAGTGGAAGCGCAAGAACAATGTTAATCAATGCTAAACTTCAGATTACTTATGGGCGAAGTTGTATCTCATCGCATGCTATACTCAAAACCGTTCTATGATCACAAACGCCACAACAAAACACCTTTCGAGCTTGTCCACAACTATAAACCGAACCTCAAACACTTTCATGTATTTGGATCCCTTTGCTATCCGAATAATGATCGTGATGATTTTGGAAAGCTCAAAGCCAAAGGCGATATTGAGTCTTTATTGGATCTTGTGACAATTCTAAAGGCTTCCGAACTGGAATCGTCGAACTAAGGAGGTAATGGAAACGATTCATGCTCATTTCGATGAACTCACGGAAATGGCCACGAGTACAATGACTTAGAACCGGTCACAACCGCTTAAACTTCCTCAACCCCATCATCACCGAACAAAGCCCCCACTAACTCGTCAAAAATGGAAAGGTTATTTGCTCCTACGCTCGCGTGACGATATTGATGAACGTGCTCGGTGTATCCCATTGTTTCACCGCACAACCCGATAATACTCCTATACCGATACACTGCTATAACAACTCTTGTTGAAGATGCACCTACACGATTGACTCCAACACAACAGTTGAACACACCGCTTCCAACAATGATGAACCGGTGATGATATTCTAAATGAAGTACCCCACCGCAGATTTTGATCCAAATGCGTTCTTCAACCCGTTTTCTAAGATCTGCTTGCACGGATGTCGCGGAATCTTCAACAAACCATTTGAATCCTCGAATCGCACAATGTATACCAACATCAACCTCTACACACCGATGGACAACAGACCATCCTCGGCTAACATTATTGGCAACCCGAATCAACCGATCGACAACGTCTTCACACAGATGGTGAACATTGCATTTATGCACTCTCGCTGTCGCCAATCGAGCCTAAAAACATTAAAGACGCAATGACAAAAGACAAGCTGGATTGAATCCATGCAGAAGAACTCAACCAATTCAAACGTCTTGAAGTATGGGAATCGATTGAAAGACCAACAGGGTCTACGTCATTGGTCTAAAATGGATTTGGAAAACAAATTGGATCTTTGAAGGAATGTCATCCGAAACAAGTCACGCCTAGTTGCTAAGGGCTATCGTCAAGAAGAAGGAATAGACTTTGAAGAATCTTTTGCTCGGTTGCTCGTCTTGAGGTCATTCGGATATTTCTCGCGTTCACGCTCATATGAATATGACGGTCTATCAAATGGATGTCAAAGCGGCGTTTCTCAATGGGCAACTTAAAGAAACGGTCTATGTCACCAACCGGATGGATTCGTTGATCCCGAGTTCCCGAACCATGTCTACAAACCGAACAAAGCTCTTTATGGTCTCAAACAAGCTCCTCGGGCATGGTACGATAAGCTATCATCTTTCCTCATTGCCAATAATTTCACCAAAGGCTCGGTTGACCCAACTCTTTTATACAATATCACGGGCACATATCTTAATTTTTCAAATTTATGTGGATGACATCATTTTGGGTCGACACATAAAAGTTTTCAACCGCTTTGCAAAACTAATGAAGAAAAATTTTGAAATGTCCATGATGGGTGAACTTACGTTCTTTCTAGGACCGCAAGTTCATCAATCACCCGTGGTATTTTCTTGAGTCGATCCAAATATGCCCTTGAACTGTTAAACAAATTTGGAATGACAACTCGTGACACTTATGCCACACCAATGGCTCATACCAAGAAGTTAGATGTCGATTTACATGGGAAATTAGTTGACCCCACCAAATACCAAGTATTATTGGGTCTCTCATGTATCTAACATTAGCGAGACTGATATTGTCTTTGCCGTTTATCTATGCTCCCGTTATCGATCGCGACCAACTGAAACCCACCTCTCGAGGCTAAAAGAATCCTCCGATACATCAAGGAACCATTAACTTGGGGATCCGGTATCCAGAAGGATTCGGTTTTGAACTAATCGCTTTTGAGACGACGATCACGCGGGATGCTTAGACTCAAGAAAAAGTACTTGAGAGCTCTACAATTTCACGGTGATAAACTAGTGTCTTGGCAATCAAAGAAGAGGATTGTACATCGTTGTCATCAACCGGCGAATATGTAGCCATGTCCGCGTGTTGTGCTCAAGTCATCGGATGAGAACACAACTCAAAGACTATGGTTACGTATTTGATGAATCCCGATGTATTGCGACAATCGAGTGCCATTGCCATCTCGTGCAACTCATTCGAAGACTCAAATCAAAGCACATCGATCTACGCTATCATTTCATCAAGGACCATGTGGAGCAGTACCGTTGAATTATACTTTGTGGTCTTCGAATACCAATTGGCGGATCCGCTCACCAAAGCCTTGCCTCCCGCTAGGTTTAATGAGTTGGTCCACCGAATTGGTATGAGGTGTTTGACTCAAGAGGAATTGGATGACCTCTTAAAAGCAGTCTTAAAACACATCAAACACCAAAACATCTTTTGTAAATAAATTTTTCAAAAACAAAATACAAAAATATAAAATCCGATAAAACAACAAAAATATTCTCCTAATCTATATTTCTTTCAACATGGCAAGTACATTTCTTCCGTCAACACTTTAATCTTTCAAAATTCAAGTATTTTTCCAATCAAGTGTTGAGGGGAGAAAATAAACTCTTAACTGTTTCAAAACATCAGATACTTGCATGTTATCATATCTAGGTTGATTCTTTTACAAATGGTGGTACACTTTCCGGTTCAAAGACACTCCTCGGACTTAAATTAATAACCTTTCATTATTTTCTCAAGTCGAGGGGGAGTGTCGTCATGTTTCTTTCCTAAAAACTTTGTTTTGATAACCAAAATGGAAGTTAAAAGGCTTTGTTTGAAAAAGGAAAAGGTGGAGGGACCAAAACTGTCAAAAGGTTAAACTCCCTTTTAATAAAACACCCTCCCACCTACTTTCACTTCTCATTTGTTGCAAAAACCCTAAAACCATCCTACGCTTAAGATTCACTCAAGAAAACCGTGCTTTTGATCTTCATCTTGTAAGTGTTTTCGTGATTACAACATGTTTTTAAGATAAGGTCTTGAATTTCATGTAAATCCTACGGCTAAAACGTTTTCTACGCGTGATTAGGTGTTCTACGCTTATGCGTAAGAACACACAATCAATATGTGTGAGTTTGTGGTGAAATGGTTTGTGTCAAAACGCTCATAATACATCAATGATACCATTTTAACCATCAAAATCCACCCAGAAACACGAATTGATGATTTTTGAAAATTAGGGTTTATGAGTCGAATTGGGTATTTTCAAATGTGAAGTGTTTTGGTCAAAAAGATTGTTGTGTTATGCTTATGTGATAATGAATTGATGATATCCATGCCTTATAACCACCCAGAAACCTTAATTGATTCAGAATTAGGAATTAGGGTTTAATGTTCTAAAAATTGGGTATTTTTGATTCACTGCAAACTAAGTGTTAATATTTGGTCAATATACTCTCACAACATCTTAGATATACCAGAAAAACTTTGGTGCATAATCCATGGCTAAAATTCATACGCGTAGATTTAGGGTTTTAAAACTACGCGTAAGAGTTTCTACGTGTAACTGGAAAAATGTCCAATCGTGTTTTGATCTGTCATAAACTGAATGCTATGTGTTAATCATTGATGATGTGATGCTTTATTTCAGGCTTGCAACACTTAATATTCAGAATCAAGGTTGTTGTTAATCTACGCATAAGGATCACCTTACACGTAGCTTGTTATGCGTAAGATTAGTCTTACGCGTAGCTTCTACGCATAAGGTTCTACATATGGGACTACGCGTATCCTGTGAAGGATATGCGTAAGTGACCTCTACGCATAAGGTCAACTCTTACGAGTAGCCTTACGCGTAAGGTTAATATATGCCTACGCATAAGCTCTACGCATAAGGTCTCTTTTTCCTACGCGTAACATTTCTTACGCGTAAGTTAGGATCCTACGCGTAAGTTTACGCCTACGCATATATCATTCCTGTCTACGCATAACTTTACCAATCCTACGCATAAGCCGAGATCATACCTTCGTTATGAATTGTTACGTGTTCAAACTTGTAAATAAACTAATCATATCATCACGAATCCTAAAATGTCACTAATAAACTTAAATCATTTGATATGTTGTGAACAATAAGTGATAAAATAAACTTTAAAACTTAAAGTTAACTAACTCACAAAACATTTCACGACATCATTGAACTATTGAACATACAAGTGACTTAGGACTCGTAACAATCATTATCACTATACATTCAATAACTAGACAATAAGACCTTCTGTTGACTAACATTATGTCGATTCGATATGTTGGTTCTTTTGGCTAATGTTATTTGAGATCACGACATGGTCGAACAAATGAATGTGGATGCACCAAGTTCTCTCCATTGCCGATATCTATCCTCATGGCTATCCAATGAAGATAGGAAAGAACAATCTCCGTGTTGGCGTTGACACCTCACTTGCTCACGAATCTTCGTGTTTAATTGCTATTGACATTTCGAGGACTCATCCGTATCGAACATGATTACTCACTTTGCAAGCTGTTCACGAGATCTACATCCAACAGATTCGGAACACTATGGAAAGGGTCAAAGGACAAACCGCTGTGAAGGTGACTCAATCACAAACAAGTCACCATTACACTGCGCAGACTTAAGGGTCGTTCTCCTAATTCTCGATGTCGATCCAACCAAACTATATGCCACTTTGTTGAAGAGCTCACTCTCCAATTCTTAACCGACATCGGTTATGGCGAGGCTACTGGAGTAATCACCAAGCATTCTCACGTAGAGCTTAAGAGTATTCCTCAACCCCGAGAACTCTCTACATGATCATCACCAAGTCATTTACGGTCGTGACGGTGCCATGAGCACCCTAAGCTCATGGAACCGCAAATATTCGGCATTAGTCATCAGGAAACACATCGCTATCGAAGCTCGATTTGGGATGACATGATGTCATTTCTCAACAAACTTGGCTCAAAGATTCCTACATCGGATATACTAAATTGTTGATCCAGAGCACTTGGACTTCATCCCGATATTCCCAAGAGGCTCAATGACCCCGACAATCACGATATGTTGACGGAACCTATTCTATCTGTCGAGAATCAAGGAAGCGTCCACAAAGAAACAAGGTCTTTGTCTTTGATTTCCTTCTGGCGAAGATGTCGAAAGCTCGAAACGCACAAAAGATATCTTGAAGCGATCGGACAAGGCAAAGTTGGTCATCTCAAAAAATCTTGGAACACTGTAAGGAGAACCGTAAAAGGAAGTCTTGGAAGTGTCACAAGTATGAGATAGTCAAAGGAATGTTCCAAAGAAGAAACCTATTCCAAAGAGGAAACCTACCCCAAGAAGAAAGTTCCTTTTCGAAGCCACTCCGATCCTTTCACCGAACCGCAAAGACAGCTCGGGGACGAGGACTCGATGCTCTTGACGAGATGAAAAGATCACATACTCAAAGCGCAAGGATGAAAATCCTCACATCAAAACCTCCAAGTCCTCAAACTATTAAAGGAAAAGGAAGACTCACAGACTTGTGCCACATGATGATAGCTCAAGATGAAGAAGAGCAACCTGGATCAATCATACAGAAGAATTTTCACAACGCCGACACCTTCAAAAGGTCAAGAATTTGCTAAAGATCAAATGGGTGGTCACACACCTCATGGGAGGCGGAAACACGAGGTGTAACGGAAGGGAACATAAGCACAAGATAATAGAACATACCAACATTAATATTTAAAATAAGGAAATACACCATTACAATACCAGTTTAGCCGTCATCGGCAAATATATTACAAAGTTTAGTTCCCAAAATATTGAATTCTATTACATAATGATTTGTAGTGACAAGTGAAAACTTCATTATGCAAGACCTGGTAGAAAAAGCTTACTAACGATCACCTGAAATGCATGAGAGAAAAACGGGTCAACTATGAAATAGTTGGTGAGTAAACACGCTTAGCAAAATAATAAAACTCGTAAGAAATATCAAAGCTTTCGGTCGACGAAAATGGTCCGCAAAGCAAAGGCATTGTAAATCCACTCAGTTCCAAGTTCCGCCCATACAAAACTTGCAACCTGTGTGTTCACAACCCACTGCCAAAAGTAGCGTGTCAAGTAGTCAAGTATAAGTGGTCATAATAGTTCACAATATAGTACCAAGAATATAATAATTGTGGATGCTCCGAACATGGGAGACTTTGCCTTTGCTCCAACAAGGAGACTCCTTTGTCACTCGACCACCTAGGCGAGATTTATTGAGACGCCCACCAATAAGGCGAGACTTTATAGTGATGCTCCGAACATGGGAGACTTTGCACTGCTCCAACAAGGGAGACTCCTTTGTCACTCGACCACCTAGGCGAGATTTATTGAGACGCTCCACCAATAAGGCGAGACTTTATAGTGATGCTCCGAACATGGGAGACTTTATAGTGATGCTCCGAACAGGGGAGACTTTGTACGCTCCACCAATAAGGCGAGACTTTAGGGTCATAGCATATACGGTTCAATAAGTTCAAATAAGTAATAGGTTCGTAATTAAGTTCAAGGATTTGATTCGAGTTCACAAGTTCTAGTCAAACTAGTTAATAAAAGTAGTAAACAATTTAGCTCAAGAAAGGTTCATGCATTTAGCCCCAAAATATAGTAAAAGCGGAAAAAGGGGTTGTGATTACTCACTTGGTGAATAGATGCGATGACAAAAGTGGTTACACGAAATGTAGCGTGAATCTCAAACCGACCTATTATGAATGATATGATATGTAATGAGTTGCAATGTAATGTTATGCATGCATTTCGTATGTTATTTATACCATTTGCGGGTTTTGAAAATATTACTTTTCGTCGAAAAAATGCTCTTTTGACGTCTTGACCATTCAAAAATCACTTTACAAGTTTTTTTTCCGTCAAAATGTCATCCTACAATGGTTTTATAATGATTTATAGTGAAATTTCCATTTTTCGTCGCAAAACAATGTCGTCGGAATTTTCATGAAAGTAATAAAAATGGCTTTGGAAAACTAGTCGTAAAATGGTGTACGTCGAACGTTAGAGAACGAACTCGACGATTTTGGAAAGTTTGTATCGAAATCTAGAAGTTTGATTCAGAGTTTTCGTCCAAAAGGTCTCGATCATAAAGATAATAAGGGCTAAAGATAATGGTTTTGGCTAATTGTAGTGCAAAAGTGAGTTTCGCCAAGTTTGAGCAATCGTAATTAATTTACTATAACTCCGCTATTCAAACGGCTTATCGTTTTGAAAAATATGGCGGTGAACTTGATTTTACTAGAAGACAATTGTTCCAAAAGTTTCACAACCTCATTAAAAACAACAGAAACATGGTCGTTATGACTAATGAAACACTTGTAACGTAAAAATAATATTGTTTTCGGAAAATAATAGTTCGGCAACTTTATAAAAGCGTGCATATCTTTGTCGTTTCAAATCCGTTTTCACGTATAATATGTCCTTAGCTTCGTATCAAGTAAACTAATATATTTTGACTAGTCGAAATAATTTGTGAAGCTTAAGGCTCGTTTTGACCGAACAAACTAAAAGCGCATCTGAAATTTGAAAACTATTTATTTCGTCGTCAAACTTTAAAATCCATAACTTCTTCGTTATAACTCCGTTTTATCCGTTCAAGCCGCCACGGATTCGTTTTAAAGTATATTTTCTAAATATCAAGGCCAAAGTTTCGTACCAACTGTCGGTTTTCCAGAAAAATGAAATAAGGACATAACATAAATTATAGTTATCGAAAATAGTTTTTCTCGGACAAAACCTATTCTAATCCCTTCAAATCAACTCCAAAGCTAATCTAATCCTACCATACACCTTCTTAGGGTGTCATGGGTTCCTAATCACCATCAAGACCAAGAATACCATGGGGATAATTATAGGATGACCATAAATATATATATAACTTCTTAAAATCATTAAAAATGGTATAAATCACATATCATGCATACTTGCTCCAAAAATGAAAAGATACATAAGAAATGATAAGAAAACATGAAAAATGATAAAACATGCTTACAAGTACTATGATGAGGTGCAAAGAACCAAGGTTAACCTAAGCACTCTAGGTTTTTATTTCAAAACCTAAACAAGAGTGTGATCTAGATTGTGTTTATGCTTGATCTTGAAAAAAAAAATGGTGATCCCTTTGTGATCCTTGATGGCTGGTTTGGAGAAGACCCAAAGAAGAGAGAAAAAGATTTTTCTCTAACTATGTGAATTATTAGGTGAGGTGAATGAACAAGTAAAACCAAGTAAGACTTTTAGGTTGTGTAAACTCTTAAACAATCAAAGAAACCATTTAATGCATACATCCCCCCCTATGGCCGGTTAGGGGGGATATGTTTTCCAAAATATATATTTTTTTTTTCAAAATGTTGTGTAATTATTTACTTGTGTACTTATTATGAGAAAATGTAAGTAAATTTGTAGGAAATTGTAACTTGTAGAATAAATGGTAACTTTTAGGTACAAGTAAGTTTTTAATAGGTCAAAATAGAATGTAATGAGATAATATAAATTGTAAAATACATTCCTTGTGAAATTTGAGTGATATAAAAATTATCGTATAGTTTTTAAGAAACACGTCGTAATAATATAAATTTAACGAATTATATACCAAATAAATTCAAAACACTAGTTAAACTCAAAATATAGTTTTTATAAACTAAATGTAAGTTTAAAAATACATCGGGATCATTTTTGAAAGTAACGGATTAAATATTCAAAATAATAACTCACGCGATAACGTTTATTAAATATAAAAATTACGCGTTAAATGTGAAATGAAATGCCATGAATGAATTAATATGATGCATATATAATTTAAGAAATGACCGGAATTTGAGAATTGTGACATTCTTCCCATGTCAGCGGAATCATGTCCTCATGATTCAATTAACGATACTATAGTCCGAGCCTCGACAAGAGTTCTAAAAGTTCATGATCGTACGAACAGTCTAAATGATCATATCAATGCCCATGCGTACAGGTTCCCCATTCAACTAAGTACGTGCCCGTGATTAGATTTGATAGGGTAAACTTGCCCAATATCGAACGTAGCTCTCAAAAGACCTTTAGGTAGTCGATTCTAATTTAATCCCACAACTCATCAAACAAGAAGCGTCATGAGATTAAACTAAACCGACTTGAGTAAACTTGTCTCTTAGCTTGATTTTCGCAACTCATCAAACAAGAAGCGTCACTAGATCAAGCTAGGAAACAAGTTGTTAGAAAGATAGGAATCAACATCCTTGAATGAAGTCTTTTGAAAGATTCGCTCGATATTGGATTTGCTTACACAAATCAAATCAAATCAACAAAATATATAACAACTAAGGTCGATATCAATAGGTCTCAAATTAATCAATGTCGTGAGCGTGGTAAAGATTGGAAGGAAGCTATGCACTCAAAATTATGTAAATGCATGAAATAAGGTAGTTGTTCGAAAGAATGCACCCGTTAAGCGTTGCGGGCTTCCTCGGTACCCGGATAGAATGCTCGACCACGTGCGGGAGGAATTTCAATGTTCGATCTTGAGGGCCTTCTATTGCCAACGCCAGTTTGGACGATTACCTCCTTGATTGGGAGTTCTTTTCAACTTTGGGCGGTATTGCGAAGGTGATCTAGACTTCCACACTCGTAACATGCTTTTCTCGTCCTTGATTTCCGATTCTGTTTGAGCAATTTTTCGCGAAGTGGCCCGTCGTCCACATTTGCCGCACCTTGGGCGTCTCTAAGTGATGATAATTACATCGAGTGCACAAAGGATGTGGACTGCATATCCTTTGCGCTCTCGGGTGGTCGCCCATAGTTACGGGTTATTCGCGCCTCTTGTTTTGTTGATTACGGTCTCGGTTTCTGGTGATCCTCCCGTCGCTTTCGTCCATTGTCGTTTGCTTTTGTTAGTTCTCCGACTGATCACATCATTTGTCAAACGATCGCCATACTCACGTGGCTTGCGAGTGGTTGGTTTCGACAGTGACATCCTCCTTATTTCGGTATCAATCCCCATATATATCGGTCAATCAACTTCTCACGGTAGAAACCATGTGAGGAACCATCCTAGTTAACTCGTGGAACCGGATCGTGTACTTGTCGATCTCTACTCCTACCATCAAGTGGTTCCAAAATTCTTCTTCCAATTCGCACTTCATCCTTTCTGCGGTACTCATCGGTTAGTAGTTTCTTGAACGCTTCCAAAGATAGTGCATTTGCAGCCCTCTTCCTCTAGTCTCGTAGTTGGTTGTTCCACCGTGTCAATGCTCGACCACATATTTAGACCGTGAGAGAACTCAACCTTGTTTCCTTCAAAGACATTTCGTGATACTAAGCTTCGACTCAACATTCTCGAACCGGGTTAGCAATTCAATGGCACCCTCGGTACCATGAAATTCCATTGGCTTGCATGTCATGAAAGTTTTGTAGCCGCATCCTTGACCGCGTTTGAAGTACCTTCTCCGTTGTTGGTTCTTCCGCATCGAGATGTGTTATAATTTGGGTGAGTAGATCCGCTATTCCAGCAGGCGTTGTTGTCCGGATTGTCATTGTTGTTTGGGTTGCCGTTGTTGTTACCTCCCGAGCGTGTGTTTCTTGCGGCCATGATCCTGAGAGGACCAAAACATCGGGTTGAGTAAACGACATTCGAGCGAAGTCGATGAGGTGCGAGCGGTGGTAATGTGTGTTATAGTGATCGAAACATGACAGAACAGAGGCATGCTATGTCTAACAAGTCGAAAGATGGAAAAGAGAAGATATGAACAAGGTACGGTAATGTAGCGTGAGCGTAAAACATGCTATGCATACCCACCCGACCAATGCACTTGGTGACGGACTCTAAAGACTCGACTAAACATGATTTAAAACTACTACTCTTATCATTGCATGGTTCTTCATAAATTAGACATAGTTGATCGGGCTATGTATAATTTATGAGTAACAATCAACGATAGGACTAGTTGACTCGAATGGTGTTCAATGTTTAATAAAATAAAATAAAAAATTTCCGGTTATAGTTTGTGATTTTTATTTTTGAAAATCGGCATTCTCTATAACCTTTGGCTCTGGTACCAATCATCACACCTCACGGAGGCGGAAACACGAGGTGTAACGGAGGAACATAAGCACAAGATAATAGAACATACCAACATTAATATTTAAAATAAGGAAATACACCATTACAATACCGGTTTAGTCGTCATCGGCAAATATATTACAAAGTTTAGTTCCCAAAATATTGAATTCTATTACATAATGATTTGTAGTGACAAGTGAAAACTTCATTATGCAAGACACAGTAGAAAAAGCTTACTAACGATCACGAAATGCATGAGAGAAAAACGGGTCAACTATGAAATAGTTGGTGAGTAAACACGCTTAGCAAAATAATAAAACTCGTAAGAAATATCAAAGCTTTCGGTCGACGAAAATGGTCCGCAAAGCAAAGGCATTGTAAATCCACTCAGTTCCAAGTTCCGCCCATACAAAACTTGCAACCTGTGTGTTCACAACCCACTGCCAAAAGTAGCGTGTCAAGTAGTCAAGTATAAGTGGTCATAACAGTTCACAATATAGTACCAAGAATATAATAATTCAGGGATGCTCCGAACATGGGAGACTTTGCACTGCTCCAACAAGGGAGACTCCTTTGTCACTCGACCACCTAGGCGAGATTTATTGAGACGCTCCACCAATAAGGCGAGACTTTATAGTGATGCTCGAACATGGGAGACTTTGCCTTTGCTCCAACAAGGAGACTCCTTTGTCACTCGACCACCTAGGCGAGATTTATTGAGACGCTCCACCAATAAGGCGAGACTTTATAGTGATGCTCCGAACATGGGAGACTTTATAGTGATGCTCCGAACAGGGGAGACTTTGTACGCTCCACCAATAAGGCGAGACTTTAGGGTCATAGCATGTACGGTTCAATAAGTTCAAATAAGTAATAGGTTCGTAATTAAGTTCAAGGATTTGATTCGAGTTCACAAGTTCTAGTCAAACTAGTTAATAAAAGTAGTAAACAATTTAGCTCAAGAAAGGTTCATGCATTTCGCCCCAAAATATAGTAAAAACGGAAAAAGGGGTTGTGATTACTCACTTGGTGAATAGATGCGATGACAAAAGTGGTTACACGAAATGTAGCGTGAATCTCAAACCGACCTATTATGAATGATATGATATGTAATGAGTTGCAATGTAATGTTATGCATGCATTTAGTATGTTATTTATACCATTTGCGGGTTTTGAAAATATTACTTTTAAATCGAAAAAATGCTCTTTTGACGTCTTGACCATTCAAAAATCACTTTACAAGTTTTTTTTCGTCAAAATGTCATCCTACAATGGTTTTATAATGATTTATAGTGAAATTTCCATTTTTCGTCGCAAAACAATGTCGTCAGAATTTTCATGAAAGTAATAAAAATGGCTTTGGAAAACTAGTCGTAAAATGGTGTACGTCGAACGTTAGAGAACGAACTCGACGGTTTTGGAAAGTTTGTATCGAAATCTAGAAGTTTCAGTTCAGGAGTTTTCGTCCAAAAGGTCTCGATCATAAAGATAATAAGGGCTAAAGATAATGGTTTTGGCTAATTGTAGTGCAAAAGTGAGTTTCGCCAAGTTTGAGCAATCGTAATTAATTTACTATAACTCCGCTATTCAAACGGCTTATCGTTTTGAAAAATATGGCGGTGAACTTGATTTTACTAGAAGACAATTGTTCCAAAAGTTTCACAACCTCGTTAAAAACAACCGCAAACATGGTCGTTCTGACTAATGAAACACTTGTAACGTAAAAATAATATTGTTTTTCGAAAATAATAGTTACGGCAACTTTATAAAAGCGTGCATATCTTTGTCGTTTCAAATCCGTTTTCACGTATAATATGTCCTTAGCCGTATCAAGTAAACTAATATATTTTGACTAGTCGAAATAATTTGTGAAGCTTAAGGCTCGTTTTGACCGAACAAACTAAAAGCGCATCTTTGAAATTTGAGAAAACTATTTATTTCGTCGTCAAACTTTAAAATCCATAACTTCTTCGTTATAACTCCGTTTTATCCGTTCAAGCGCCACGGATTCGTTTTAAAGTATATTTTCTAAATATCAAGGCCAAAGTTTCGTACCAACTGTCGGTTTTCCAGAAAAATGAAATAAGGACAGAACATAAATTATAGTTATCGAAAATAGTTTTCTCGGACAAAACCTATTCTAATCCCTTCAAATCAACTCCAAAGCTAATCTAATCCTACCATACACCTTCTTAGGGTGTCATGGGTTCCTAATCACCATCAAGACCAAGAATACCATGGGGATAATTATAGGATGACCATAAATATATATATAACTTCTTAAAATCATTAAAAATGGTATAAATCACATATCATGCATACTTGCTCCAAAAATGAAAAGATACATAAGAAATGATAAGAAAACATGAAAAATGATAAAACATGCTTACAAGTACTATGATGAGGTGCAAAGAACCAAGGTTAACCTAAGCACTCTAGGTTTTTATTTCAAAACCTAAACAAGAGTGTGATCTAGATTGTGTTTATGCTTGATCTTGAAAAAAAAAAAATGGTGATCCCTTTGTGATCCTTGATGGCCGGTTTGGAGAAGACCCAAAGAAGAGAGAAAAAGATTTTTCTCTAACTATGTGAATTATTAGGTGAGGTGAATGAACAAGTAAAACCAAGTAAGACTTTTAGGTTGTGTAAACTCTTAAACAATCAAAGAAACCATTTAATGCATACATCCCCCCCCCTATGGCCGGTTAGGGGGGATATGTTTTCCAAAATATGTATTTTTTTTTTTTTTCAAAATGTTGTGTAATTATTTAATTGTGTACTTATTATGAGAAAATGTAAGTAAATTTGTAGGAAATTGTAACTTGTAGAATAAATGGTAACTTTTAGGTACAAGTAAGTTTTTAATAGGTCAAAATAGAATGTAATGAGATAATATAAATTGTAAAATACATTCCTTGTGAAATTTGAGTGATATAAAAATTATCGTATAGTTTTTAAGAAACACGTCGTAATAATATAAATTTAACGAATTATATACCAAATAAATTCAAAACACTAGTTAAACTCAAAATATAGTTTTTATAAACTAAATGTAAGTTTAAAAATACATCGGGATCATTTTGAAAGTAACGGATTAAATATTCAAAATAATAACTCACGCGATAACGTTTATTAAATATAAAATTACGTTAAATGTGAAATGAAATGCCATGAATGAATTAATATGATGCATATATAATTTAAGAAATGACCGAATTTGAGAATTGTGACATGGCCCGGAGGATCAAGTGGTCTTGCTTGACTCCTCACCGAGATCCGATACGGTTAATCAACCCGGTAGGGATCCGTGCCACCACTCTTCGCAACAACAACGACTGTGGAGGATACTATCGTATATGAATTTGAGAACCACGAAACTAAGATGACCGAGGAAGATAAAGATGATGATTATGACAAGTTGCTTCGGGTAGTCCCCACGGTCTTAGAAGGAAACTTGAACCGCCTAAGGACCCCAAGGCTCCTCATGTCTCCTCCTCATCGACTCATCATCTCACTCATCACTACCACCATCAACGAAGTCAACGGATCATCATCTAAATCGGTGAAGAAACCACCTAAATCTTGGATTTCTCGGACTTATAAAAGGATTGTGAAAGTGTCCAACAAGTCGAAAGAAGGACATACTTCTAAAACCGAATTGGTTTGTTGACCAAATTCGACTTAAATGATGAGAAAGACAAGATGGAGAAAGAAAGGAATTTGTTGAAGTTCATGGAGAGTCATCGAAAGAGGCCGAGCGAAATGATCGAAGGTTACACTAACAAGTACCTTGGGATATCGTTCCTAAAGTCCAAAAGGAACTGGAGAAGACAACAAGAGATCATACCCACAAGTTTCTTCTCGACCTTTGTCCCGGTGTGACTAGAGAAGTATTTTCGGACAACTCACCCTAACATCGTCGCATTGGTTAAACATACAATGGCCAAAGAAGTCGATCTCTCGAATCGAGGTTAATCGCTAAACTAGTGATGCAAATGTCAAAGCGATCCGAGCGTTTACTTCGGATGAAGCTAAATTTTTCGAAAATTTACTTGATTTTCAACTCGGATCATCATGCAAGGAGTCACCGATTAACCCAAACGACCAAGAGATGGCGATGATAAGGATAAGGACTCGTACCTAAGCGTCGAAGCGATGCGGTAAATCTACCTCGATGCCACCTCCTCCACCACGGACTTCTTCTCAACAAAGTCTCCTCCACCTCGGTCTTCTCTCGATAAACCTCGGGACGATTCCGAGTTACCACCCCGACTCATAAAGCGGTGATTACTTTGAGTATACGGTGGTGACGATGAAGAGGTCCTTGAGCCCCGACAACAACCCACCTCACCCAAACAAGTAAAGAAACCGGTATCATCATCAAGGCCTTCCAAAAGAAGAAGAAGACGACTCACCGAGTCGTATCATGGCTAGATGACGATAAAACCAAAGAGTTTGAATGGTTCTCCACACTTGTCAATCAAACTCCCTACCCGATGAAGGTCAAGAATTGGTAGACGGTTCAACATTGGAGCACGCAAAACTTTTGCAAGAAAAGTTCCATGTGAAGAAAATGACGAAATCGAGTTAAAGCGAATCAAGAATGAAGCGTTTCAACTTCTAAAAGACAAAGCGCCTCGAGGTCGAATATCATCTTGAGAACATCGCTCGAGCTATGTCTAACAACATGGATTGGCTCAATCAGGAAGCAAACATTGACTTCACACAAAGGACAACCTCCATACTACACCGATTGGACCAAACCCCTACCGACCATTGGCCAAACAGACGAACCACGGATTCCCTTCCGATACTTCTTTAACAGAGACCTGGATTTTCTCTTACACGGTAGCGATGGTTCACGAAAATACGCTACATCATTGGTATGTGCTAAAACACATACCTTTTCATTATCAAAACTGACCCAAAATAACCAAGAAAGAGCCGTTTATTGCTAATATTTGTGGATTTCTTGAGTTTGTGCTTGTACAGGTATGGATATGTAAAAACACACAAAAAGGAACCAAATCAGACGTAAATCCGAGCACGAGAGATCAAGAGAGCTTAAGCCGAGCCGGAAGATCAAAATTGTGCATTTATGAAGATTTTATTCTCCGAGGATGATTTTTGAAAGATATACTCAAGTTTGAAGAAATGTCAAAATTGGCCCCTCAACTTTGAGTTTTTGGCAGAAGTGGCCCTTGAAGATTCAGAAATTGCAAATTGGCCCTTGGTTTATTTAAAGATAGGCAAAGATGGTCCTTGGAAGATACTTTTAGAATTTGCATGTTTAGTCCTTGGAAATTCATAAAATACACTAATAGTCCTTACTAAGCCTTATGGGTTCAATGCTAGTCCTTAGTCCAATATCCTATACCTTCGGCCCAAATTAACTCTATCCGGCCCAAACACAACCCAACCTTATACCCGGCCACTTTATTAATATATCCCAACCCGCCTATTCTACCCGTTTACCCAATACCCGGATTTTTACCCAAGTCAAACCCCCAATTACCCGGTCAACCCTTTTGAATAATAATAAACAAACCAAACGCGCTCTACAGTGCATCTTCCTCCCAAACGCAACCAAACACCCGTTTTTAACCAATTACCCATCCCAATCAAGTAACCTCGTACTAAGAATCTTATCCACCTTCTAGACACCTCTGACTTGTCAGATAAGTTTGCATACGTTGACAATTGGAGCTATCCTATTGGCCGAAACACATCATAGGATGAATTGGAGCAATGTGATTGGTGATGATGACAAGGAATGATTTGTGTGGCTCAGGATTGCTTCTAGGCTCTTCCAACCAAGAATCCAAGACTGAATTCAGCTATAAAAAGACCCTCTTGGCTCACAATGGATTTCGTGCAATTCCCTAGTTTTCATTTTAGCTTATTGATCTTATATTTCAGTAGTTTTATAAATGTTTTCTTAAGCTTTTATTGTATTCTCAATTCCTTGTAATCCTTTTTCAATATTAATCAAAGTTCCAAGTTTTTAAGTTTAATCTTGCATTTCTTATTTAAAGTAATCAATAAGCTATATGGAATAATGGAATAAGCTCATTTCAGCTTGTTATAGCTTTAGTGAGCTTATATTGTACCCTCACTGTCCACTTTATTCATTTACAATCACAAAAACTCTTGGTCAACGAAAGTCAACTGTGTGCTATTCTTGGTTCAGAAATGGAAATGGGTTGATTGTGATGATGGATCTGGGTTGAGTTGATGTTAAATGGTTTAGGTTTAGTGGTTCTTTAGCTGGTTTGCAAGCCATTGTGGCTGGACTTCTTGTAAGTGTGATCTAAATCTCATTTCTAGCTTAAATAAGAGTAGCAGTTATAATATCTATTAGATCTGTTATAGTAGTGTTTATTACTGTCATCTAGCTTGATTTAGATACATTGGATCTGTTTTGATCAGCTTGCCTTTGTTATTTGGTTAGAATTCTTGCACAACAGTCCCTAAAGGAGTGTTTGGTTTAATGCTTAAAACTGAGTTAGAGGTCAAAATATTGGATTAAATCAGTTGCTTCAGGCTTGATATAGTTTATTGATCTCATATCTGTCCTTGTTTTGCAACAATTTGCAGTCTAAGTCAAAATTTCATGTATACTGTTCTTGTTCTTAAATCTGTTGGAACCATTTGCTAAAATCTTACATATAGGTGTAAAAGTTGATAAACTAGCTTGCTAAAGTTTCATTTCATCATATTTCATCTTAATCAGTCCAACATTTGATCTCAAATCTCAAATAAGTCAAATCTCTAAACTGTTTTCAAAAAGTCAAAACATGTCAAAACTTGTTTTTTGCAGAATTTGCAGACATTGCACAGAGTTCAATACAGCTTGTTATGGTCTCATGTTTGGCACATTTGCAGTTTGCTAGGTGGTCTTTAGTTCCACATATTTGTTTTTGACTTAAGCTTTTCTGATAAGCTTGTGAATAGGCTCAAAGTTGGGACCTTAATCAGCTGTTTGAATAAAAAAATCAGTTAGCTTAAGTCTTGTTGAACTGCTTATCAGAGATTAGGAGTAGCTAAATTTAGTTGATAATAGTCAATTTCAGTATAATCTAGCTTAAGTATAAGTTTGGTGGCTTATTTTGCTTGTTTGCTTATTTCTAAGTGCTTATTTAGAATCAGTTTACACTACAGCTCACAATTCTCACACATAAGCTTATGATTTCTTATTTTTCATAGATTTAGAATAATATTTTAGAATTTTCCTGAGTTTTTCATAATTTTTGGTCACTGTTTAGTATTTTTCTTATTTAAAAACAGTTTTTAATCATATTTAAATAGCTTTTATTGCAAATAATTAAGAAAAAGTTCCAAAAAATAATTTTTTAATTTTCCCAGTTTAAGAAAAATATAAAAAGCATAAAAAAGATTTTTCTCTATTTTTCCCCTTTTATTTGATATTTTTCACAATTTAAATTAGATTAAATAGCTTTAAATTAGTAGAAAATAGAAAAATAATCAAAAAAATAAAAAAAATAGTTTTGAAAAGTCTCTTATGGTATTTTAGATTTTATAAAAATAGTTTCACATTTTTCTCCTTAATTTTCATATTTTTAGTATTTAAATTAGTTTTAATAGTTAAAAATTAGTTTTTAATTCTTAAAAAATTCAGAAAAATCCTAAAAAATAGTTTTAATTCTAAATTAGTTTTCACATTGCATTTCTAGAGTAAAAGTAATTTTAGGTATTTTTAGGATTTAGATTAGACGTAGTTGCATTTTTAATTACGTTTCGTTAATTTCGTTTTAGTATTTGCATTAGGATTTCCCGTAAAATAGATTCCCTTAATTACTTTCCCTATTCCCATAGTTTAATAAATCAAAATCAAACAAATCAAAACATCGAGCATTAAATTCCAAACCAAAAACGACGTTGGCAATTCACGCCTCGTTGGGAAACGATTCGGGTTGACTAACTCGTATCAACGATCACACACGGGATTTGATTTATTATTCTTTTTCCTAAAGGAATTTGAATCTATCTTCGTGATTATTTTTTATATGGATATTGAGGTTTTATCCATACACACATACCCTTAAGCCTTCATTATCAGCAAATCAGTGTCTGAACCGTTTTAAGTTTCTTACGGTTAGTCATTCACAAGTGGCTAGCTTGTGTGAGATAACTTGATGGGTCGTTCATTGTGAACCAATCATTGACTCTTCCATTCCCAGCGGCTATTTACTCAAACTGCATAGCTATCGAGGAACGTGCAAATCACTTGTTTTCTGACAACGTGCAAGCATCGACCAAGATGCATTGTATGGGATTCATCATTGGCACGAACGCAAGAATCTACTACAAGTTGCTGGTTGAAGTCTCAACATGCGTGTATAGTTCCAAGGACATCGTGGCCATCAAACACATTGATCTCAAGTCTAAATGGGACTACACATTCTTGAAGAATATCATAGTCAAACAACAAGATGAACAGGACTATGGATTCTCCGAGGTCGACTTTGAGAACTTGTCCTCAACGACATCGAAGACATGTATCTTGCCAAAGTATGTGGTCGTATGAGACAATTCTCGATCAAGTTCAACGTGAATTTATCAAGTCGGTTCTCATCTTCATTAGACGATCGTGATCAAAGAACGTGTTGAAGATATCCGGATGGTCGTTGAATCTTATCAAACGCGTGTCAACCTCACTCCTCCAACGCTTACTCTTCCCGATCTCAACCGGCTATCACAATATACACTCATCAAGAAACCTTTGGCGTTGTTTACCATAGTGAACTTCAAAGCGCTTAATGGCGTGTAGTGAGCTCCACAAATTCGGGATCATACCTTGAAGTCGGTTAGGGATGGATTGGCGTCAGTTGAAGGATATACCGAAAGTTGGTTCTCCTAAGCTACCGGAATTCTCGTGAAAGGAGGGACGTGAGACGATCATCACCATGATTGATGAACGGTTGTTCGAAGGGATCGATTCGCACGATTGGAGAGCTATGTTGGTGGTCGACCCAGAGAAACATCACCGGCTTTCAACGCCTGCGCGCACTCACAGGAACATCACGCACTTCTGGTACCCCTTAAATGGTTTCCTTCATATAATTTTGGATGTGTGATTATATATGTCTATGGCTTGTGCACACATAACGATGTACAACCCGTATTGGTCAAGAAAGGACCACGTAGTACGCTGAGTGCCTCAATCCTCATAAAAGGAGCGAAAGCTTCTTATTTTTGAGTAAAACCTATCAAACCTTTCATTTTTCAAGGTTTTGCTCAAAACACAAGTACTTCCCATATGATTTTCAAAACCTCAACCGCTTATATCACTAGTTGAGGGGAGTATTTGAATTAAAACTTTGTTCACAAATTGTTCATAGTGGTCATCTTCCGCAACACTCGAAGTGGTCATATTTATTGTCCACCGTTCAAAAATAACATTTTATATGCCATTTTGAGGGGAGAAATTGTGTGATAAGAAATATGTTGTGCAAAATACGAATGAATCATGCACCTCGGACTTAACCAACGAATTGACGGTACTAAACTGTTAGTAAATCGAAAAGATTTGTCTGGACGGGTAATAATTTCAAGCTAGTTCGCTAGTAATGTAAACGTGTCTCGCAAAGGACTTGTCCAAGTAGAAGGTACCATTCGAGAAACTCTTGATAGACATGAACTCGACGGGTTTGACAACCTTCCAAGGTTTGTCTACACCTTCAAGGTAGTTATTAGAGCTAGTTGTCACCTAAAAGTCGACAATGTAACTCTTTAACTATTCAACGTAACCGTGTCTCGCGGAGATTGTCTATCTTTAGTCGATCAATTCAAAATGCGCGCTCTTTCCTCACGTGCATTTAACCATTAAAACTATTAAGCACATGTAGGGGGAGTATTTATGCAAAACTTCATCTCTCATCGTGGTTCAAACATGTTTTCATTAACAAACCCTTTGAGAGATATTTTCACATACTGATGGTTTTAATGGCAAACATAGGTTAGTCATGGAGTTATAAGGTGACTAAGGTTAGGAATAACTGTCCTATGATCCGCTAGAGCGGAGGGATCTACCCAAGGACAATACCATTAGTTAGTGTTAGAAGTCCTTAGGAATGATTGTAAAAGGAGAAAATAAGAATCGGAGAAAGAAGGAGTTGAAGAATCAAAAGAAATGTAAAGTAAAGGGTGAAAAGAAATAGCCCTCAGATTATTCAACTTAGGGCGCATAAGGTTCAATTCATATACTCACGATTGTCACTTAGTGACACCGGTATTGAAGATTAAAAGTCGTCATGGACCCAAAGGACGCATGCACTAAACCTTCTTTGCCACTCAAGTTTTTCTCAACGAAGCTTGTTTCATTCTCACAGGAACCCTACGTAAACTATTGGCTTTCTCTTAGAGATGTTGGTATTGAAAAAGGAGACCCTCTCCTAGTCTCCGCTCGGGAAAACCAAACGCACTATTGAGTCTAGAGCCACGAGATTCATCAAAAGATCTCTTAGGAACACTTGACATTTAATCACTTGATGATCAACAAATAAGATCATCGATGGTTCATATCGAGTCCTTCACGATATTAGCAACTGTCGAGAACATTTATGAGAGGTTCACATCCGTGATCCTCGGTGATTGAATGGAAACTCCCGCCGGTCAACATCAAACACCACGACAAAGAAGTCACGGTAACTCCCGTGGATTACGCGGAGTGTGTCTCAAACGGTCTGATCGTGAGGTGATGCTTGGTGTACCTCAATGACTCATCGAATCAGATGTACCCGGTACATCGCGTTATCTCACTTGTGGGACTCCGGTTCAGAACGGCCTTTGTAAGAATTAGAGTTGTGTTTTCACACTATGTTGTTAACACTCTCAAGTTCAAACTTGTAAGTCGCTTAAACCGCTTATTACTAACCGTTTGAAATGTTTTCTTCTTATGGAAGCTCGGAGCGGAATGATCGTCTTGATTCTTCTCATGCTCACGCCAACATCATCACTAATGGAAGTTCTATTTGAATGCAACACAATAGTCGATGGATTCTTCATCAAATCAAAGAATCTACAAAGTCAAAGACTTAAAGAACTTCATCAAGATTGATTTCCAACGTCAAAGAGCGTATGAGCATCTTTGAAGAATGACGTGGAGACACTTTGGAGCAACAAGCGTATCTAAGCGCATCGATGCGCATAACAACATACTATCACTTTCACCACAAAGAACAATGATCAAAGAACAAAGTTAAAGATGACGTCAAGCACAACTGCTCAAAGATAACTATCTCTACACCGGGAGATTGTTTGAATCAAGACAATTCCTCTCACAAGAAAGAAGAATGTCGAAGGCGTCACGCCTACTATTACATCAACGCCTTCACCGTTTACATTCATATATACTTGAGGGGAGATTGTTGGAATCACTCCTAAACAAGATTTCAAGTATTTATATTTCATATGTAATAGGTAGCTTTATTATGGCCTTTATGTTTGTTTAAGGTCTAGCTTATGTAGAAGGCCCATAAGCTTAGGCCCAAGCCCAATAAGGAATAGGGAAGGAGAGGGAGTGTTGCCCTAGCTCCTTGCCTATATAAACATTGTAATAACCCTCACTTGAGGGTTGGTTGTTCAAGTTCTTTTCTTTCACATATGCCTCACGCCTAACCGTATACTATATTGTGTGTGTGTGTGTTTGATACTTGTTCAATTGCCTTCATCTCTTTCTCTATAACTTGTGTTTGTAAAACTAGTGACCTAACACCCACCCATAGCCCTACCATCCCTCAAGCACCCACTTGCACCATAAATACTTTTGATCACCCTAACCCCACAAACTTTCTATGGAAAACTAGAAGGGGGGGGGTTGAATAGTTTTGCCGATTTTTAGTTAGTTTCAAAAACTTTAGATTCGATAATATGTGAGATCATATGGATGTAGAGAAAGTATAGATCTAATGATAAAGCAAGTAAATAAAGTAAAGAAAAGGGATAGAAAAGACACAACCGATTTATAGTGGTTCGGCTACAAGGACACCTTCCTTGCCCTACTCCACTCCCCGAGTCACCTACTCAAGAGTTCAAGCACTATGTCAACAAACTCCTTCAACTTGGAGAAGAAGCCTTCACAACATTGCTTACACCTTTTTTCGGTACAAAGCTAAATACCGTGTTAGGAATTGGAAATTCCATAGTGAAGTGTCGGTCACCCCAAATATAATCTAGCATAAGTTAGCTCATAGACATATCATTAGTTATCAGTTTATTAGTTAGTTATTAGTTTAGTTTAGCGTAGTGTAACACTGTGGAGGAAGGACGGGGCTTTACCCACTGTATACCTGATCCACAGGCCGTCAGGAGGTCGTTTACTTGTAACTATAAATACCCCTTCCATCCTTGGAAATGGTGGTGTTTCTTATAATCTAACCTTGCATTTTGTATTACAACTCTCTCTAGAAACACCCTCTCCTCTCTTCATCGCTCTAACAATGGCTTACTTGTTTAATCATCTACCTAGACCACCCGAATCATCTAAACAACATAAAATATACGATCCTACAATTGGCATCAAAGCCTATGTTTTGTTGTTATTAATGATTCGTATGGTTTTATGGTGCGGGTTTGGATGCGGTTTGATGTAGTTTTAGTCGTATGATTTTGGAAACATAGTGGTGTTGTTTGTTACTTGATTCACATACTGTTTGATACGGGTTTTATGCAGTTTTTTAATGATGGCTAAGCTAGTGTTGAATATGATGTTTTAATTTGTTTGAAACTGTTTGAGATATGGTCAGTTTTATGATTGAGATATGGTTTTACACTAGTTTTTAATCATATGCAGTTTTTAGTTTTTGAGTTTGCATATGCAGTTCTTATATGCGGTTTTCTGTCAAGTTCTTCGTAGAGGTTTGTCCTATGATAGTCCAGATTCATTGTATGGTCAAAAGGTCAAAAGCAACTTGTCCAATATAATGTCCAGATTCAATGTTCACTCATAGCAGCGATTTGACTTTTGAGTCAAAAAGTCAAAAGCGACTTGTGTCAATTATTTTCCCTGCATTTTGATGCTAGGAGTAGCGACTTGTCAAGTTTTATCAAAGCAATTTGGTTAAAAAAGTTGAAAGCGATTTGTTGATATTGGTCAAAAGCGACTTGACATTGGTCAAAAGCGACTTGTCATTTGTCTATTGTCATTGGTCTGAAGCAAGCGACTTGTCACAAATGGTCAAGCGATTTGTCAAACTGGTTCAAGAAGCGACTTGTCTATAATGTTTTAAAGCGATTTGTGTTGGAAAAGAAGCGACTTGTCTATGAAAAGAAGCGATTTGGACCTCAATTACTATAACAAAAAATCTTATGGGTTGATGACTACCAACAGGATGTGGAACAGCATGATAACCTCTGTCTTTCTTATACTCAGGAGGTGAAACAGGATGTGGAACAGCATGATAACCTCCAAACAAACTCAAGTACAAACAAATACAAACCAATCATCACAGATCCACTATAACAAAAAACATTAAACGATAATGAAAAGAAACTTAAAAGATCTCAGAAAGTTCAATTGTTTCTCAAATCTTTAAAAGATTATTGCTTGGACATCAATCATCACAGACCATATGCTTATCATGCTTGTCTCATATTTGTTCAAGGGATATACCACGTCATCAAGACTCTCTTTGGATTGAACATACACATCATTGATCAGTTTTATGATTTACTTCTACAGACTTTCGAACAATAAGAAAAAGGATAATAACATAAGTGTTATTTCCGTTTATTTCTTTGGTTCGGTTTTTATATTACTCATGAACTGAAACAATACCTCAAGGATGCAGAATTGATTTGAGTTAATATTACTCCATACCTATGTCAGTTCAAAGCTCAGTGTTTTGAAATATAGGAATGAGTGTAACAATTATGTTAACTCATGTCCTTGGCTCGATTATGACTCATTAACAACAAAGGAACAAGATTAAACCTACCTTGGTTTGATTTTTGAAGCCTCGTCCATATGTTCAAAGCCATCCCTGTGGCTAAGTCGAAACATGTTCCTCATGCCATCCCTGTGGCAAAGTCTAACCGATTCAAAGGACAACCACGTTTATTCTTTTTTCGATACCATTTTGTTGTGATCTGTCGTGTGATGAAGAAACGTTTTTAAGGTTCGTGGTGTTATGGATCTAGGATTGATAAAGACAATGACAGAAGTTTTGATGATCAAACTGGTTTGGTGGAAGAGATGATGTGAGAATTATTAGGAAAGAGGCGGACTGTTAATATAATTAGGGTTTGAGTAAAGTGACGTTAGGTGAGTATTTTTAGGGTTTGAAGTGCTTAAGTGTGACTTATATACACCCCAAAAATATAGGGTATCTCTTGAGCAGATCCGGTTTTTGGACTTATGTTCGTGGGCCTAGCTCTTTTATTGTCTAGATGGGCCAATATTGGATGTTAGATGGATCATGAAATTTTGGGTATGAGTTGGACCGAGTGGTTGTACTCGTGGGTCTTATTGAATGCACTTTGTGGTATTATGATTCTTGGATATTGGATTTAAACGAGTGTTGTGATACAATATGGACCGAGTCGCGTTGTGCTTAATTGGATAGGGTTGTGTGCCAGTGGATATATTTATGGACTCGGTGTCCGTTGGATATTGATACATGCTCGTTTATGAGCTGCGAGGTGTAATTTGATAATACAAAGTGATGATGAAATTTGTTAAAGAGACTTGATAATGAGATATGATGATAAGATGTGGTGTGATGATGTGATTTGTTGTGATATGCGGTGTGGTACTTTAGTATATACATTTTCACGAAGAATAATATGTCACGGCTTGATATTTGATCAAGGTTGACTACAGGGTTGTTTGTATGTTATTTCTTATTTGGATTTGAAGTGAGGTTTTCCGGGCGTGTTTACTTATTTCGTCACTTGTTTGGGCATATATAGAGTGTGATAAAGACTTGGCTATTTAGTTACGTTTGTGATTCTTTCTCGCTTAACCCACAACGTAACTATCACTTTGGTGTCTTACGCAGTTGAGGATACGTTAAGAGGTTTTGTACATTGGGTACATCTTTTTTTTCACAAGGATTAGTACAAGCTTAAGTAACAAATCTGGGGAATTCTACTTCATGTACAAGCATTGATATATCGGATTTACTTCTTTTTGTGGTCATTATAATAGCTGATTAAATACGTGGATGATGTGTTTACCAAAGATTTGAATGGATTAGATGTGATCAGCAATTCCCATAGATTATTCGATTCCATTGAATGTCAATGATGCTTCACAGTCTAAGCAAAATCTTTCTATAATCTTCAGTGTCAGCCATGATTCTTCAAGATGTTTGCTTATGACAAGAACTTTTCATACACGTTATGATGCTTCCGAAAGTTCGAAACCATCATGAGGGAGAAACGTGTACTTTGATGGTTTATGATTAACCTCCAGGGAAAAGGTGTTTATAATACTTGACTCAGTATGGTTTGTGAAGTTTTCTACATATGGGAAAAGAATTGTTGATGATGTTGTTGATGTTGGATAATGAACCGTTGATTAACCGTTGCACGTTCCCCTAAAACATATATTCACTTAAACCAAAGTTGTCATAACACATTCAAGCTTACATTGTTTACGGTTTTGTCTTAATTTTGTAAAATCCCGCGAAAGAATCTATTTCTCGGTTTAAATCATAGACTTGTAAAATCCCGTGACAATGGAAACATCCTGGTAATTGTAAAGTGCATTTCCGGATCTATCTTACGGTTTATTCTTGGTTTTGTAAAATCCCGCGAAAGAAACTATTTCTCGGTTTAAACCATAGAATTGTAAAATCCCGTAATGATAAAACCATCTTGGAGAAAGGAAAGCGTATTTCTGGATCTTTTCTGATGCTGGTGCTACGGTTTCTGCTTCGAAAAAGAGATAAAAGGGTGTACTTCATGAATTGGGTGTTTGTTTGGATTTTCTTCATGACGGTTTGGTTACTTCAAAGTTTTACGGGGTTATGCTCATTAAACCATGGTCGGGGTGAAACCATTATCATAGTTCACTCAAAACGTCAATGGAGGCTAGATTTGAGCTTTTAACAAGAAAATGTGACAACGGCGTTAATTCAGTATTATTTATTTGAGGTTGAAGTGAAATATCACGGGCAGGTGTACTTAGTATCTGAAGGTATCGGGGATGGTTGGAGGAAGATTCTTCATGATCCTTGTTTAAGCTTATTATCAAAAAATGAAGACTTGGAAATCTAGTTATTGTTGGGTGACTTTTCCTTTTCTTTTACCACTTGGGGGAATTGGGCTCTTACCACCCCAAAATAACTATCACTTTAAGGAGTTACGTTGTAGTGCTCGAGTGTCACATTCAATTGTGGATTTTCAAGAGGTGATGTACATCTTATACTTGATGGCTGGTTGGATGAAGAGTATAGAGTACTTAGAGATTCAATGGAGGATGAACTCTCGACACCGCTCTTTGTTACATATGTGCAAGTTTAAGTCACGAGTTCGGGTTAGTTTACTTGTGGTCAAATTCATCATATTGGGTTTTCTCCATCACCGTTACGACAAAGAGCCTACTGAATGATAATGGGATTGATAACAAGTTTGACAAGAGAGATTGAAAAGAGAGAGATAATGACGTTTGAACACAACAGTTCAAGCCTCGTTCTGTAAAAAAAAGAAAAGTGTACGTTTCAGTGCGCTTTATCTTCGAAGAAGAGAAATCTTCTTATGACGTTTGAACACAACAGTTCAAGCCTCGTTCTCTAAAGAAAAGAAAAGTGTACGTTTCAGTGCGCTTTATCTTCTGAAGAAGAGAAATCTTCTTATTAATGACCATTCTCATCAACATGCTTCATACTTTTTCCATGCGCGATCTATCATGAAGTGAACCGAACTGTCGTTGCTAGTTCTCTTATTCCACTTCCTCAAGTAAAATGGCGATGGCGACATCATTTGCAACCTTTGAGGGGGAGAAGTGTGAAGAGACTACCTTTTAAAGATATCCACTTGTTTAATCAAGAATGGCAACTCCGTATGCAATTCTTGAGGGGGAGAAGAAGTGTGAAACTACTGCATGTTGATTGACATCTGAGAACAAATGGTCAAACGGCTCCAAACTCATGTAAGAACCGAGCTTCTTCTTATCGGGTCATCTTCACATGGAGTTTTCTTCGAAGAGCTGTTGGTTGACATCTTCACACGGGCTGATTTGATTAATGACAAAGTGCTTCCAGTTGTGGGGCTGATTTCCTTAATGAACATCTTTTTGTTCCTGTTTGATTAAGAGGGATTTGAGTTAAGGGGATTTGCTATTTGTAAGTTAACGGGAATGCATTTGGTGAGTTGAAGATGTTAACTTTCTGATTCCCCGAATGGACAATCTTGAAGAAGGTCGAGTCCACAATATGTTCTACATTTTTTGCTGCATGTTAGAAGACTAAAGACGAGTTTCATTTGATTATCTAAAGACTTCTTCTTAATCTGGGCATTTATCTAACAGATTGTTGGTTTAGGGGAGAGCACTAATTGGGGGAGAGAGAAAAGTCAGATTTAATCCCCAATTATACTTGCTCACATTCTTCAACAAGTTGATTCTCACATGACTTCAAATGGTCTTCTCACAAGATTTCTAGTATATGGGCTTTGAATGTGTTGCTGATTCTGAAATATCAAAACCAGCAAGGGGGAAGGAGACACGTATCTAAACGCGAGTAAACTTGATGAACTTAATACTTCTAAGTGATTGAAGAAATCCCGGGAAGACAAATGTCATTACCGCATAGAAACTCAAGGTTTGACTCATGGCGTTTAGTGTTCTTATTCCAACTATGTGGGCGAAGAGATGAAAGAGTTAGTTTATGAAGATAAAAGAGGTACACAAGTGTGTGATGATTTCGATGATATCGCAATCATCAGGGGAGAGATATTGTGTACATTGGATGCGCTCAGCTGTTTCACTTGAGTGCTTAATCAGTGATTCAGAGATATAATCACTTATTCCGAAATTGACATCCGCAAAGATAATCAGTGATTCGGCCCGCTACTTCAATGTTATCAGTTATTCTCTCTTTGGGCATTCGGGTACTTCGAGTTCTTGAGCTTCATACACTATCATCAGGGGAGAGAAAAGTATACATCGGGGTTATTCTTTGGCTATCGGACTTAATCGCTACTGATGGTAGAAGTTTCTCGTCTTGGTATATGTGTATTCGGGTTCGTGAGCTCTAGTCTAAGAGACTGACTGCATCAATTCTTCTACTTGGGGGAAAGTGTTCTCTTGACACCTTTTGGAATGGATTGCTTCTGACTTCAGTAGAAAAGGAATTTGAGAAGATTATTCAAGTGTGGGATGATTCTTTGCTGTTTTACTTGATGATATAACCCCGAACGGAGACTTACGATGATCCTTCTTATATGGAGCAGCAAGATCGATGATATGGTGTGCGTCTTTGTGCATCTGGCTAAGGCAAGCTTGAAAGAAAGCTTAGAATATGCTCAATAAGAAGATTTACGGTTTGGGGGGAAGCTACCAGAGTCTCACTTTCAAGTGGCTCAATTTCTCTCTTCGATTCAAGAGCCTTGGAAGCTTTGGTGGTGAATGTTTAAGAGATGATGACTTCTATCTTCTACAACGGGACTGCTTGATATCCTTGTCTCAGTACTCGTATCATCATCTTCTTAAACTAAATCATCTATTCTATCTGTAACTATTTATCAAAAAAAAATACAAAAATATAAAACCAACAAAAACCCATAAAAATTAGAAAATTTGAAAAATACCAAAAATATTGTTTTTCAAAGACATGTCTTCTGGTATTGATAACATCTGCAGTCTTAGAAATGTCATTCAATAACGGCACGGGACCATAGATGAAGTTCGAGCAGGAGGTGTAAATATTCTTTTTCCAAAACATGCCTAAAAACATGGCTTGCAGTTATTTCAGACTGTAACCCGTGCTTAAACTATGGTTTGCTATTATTTCAGACAGCAACCCGCTCTTTAAAGAAGGAAAGTGCTGCCCTAAAACAAATTTTCAAAAATATCGTGCACTTATCCTAAAAACAATATGAGGAAAGTATGTCGAAGGACTGCTGTTCCTACACAAATGTTTTTCCGTCAAAAAATCTTTAGACAAATATTTGTTGTATTCAAAATGGTGGAATATGAGTTGATTTAAAATCAATCAGAATCAGAATTTTCATAAATTTGCAAAACCCAATCAATGACTTCAGCTTATTTAAATCTTTTTATGAAATGAGACATTGATTGAGGGGGAGAATGTTTTCAAATTTATATCATGTAACGAGCTTATATAATCATCCTACGTGATTAACTGAAAAAGATGTTTGCCTATGTTGAAGGACTAGGATTCTAGGATATGATTGTTAGAATTAGATGATTAGAGTTTGATGAACATATAAGTCCCATGCCTTTGTATGATCTGATTGATATGTTGAATTGACTTTTATTAGTCGATTGTTGTTTGGGTGATGTCGACCACCATATATCTGTTTGTATGTCCACTAACGTATGCAGATATCATGGTTCATAAGAATGTTCCCGATCCGGATCCCACAAATGAAGATGATTGGATGCCGAAAGGAAAGGGTAACTATTTCTTGGGTCGACAAAAAAAGAAACGGAGCTTAATCGGATCTCTCTATGGATAGTTGGCACAATAGATGCAAATTCAGAGGTCTCACTGCTTCTGCAGACGGTTTTCTTTCATCCTTTCAGCAACAACAGAAGCAACTTGTGTTCTACTCCACCTAACGCATTTTGTGCAGGATAATAGTGATGAAACAATTTTTTTAACAATTTTTAAATAACATTGTTTTGAAAAATGGAAAAATATTGGTTTTGAAAAATAAATTGGACTTAATTTTGGAAATCACCGGACTTCATTTTATCAAAACTTAAGTCACTCAATCATCGACTACGGTCATCGATTGAGGGGAAGAGTGAGTTAAAATAAAATATTTTCAAACAATATTTCATAAATCAAGTCCGTTTGTATAAAATAAAGTGGTGATCTAAAGATTTAATGTTATGTCATGGTAAGATTTTCTTTAAAACTCTAAGATCTTTCAAATTGAAATTTTCTCTGTTCTTGTTTGATTGTGAAATTGTTTTATTTTACTTAAAGATCTTTTAAAATATGATCATACCTGACACTAACAATCTTTAATGTCGAAAAATTGATCCTTATCAATCATTTTTCAAAAATTAAATCTTGCCACATCTTTCCCCAAAATTTTCTTAATGATTTAAATCAATTGGGATCACAAATCTCAATTGGTTTGAAATTTTTGATCGGGGGAGAGATCTTGATTTAAATCTCAAATCGGTTTTAAAGGGTGACTCTTTCAAAAGCACTCCTTCCTTCATGTGCCAAACGATTCCAAATACATAATGCACATGATTGTGGAGGAGCATTTAACCAAAAACCAAAAGAGTATTTAAACAAGGCCACATATTCTCCCATGTTTTCCAAACCTCATTAAATCACTTGGGATCCAAAATCTCAAAGGGTTTGATATTTTTGATCGGGGGAGAATTTGTGATTTAATATGAAATTTGATAAAAGATGATCGTTATGATTCAAAGTGCAAGTTCTCTCTAATATGTGCTAAACTCTTTCGTATATCGATGCACATATTGAGGGGGAGCGAATGGTTTCTATTGGAAATCGTGGAAGTTCTTCAGAAACCTCTTTCCTCTATGTGCAAAATGATTTCAAATATCCTACGCACATATTGAGGGGGAGAATTTACCAAAGAAATTCAAATGGCTTTTTCTACGGAAATTGTGATCTAGAATACATTTCAAAGAACTCTTGACTCCATGTACTAAACAATTTCAAAATCACATGCGCATGTTGAGGGGGAGCTTTTCTAAATGATCAAAAACAATTAAAGTACAAAATACTTTGATATTTTGTCACCAGTACCTTGATTGGTTTTTCCAAATGATTTTTCAATTGGTTTCGAGAAGGAATGAACAATACCAAAAGACCGACCAATTTACTTTATGCATGGTGTTATAAGGATGGTGAGGTTAGGTATTCGTTCCCACGATCCTGCCAGAGCCGGAGGGATCTACCCAGGGACAATCCACTAGATAGTGTAGAATCCGTAGGTATGATGAAAAAAGGAGAAAAATGAGAATATGGGAAAAGTGCGGACTGAGACAGAGCTAGTACTGGAATAAACCCAACAAGGTTCTAGTTATGAAGTCTCGGTAAGCACTGAAGGGGTGAAGAATAAAAATAATTGAATGTGAAAGGGTGAAGAGAAATAGCCTCCATTAATTCAACCTTAGGGCGTAAACCGGTTCAATACATATGCTCTTGGTGTCTACTATGGTAACACCGGTATTGAAGACAAGACGTCATGGACCCAAAGGACGACCGCACCTAACTTCCCAAGCTACTCAAGTTCTCTTAAAGGGCTTGTTTCATTCCCACGGGAACCTACATAATCTATCAACTTTCTCTTAGATATTGTTGATATTGAAGAAGGAGACCCTCTCCCTAGTCTCCGACATAGGAAACCAAAGTGCACAATTGAGTCTAGAGCCAAGAGATCATCCACAATATCTCATTAGGACACAAAATTAATGAAGACTTGCTGTTTCACACAATGTGGAAAGTAAGTATATATTAAGAGTCCTACGCATTATCCTTGTGGTATTGCCAGAACATCCGAGTGATATGTAAAAATATTAACGATGAAGATGGAAATCCTTCTAGAGCCAACATCAAACAAGATCAAGTTTGTGACAACTGGATAGAAACAATGGGGCGATTCATTCTTGAATCAACCTTGGTCCAGGAAATGAATTGACGAATACTTTTGGAAAACCCGTTCGATGTGCAACTCTTCTTTTCTCTAGCACATCGAATGTGTATTCATGTTTTCAAACACAAAAAGTATCTCTGATTGAAAAAATACTTTTGGAAACACTGTTCGATGTGCGAATCTCTTCTTTTCTCTAGCACATCAAATGTGTATTCTCTTTCAAATACAAAAGGTATTTTTGATTGAAAATTGATATTTCTCATAAAACCTTTGTCGTATTGCAAAACTCTTTCTTCAAGCAATACGCGATTGTTTTCAAATCAATTTTTCATCAATCAGTGAATCTCAATTCGCTGGTTCACTCACTCCGTGTTGTCTTCTTTGAGATGTTCCGGTTTGAGAACGGCTAGAGCACCGCGAAACCCCGTCAAGGAGATTCTTGAATTCTACCGATCACAGCAAGACTTGTATCGATCAACGGGAACCGTAGGCGTGTACCTCAATTCAACGAAGTGATCAAAGACACTTTCGTGTGTTTTATTGCTAATCGTTGTTTGCGGTACATTTGACGGTTGCGGTGATCGTAATCGAGAAGTCAATCCAAAGCCTCATGCTCACAGCATCCACACTTAATTGAAGAAATCATGACTAGTGCATATCTACATAACCTGGCTATGATATTTTTATATACTATGCTTCTGCTACGCTGCTACAAATATCATGAACTAGTAAAGCTTTCGCTACTCTGATGAAAAGATGTCATGATTCAAAAGTGTGAGCATGTCAGTCCAAAAGTCACAACATCACATGGTGGCAACACAATAAAGGGTGATCCAGAGATTTACTGTGGCTGATGATCTCAATGAAAGCTCGAAGATCATCAAAGATATGGATCAGTATAAAGGCCTCCACTTAAAGTACAAGGTAATCGGACTTTGAAGAATCACTGCTAAAGCACAAAGATGCAGATGTTGAAGAATTAAAGTCTACGAGCTCAAGACTGAAGATTAAAAAGAATGCTAAGATTCGAAATGTAAAACATGGGGTGACCTCCCTTAGGGGGAGATTGTTAGAAATTGGAAATTCCATAGTGAAGTGTCGGTCACCGCAAATATAATCTAGCATAAGTTAGCTCGTAGACATATCGTTAGTTATCAGTTTATTAGTTAGTTATTAGTTTAGTTTAGCGCAGTGTAACACCATGGAGGAAGGACGGGTCTTTACCCACTGTATACCTGATCCACAGGCCGTCAGAAGGTCGTTTACTTGTAACTATAAATACCCCTTCCATCCTTGGAAGGGGTGGTGCTTCTTATAATCTAACCTTGCATTTTGTATTACAACTCTCTCTAGAAACACCCTCTCCTCTCTTTATCTCTCTAACAATGGCTTACTTGTTTAATCATCTACCTAGACCACCCGAATCATCTAAACAACATAAAATATACAATCCTACATACCGAGTCCGTAACACGGTGGACCAAACCAACACGACTATTACACAACAAATATGTGAAATATCAAATACAAGATATTCGCATGTAAATCTTATGGAGGAACAAATCAATCAAGGATCCCTTGCTTGGATGACTTGTAGAATGCTCGTTATCTCGCCTTAGAGAAGGACCTATATGAGAATCACTAAAGAAATAAAGAAGGAAGTACTCTCTAGATCAAGTGATCTTTTGTTAGAAGAGAATGAGAGTATATGAGAGAATTAGTAAGAAGATGGGTGAGTTAGAATGAAGAAATGGCTCTCTATTTATAGGTAAAATCGCCATCGTTCCCGGATCCCACGGATCCCTCCCACAAGGATCCGTCTAGTGTAATCCTAGGGATCCGTGGACGCCTCTTGCCCATGGGTTTTTGGTTATGGGTCATGGGTTATGGGTTGGTCCATGGGTATTCTTTTAGATTTAATGTATCTAATGAGTACAATGTATCTAGTCTTGTGGGTATGGGTCAATACCATGGGTTATGGATATGATCCATGGGTTGTGATTTTTACCCATCCTAATAAACTATTACAACAAATGATTAATTACAACATTTTGTATTTAAATGGCTATATGTAAATGCTTTACAAAAATAACATGTATCCTTATAATTGTACTTAAGATAACATTATATTTGTTATCAACAAAACACAAAGAGATCGCAAAATATTAATGAACATTTTTACGGTTTATTTGTATTAACAATATCCCCTTTTTTGTTGATGACAAAACATAATGTTATGATGAGTAAAACTTAAGAATAGATGTATGTTTTGAAAGCCCTTAAGTTTTACTTCTTCTCCCCCTTTTTGTCGAAACAAAAAGTTAACCCATCGAAGAAATAAAAGTCTGGAAAAATAAATGGTCCACGTATCGCTTACTCCCCCTTGATGGTAGATCCCCCTAGTTTGGGGCCTCAAGTGAAGAAAAAAAAATCCTACAAAGAGAAAGGTTAGTAATATGCTTAAATAATCTTGTGATTGACGAGAATCAAGATTGGGAGCCAAGGTATGTAAACAAGGCCTTGTAATAAAACAACAAAGTGTAGTTGTATGTATGCCACCTCCAAGCATGTAAAAATAAGAACAAGACTTGTTCTTGAAAATGACTCAAAAGAAAAAGTACTAAAAATAGGAAATAGTAATAATGATTCCTTCCATGCTTGCATAAGGTTATGGATGGAGGTTTTGATGAGTAATGGTATTGATGCGATCAAGGGTGAGGTTGAGTATGAATCGCATTTCTTCCCTAACTTATATTGCAATTTTCCTAGTGGATTGGCAATGATCACAATGTAAGTGATGTGGGTAATGAGTGCGGAAGTTTTCCGGGTTGTTTTGATTGTGAGTTGCGGAAGATGTGGTGGAAAAATGAAAATACGGATCAAAATTCGGAATGGTTGGAAGTGGTGGTGGAAAAGAACCTAGATGTTCTTGTAGTTTAATGGAAGCTAAGGGTGGTGATGTTTCAAAGTCTTGAAAAGTTGTATTTGGTGAAGTGGGAGGAGTCAAAAAGGCTAGTTCTTTTTGTTTTGGTTGATGAGATCTTGTTGGAGTCTTAAGGAGTTCCAAAAGAGTGACTTTAGGTGGTGAGTTGATGTATGATAAAGTTGGTGTACTTGTTGGTGATGAGGGAGGTGCTATAATGGAAGCATCTTGTGGTGAGTTAGTGGTTGGTGATGAGCCATTCGAAGATGGTGTGGCTAAGCAACAAGGCCGGATGTTAATCCGTGCGGATATCCTAGATTTTGATTGTGGTATTTTGGAAGGTGGTAGGACAAAGGTTTGGATTTCTTGAGGTGCATTGTTTGAATTAGGTGGTTCATCTAAGTTGGAAGGTCTTTTGGAAGGCATGGTGGTGTTTGTTTTTGAGGATGAGATGAATAGCAAACAATGTTGGGAATCCTACTTATAGAGAAAAAAATATGCATTGCAATGAATGCTTGACCCAAAATATGGATTAAAATCAAATGATTAGATATGAATTTAAGTCATGTGATCATGAGAAAACAAGCATTAAATCACATAGTCCAAAATGAAGTGAGAAAATAGAAGATAAAACTAGCTTCTGTCTCACGGATCCCACGGATCCTTCCTCGAGGATCCGTCCAAGATTAAAGGTGGGATCCGTGGGTCAGTGATTCAGCAAGACAAAATTTTCCTTTTGGAAACATTTTTGCCTAGTGTGTGCCTATATGCAAACTATTTGGAGTTGCAGTTATCTCGACTCCTAAGAAGAAAAGAAAAATAGACTAGAAGTAAAAAAGCATACTATTATGTGAGATAACCCAAGTGCTCCTAATTCATTGTTGCTTAAATGAATGTACCCGAAAATACATATTAGTTATGTATCTCCTTTAGCATTCAAAAGACATGAGATGCAATGAAAATGGGTTTTTACTTTGTATTAATAATGAGAAAGCGATTTGTCCTAGACGTGAGAAATTGCTTTTGTGAAATTGATACGGGAAGAGGTATTATTTTTAGAAAACGTTTCGAAAAGAGGTTTCCATTTGCGAATAAAAATCATTTTATCCTTTGAAAAGAAGATGTGTATGTAATTATGTGTTTGCAACTTGTACTTATTTTTGAAAGAAAATAAGAGAAACTAAGAAAAAAAAAATTATCTTGAGTTTTGAAAATTCCAGTATTGTTTGTGAGTTGTGCGTGAAATAGAGATCCTAGACTCAAAAAGAAGAAGGCTAGTGTTTACATACCTTGTAGAGTAAAAATAAATTACGACATTTGTTCCATGAGACTAAGACCAAGACGAAGTAGGTTGAATTGTTCCCGCTTCAACGGTTTGGTGAGGACGTCGGCTATGTTGTCTTCGGACGCTACCTTCTCAATAGAGATGTTCCCCTTTTGAACATTGTCTCTTAAGAAGTGATGACGAATTTCTATATGCTTTGTGCGAGAATGTAATACCGGATTCTTGCTTAAATCTATGGCACCCTTGTTGTCACATAGGATGGCTACGTCACTTAGATGAATGTCGTAGTCAACTAACGCTTGTTTCATCCATAGTGCTTGTTGGCATGCTTTGCCGGCGGAGACGTATTCGGCTTCGGTTGTTGATATTGCTAATGTCGTTTGTTTCTTTGAAAACCAAGATGTTAAACAACATCCCATAAACGTACAAACCCCACTTGTACTTTTTCGGTCAACATAATCACCGGCATGGTCAAAATCTGCATATACCATTGTTTCTACTCCCGTTCCCTTGGGATACCATAATCCTAATTGTGTTGTACCCTTAATATATCTAAATATTATTTTTACGGCTTCTAGGTGTGATGTTTTAGGGTCTTCTTGAAACCTAGCACATAAGAAAACACTAAACATGATATCCGACCTACTAGCCGTGAGGTAGAGAAGACTACCAATCATGCCACGATATTTAGCATTATCTACGGATTCTCCGTCTTCATCTTTAGTGAGTTTGGTGTCGGATGACATTGGTGTCCTAATTGGTTTTGACTCTTCTAATCCGAATTTCTTTAACATCTCTTTTATGTATTTAGATTGATTAAAGAAGATACCATCTTCTACTTGTTTGATTTGTAGACCAAGAAAGAAACTAAGTTCTCCCATCATACTCATCTCGAACTCGTCATGCATAATTTTAGAGAAATCATCACACATGTCTTGACAAGTGGATCCGAATATAATATCATCTATATATATTTAAACTATGATTATATGTGACTCTCTTTTCTTAGAAAAAAGTGTGTTGTCAACTAACCCCATGGTATAGTTGTGTTTAATTAAAAATGACTTGAGTCTATCATACCAAGCTTTTGGAGCTTGTTTAAGACCGTAAAGGGCTTTCTTTAACTTATACAAATGTTTAGGTTTTTCAAAATCGCTGAAGCCCGAAGGTTGAGCTACATATACTTCTTCATTAATAAAACCATTTAGAAAAGCACTTTTGACATCCATTTGATAAAGCTTTAGATCATTAGCACAAGCATACGCAAGAGGTATTCTTATAGACTCTAATCTAGCCACGGGGGCATAGGTCTCATCAAAGTCTATTCCTTCTTGTTGGTTATACCCTTGGGCAACGAGTCTAGCCTTGTTTCTAGACACTACACCGTTTCCATCTAATTTGTTTTTATAAACCCATTTGGTTCCTATTATGGTTTGATTACTAGGTGGAGGGACAAGTGTCCAAATATCATTAGAAACAAATTGATTTAATTCTTCATTCATAGCCATTACCCAACTTTTATCTTTTATGGCTTCTTGTGTATTCTTAGGTTCTATGGTTGAAACAAAACAAAATAAGCTACTTAGGTTTTGAACTTGAGACCTTAATGTTCTTTCGTTTAGCTTTCCTATGACCTTATCTACGGGGTGATCTTTGGACTCTTTAATATTTATGACTTCATCATTTAAAGGTTTTTCTTCTTCATTTATCTTTTTCTTTATTACTATAGCTTCACTTTCTACAATCTCGTCATAGACAAGAGGTGGAGAGGGTTTGGGTGGACTTTCATCAAATTTTACATTTAGTGACTCTTCTACCTTCATTGTTTCTTTGTTTAATATGACGTAAGCTTTGCTATTTGGAGAGTAACCTAGAAAGATACCTTCGGTTGATTTAGGATCAAATTTTGTAAGGTAATCTTTAGTGTTAAGAAGAAAACATTTGCTACCAAAGACTCTAAAGTGATCTAACGTAGGATTTTTGCCTCGGAGTAACTCGTATGGAGTTTTACCTAAGATTGGTCTAATTAAGACTCGATTGAGTATGTATGTTGAAGTATCAACGGCATTGCACCAAAACTTTTGAGGTATTGATTGCTCATTAAGCATGGTGCGACTCATTTCTTGTAGGGTTCTATTCTTTCTTTCAACTACCCCATTCGATTGTGGAGTGCGCGGAGCCGAGAAGTTGTGAGTAATACCATTAGCGTCACAAAAGGCTCCAAATTGCACTTCATTATCGAATTCCCTACCATGATCCGTTCTAATAGACACTATAGGACTTCCTAGTTATCTTTGGATTTTCTTGCTTAATATTTCAAAATAATTAAACGTTTCAGTTTTTTTCTTTAAGAATTTTGTCCATGTATACCTAGAGTAATCATCCACTATGACCAAAGTGTAGTAGTTGTGTAACGCCCCAACCCGACAAGGGTAGAAGTGTCACATTCTGGTGTCATGTCAGAACATACAGATAAAAATCCTTACAAAGGAAAACCTTAAAGAATAAAGTACCAAGTCATATAGAAACAATGACTTACAAGGAAAATACAAAATCCAAAATGTCTAAAATAAAATGAAATCTCAAAACAATAGCCCAACAAAATAAATCCAAATAATAAGGTATCTAGGGTTGGTCCACTCAAATAATCCAACTCTCACCCATCAAAGCCCATCTTCAAACCTAACACCGCCGCAGAAAAGAAATGCGGTGAGCTTAAAAGCCCGGTGAGAATGATATAACAAAACGAAAGCTAAATAAAATCAAATGCGAAATGAAACAAAGGAAACGGATAACAAAGTCGCGTGAAATGAGAACAATGAGTCAATGAGGATCCTGCAGAACACAATTATACGAGATATCCAAAACGAACAGATAACAAGGAGAACGAAGCAAAGCAAAGCATCAAGACAAGCATACAAGCACATACAAACCGGCATACAAGTATTGAAACATAAGCAAGCATAGCGACGTCATATCCACACAACATATACAACATACAATCAATTCAGAAATCATAAGACATACAAGTCAAAGAGAAATCTAAGGAAAGCGGAAGCAATTAATTAGTAAGTGAGCATGGCAATCACACGGACATAAACCCTTAGTTGAAAACATAACCAAGATCATAACAACGGAAGTAATAAATAGCATCAAAACATGGCAATCACACGTAACAAGTAGGAAATACAATATGAGCAATATAATTAAATGAACTAGGGACATAGCAAGGCAATTAAACAAGTTAACAAGCCGGACGTCACAAGTTGAACCATTTACCCAATCAAACCGTAGCATAAACCGAAATGCAAACATGGCGGTCAACAACAAGCGAGATAAGGATACAACGGATAGTCATAGTCCACGAGATCAATCGAACATAGTACACATAATAAACAGACAAAACTATCGATTACACATTAGCATGATCACCGACAATACAGAGGGTCACATAACGGTGAGATCACATATCATCGATAGAAACATGTAACTCGGATAACCGCATATTAATCACATCATAGCGGATAATCAATGGTCACATAAAACATGAATAGTATCATCAAATTCAATAAGCATATAATAACCGATGACGTGAATGGAACCATAGTCCAAGTAACGGAATGAAAGTGTGATGATCAATGTAATGGAGTATCTATATCTTGGTAAAGTGAATCATATAAGGGTATTGAGTAATGAACAAGTAATACTGATTATGGTGCGTTGGGGAATATGAAGGTACAATATAGGTTTATCAAAAGTGTAAGGTTATCGTAAATCTACCCGAGCCCGAAACATATCATATCATATCATATCATAAGTAGCCATTGTATTCGGAGGGTGACCTCGGAATACCATACATAATAGGAGGAGACCTCAAGAACAAATGGAGTAGCTAGCTCCCGAATTGTGAAGACGCGGATTGCACCCGACATCATTCACCGACAAAGCTCCAATCGATCAAATCCTCGAAACATATCATATCTAGGATGCATCCATACGCCCCGGAAACATAGTGGCCAAATCATATACATATAGTGAGCTCATAATCATATCGAATGGGGACGGTGTGTATCATCACTCAACCACACCGGAGTCATGCCATTGGTGCATCAATGACACGGTCAGTTACCTTCCGACTAGGAAACATATTTGGCTCGGGTATCAAACCGAAGGGTCAAAGCATATTCATATCATAAGGGTTCATATCAAAGTCATATCGTAGTTCATATCAAAGTTCATATCAAAGTTCATATCAAAGTTTCATATCAAAGTTTCATATCAAAGATTCATATATAGTTTCATATCAAAGGGAGCATAGCAGAGTCATAGGAAGCCCTAATAAAGAGGCTTAGAGTAACGCATAACATATCAAGCTAGAATCGAAAGATGAATACGAATCATGAGAAACCTTAAGAGGTAAGGTCGAATATCATACCTTATTCAAGCAAATCACAATGAAAGTAAAATCAAGAAAGAGATCAATCCCGTCGCCCGGAACCTATATGAATTAAATAACGTTCTATAAGAATCAGATTACTCGTTTAAGACGGCTTTCCATTTTTAGAAATCTTTCCATTTTAAGTACTTTCCATTTTAGGTAACTTTCTATTTTAGGCAGCTTCCATATTTAGCAACTTTCCATAATTAGCAGGTTTCCATATTTAGCAGGTTTCCATATTTAGCAACTTTAGTCACTTATCTATAGTTAAATAATGAAAATGAGTGTTATTATGATTTAAGGAACATTTATGACAAGTTACAAAAGTTTAGGGTTTAAAATGTCAATAATGCAAAGTATAGGGTTAAAAGTGTAAATATAGCAAGTTTACTCATTTTACTCATTAAATCCATTTAGTTACTATATTAACAAGTTAATCCATCAAGTTTCATAATTTACAAAATAACCCCTTAACTTTATTAAATCATGCAATTACAAAACCCTAGTTTTAGATTATGATTACGTATCCGTTCTAAACCATTTTAGCTCGGTTATTACAAGATTATAATACTCCTTATGTGATATCATTTTAGGTCGAGACACCCTTCCAAATAAATATATGTACGCCCCTTATTCACATCAAAACAAGTCCGTAATCATTTGTTATTGAATCCATTAATCACATACGTATAAACATATTTTCGTAAGCTCATTAAACCATTTAAACCCATTCCAAATCCATACATATGTCTCGACATAAAGAGTCCCAAAATCAGTTTTGTATTCATGTTTCATACCATATATCATACGATTTTCATAGGTTAAGAATCAAGGTTTTTATGTATTCTTGTGTTATCATTTTATGTGACAAAAGTACTCATGATTTTATGTGTTTTATAAATCGAAATACAAGCCCAAGAAAACCTTTCCATAGCCACGAATTGGACAAGACAACAAAAAGGAAGATACGAGAGATGATGATACGTTACCCTAGTAGCGTGTACGTGACCAAGAAACAAGAATCAAAGCAACACGATCAAAACCAAGCCTCCTTGGCTTTATATAAACCCACGGCTACAAACACCACCCACGACCTAGCTTATTTTCGAACCAAACACAATCCCCACGTCCACCAATCGATCACACACGATCACAAGCCTCCTAGGAACCTTTGTTTGTATGAATTTCGGATGGGAATGATGAAATAAAATGATTGCCGCCACTTGTGGAGAGAGAGAGATACTTTAGGGTTTCTTGGTATTTTGAAATGAAGAGGAAAGAGATAAATGGGATTTAATAAAATTGATTGTGTGATAAATGAGGGAGCCTCATAGGGGCCGCCACTTAGGGGGAAGACCAAGTTTTATGACTTTCCAAACTTATCTCTTTATCATGTATCTAGTCTCTTTGTAGTCCAAGTTAAATGTGTACACTTTGGTATGTTTAATTGTTACTTATAGTTTAATTATTCATGTTCTTTTAATTTATAACATAAGTTAATTATTTTCATAATGTGTATATATTATTAATGATATAACTTGTTAAACGATGTTGACGTGTTTCCGAGTTTGTAAAATTTTAAGTTTGAGGGAAAAATGTCATTTCACGCGATTGAGATTTTAGGGTTTTACAACTCTTCCTCTAAAAGAAAATTTTCGTCCTCGAAAATTGAAGTCGCAGAGGTACACAGAGACGCACGCTTAAGGCGCACGTAGCAATCCATAGCTTCACACAGATCATAATCGATCGGTCCCAAAGCGTACAAATCTTACACATAACCGATATCGGTGAGAATCTCACAAAGAGGTGCGTAATTCAATCGAACATGAGGAGTGACAAATAACGGTTATAAGTCTTAGTCCATTCACGCACCAACCCTGTGCATTTCCCAAGACGTCGTATGATTCCAATAAGTTCAAATTATATGATCTCGGTATTATCACGTTGATTAGGCGTCATAATACTTGCATCACATAACAAGCCCTTATTGTCATCATATTTTGTCTCCGGTCATGACAAACCACATAGCCAATATCACACAAAACATATCACATATGATATCAAGTAACATACCAAAGCAGACGAATCGCATACATACATCATATAACACATCAAACAACTTACCATACCACAAGGAGAGAATGCCACCAACTTGTTGAAACGGTTCCTCATGACTCATTATTGACGATCCAAAAGAAAACTGAGATATCACCAATATGCTAAACGATAACTTCACGATTCAAACCGAGTTCTGAACAAATCAAGGAAAAGCAATGCCGATCAAAATCACATAACAAAATATCAAACCGCCACAAACACATGACAAACAAATCGGAGTAACACAAGTCGCGCCCAAATCATATGATGTAGATGCACCTTCTCAAACACCGGTTGAATCTTGTCTCCGTCTTTTGCGTCTTTGGTTGATCCGTCCGACTTCCTCCAAAGAAGATCCTAATGTCTCCAAAGAAGATGGCGATCGGGTACGACTTCGCTTCACGAACCTCTCCATTCAGAGGATTGCGGCAACGCAGTTCGGCACCATCATCTTCGGCTCCACGGGTAGTCTCCATCTAACGATCGACAAACGGATGTGCGAAGACAAAATAATAAAATCAAATGCGAAGAGAAGAAGACCAAAACAGTGAAGACAAAAGATTATCAAGTCAAATCGAACGACAATCAAAAGGAATCGAATATATCATAATGACGGAAGCCTAATGTCTACCCAATCCTCACGGTCAATCCTAAGGTCAACAAGACGAAACTGGCTCGATACCATAATTGTAACACCCCAACCCGACAAGGGTAGAAGTGTCACATTCTCGTGTCATATCGTAACATACAAATAAAATTTTACAAGCGAAAGCCTTAAAGAATAAAAGTACCAAGTCATATAAACAATGACTTACAAGGAAAATTACAAAATCCAAAATGTCTAAAATAAAATGAAATCTCAAAACAATAGCCCAACAAAATAAATCCAAATAATAAGGTAACTAGGGTTGGTCCACTCAAATAATCCAACTCTCACCCATCAAAGCCCATCTTCAACCTAACACCGCCGCAGAAAAGAAATGCGGTGAGCTTAAAAGCCCAAGTGAATGATATAACAAAACGAAAGCTAAATAAAATCAAATGCGAAATGAAACAAAGGAAACGGATAACAAAGTCGCGTGAAATGAGAACAATGAGTCAATGAGGATCCTGCAGAACACAATTATACGAGATATCCAAAACGAACAGATAACAAGGAGAACGAAGCAAAGCAAAGCATCAAGACAAGCATACAAGCACATACAAACCCATGCATACAAGCATGAAACATAAGCAAGCATAGCGACGTCATATCCACACAACATATACAACATACAATCAATTCAGAAATCATAAGACATACAAGTCAAAGAGAAATCTAAGGAAAGCGGAAGCAATTAATTAATAAGTGAGCATGGCAATCACACGGTCATAAACCCTTAGTTGAAAACATAACCAAGATTATAACAACGGAAGTACTAAATAGCGGTCAAAACATGGCAATACACGTAACAAGTAGGAATACAATATGAGCAATATAATTAAATGAACTAGGGCATAGCAAGGCAATTAAACAAGTTAACAAGCCAGACGTCACAAGCTGAACCATTTACCCAATCAAACCGTAGCATAAACCGAAATGCAAACATGGCAGGTCAACAACAAGCAGATAAGGATACAACGGATAGTCATAGTCCACGAGATCAATTGAACGTAGTACACATAATAAACAGACAAAACTATCGATTACACATTAGCATGATCACCAGACAATACAGAGGGTCACATAACAGTGAGATCACATATCATCAGATAGAAACATGTAACTCAGATAACCGCATATTAATCACATCATAGCAGGATAATCAATGGTCACATAAAACATGAATAGTATAATCAAATTCAATAAGCATATAATAACCCGGTACGTGAATGGAACCATAGTCCAAGTAACGGAATGAAAGTGTGATGATCAATGTAATGGAGTATCTATATCTTGGTAAAAGTGAATCATATAAGGGTATTGAGTAATGAACAAGTAGTACTGATTATGGTGCGTTGGGGAATACGGAAGGTACAATATAGGTTTATCAAAAGTGTAAGGGTTATCGTAAATCTACCCGAGCCCGAAACATATCATATCATATCATATCATAAGTAGCCATTGTATTCGGAGGGTGACCTCGGAATACCATACATAATAGGAGGAGACCTCAAGTAACAAATGGAGTAGCTAGCTCCCGAATTGTGAAGACGCGGATTGCACCGACATCATTCACCGACAAAGCTCCAATCGATCAAATCCTCGAAACATATCATATCTAGGATGCATCCATACGCCCCGAAACATAGTGGCCAAATCATATACATATAGTGAGCTCATAATCATATCGAATGGGGACGGTGTGTATCATCACTCAACCACACACCGGAGTCATGCCATTGGTGCATCAATGACACGGTCAGTTACCTTCCGACTAGGAAACATATTTGGCTCGGGTATCAAACCGAAGGGTCAAAGCATATTCATATCATAAGGGTTCTATATCAAAGTCATATCGAGTTCATATCAAAGTTCATATCAAAGTTCATATCAAAGTTTCATATCAAAGTTTCCATATCAAAGATTCATATAGTTTCATATCAAAGGAGCATAGCGAGTCATAGGAAGCCCTAATAAAGAGGCTTAGAGTAACGCATAACATATCAAGCTAGAATCGAAAGATGAATACGAATCATGAGAAACCTTAAGAGGTAAGGTCGAATATCTCGTACCTTATTCAAGCAAATCACAATGAAAGTAAAATCAAGAAAGAGATCAATCCGTCGCCGGAACCTATATGAATTAAATAACGTTCTATAAGAATCGATTACTCGTTTAAGACGGCTTTCCATTTTAGAAATCTTTCCATTTTAAGTACTTTCCATTTTAGGTAACTTTCTATTTTAGGCAGCTTCCATATTTAGCAACTTTCCATAATTAGCAGGTTTCCATATTTAGCAGGTTTCCATATTTAGCAACTTTAGTCACTTATCTATAGTTAAATAATGAAAATGAGTGTTATTATGATTTAAGGAACATTTATGACAAGTTACAAAAGTTTAGGGTTTAAAATGTCAATAATGTCAAGTATAGGGTTAAAAGTGTAAATATAGCAAGTTTACTCATTTTACTCATTAAATCCATTTAGTTACTATATTAACAAGTTAATCCATCAAGTTTCATAATTTACAAAATAACCCCTTAACTTTATTAAATCATGCAATTACAAAACCCTAGTTTTAGATTATGATTACGTATCCGTTCTAAACCATTTTAGCTTGGTTATTACAAGATTATAATACTCCTTATGTGATATCATTTTAGGTCCAGACACCCTTCCAAATAAATATATGTACGCCCCTTATTCACATCAAAACAAGTCCGTAATCATTTTTTATTGAATCCATTAATCACATACGTATAAACATATTTTCGTAAGCTCATTAAACCCTAAACCCATTCCAAATCCATACATATGTCGACATAAAGAGAACAAAATCAGTTTTGTATTCATGTTTCATATCATATATCATACGATTTTCATAGGTTAAGAATCAAGGTTTTATGTATTCTTGTTTTATCATTTTATGTGACAAAAGTTCTCATGATTTTATGTGTTATATAAATCGAATACAAGCCCTAGAAAACCTTTCCATGGCCACGAATTGAACAAGAAACAAAAGGAAGATACGAGATGATGATACGTTACCCTCGTAGCGTGTACGTGACAAAGAAACACGAATCAAACCAATACGATCAAAACCAAGCCTCCTTGGCTAAACCGAAACCCACGGCTACAAACACCACCCACGACCTAGCTTCTTTTCGAACCAAACACAATCCCCACGTCCACCAATCGATCACACACAATCACGAGCCTCCTAGGAACCTTTGTTTGTATGAATTTCGGATGGAAATGATGAAATAAAAGTGATGGCCGCCACTTTGGAGATGAGAGAAATACTTTAGGGTTTCTTGGTGTTTTTGAAATGAAGAGGAAATGATAAATGGGATTTAATAAAATTGATTGTGATTAAATGAGGGAGCCTCATAGGGCCGGCCACTTAGGGGAAGACCAAGTTTTATGACTTTCCAAACTTATCTCTTTATCATGTATCTAGTCTCTTTTGTAGTCCAAGTTAAATGTGTACACTTTGGTATGTTTAATTGTTACTTATAGTTTAATTATTCATGTTCTTTTAATTTATATCATAAGTTAATTATTTTCATAATGTGTATATATTATTAATGATATAACTTGTTAAACGATGTTGACGTGTTTCCGAGTTTGTAAAATTTTAAGTTTGAGGGCAAAATTGTCATTTCACGCGATTGAGATTTTAGGGTTTTACAACATATGTAGTAATTCTAGATCTGTAACATATTGGATTTCACAAACACATCACATAACAATATATGGGTCGAATTAGTTTAAGGTTCTAGAGAGAGAAAGTGGAAGATGGGAGCCTTTCTAGAGAGAGAAAGTAACAAAGAAAGAAAGGTTAGATTAAGTGAAAGGTCCAACCCTCTACCTTGGGAGGTAGAGGGTATTTATAGTTACATACTAACGTCCTCCTTCGGACTGTGGATCAGGCATACAGTGGGTAAAGACCCGTCCTTCCTCCACGATGTTGCACTAAGCTAATAACTAAGCTAATAAACAGTAAATAACGATATGTCTACGAGCTAACTTGTGCTAGACTATAATTGTGGTGACTGACACTTCACCATGGAATTTCCAATTCCTAACAATCTCCCCCTAAGGGAGGTTACCCCATGTTTTACATTTCGAATCCTAGCATTCTATTATATCTTTAGTCTTGAGCTCGTAGACTTCAATTCTTCAACATATGCATCTTTGTGCTTTAGTAGTGATTCTTCAAAGTCCGATTACTTTGTACTTTAAGTGGAGGTCTTTAGTCTGATCCACATCTTAATGATCTTTGAGCTTTCTTTGAGATCATCAGCCATAGTAAATCTCTTGATCACCCTTTATTGTTTTGCCATCATGTGATGTTGTGACGTTTGGACCGACATGCTCACATTTTGGATCATGATATCTTCTCATCAGAGTTACGGAAGCTTTTGTTGATTCATAATATTTCCAAAGTTGTAGCCAAGCATGGATTGAAAATATCGAGTCATTGATGAAGATATGTACTTATCATGATTTCTTTAGATTGTGAAAGCGATGTGTGAGCATGCGGCTATGGATTGACTCCTCAATTCGATTAGTCGCAACCGTCCCAATGTATCCGCAAACAACAGTTAGCAATAAAACACAAGAAAGTGTCTTTGATCACTTTCGTTGAATTGAGATACACGCCCACGGTCCCCGTTGATCAAGACAAGTACCGCTGTGATCGGTATAATTCAAGAATCTCCTTGTGGGGTTTCGCAGCTGTTCTAGCTGTTCTCAAACCAAAATGTCTCAAAGAAGACAACACGGAGTGTGTGAACCAGCGAATTGAGATTCACTGATTGATGAAAAATTGATTTAAAAAAAAATCGCGTATTGCTTAGAAGAAAGTGTTTTGCAATACGACGAAGGTTTTATGAGAAAGGTCAATTTTCAATCAAAAATACCTTTTGTATTTGAAAGAGAATACACATTTGATGTGCTAGAGAAAAGAAGAATTTTTCCCATCAAACGGTTTTTCCAAAAGTATTTTTTTTTTCAATCAGAGATACTTTTTGAATTTGAAAATGTAAGTACACATTCGACGTGCTAGAGAAAAGAAGGTTTGCACATCAAATGGTTTTTCCAAAAGTATTCGTCAATTCCAATCCTGGACCAAGGTTGATTCAAGATTAAATCTCCCCATCGTTTCTATCCAGTTGTCACAAGTTTGATCTTACAAGGAGATCTCACATGTCACCCACCAAGAGTTTGTTTGATGTTGGCTCTAGAAGGATTTTCATCTTCATCGTGAATACTTTTACATAACACTCAGATGTTCTGGCAATACCACAAGGATAATGCGTAGGACTCTTAATATATTCTTACTTTCCACATTGTGTGAAACAACAAGTCTTCAAGAATAGTGTCCTAAAGAGATATTGTGGATGATCTCTTGGCTCTAGACTCAATTGTGCACATTTGGTTCCTATGTCGGAGACTAGGGAGAGGGTCTCCTTCTTCAATATCAACAATCTCTAAGAGAAAGTTGATAGATTATGTCGGTTCCCCGTGAGAATGAAACAAGTCCTTTAAAGAGGAACTTGAGTAGTTTGGGTAGTATTAGTGCAGTGCGTCACTGGGTCCATGACGTCTTGTCTTCAATACTGGCATTACCTTAGTAACCACCAGTAGCATATGCATTGAACCCGGTTTCGGCCCTAAGGTTGAATTATTGGAGGGCTATTTCATTTCACCCTTTTCATATTCATTTCTTTTTCATTCTTCAACCCCTTCAGTGCTTACCGAGACTTCATAACTAGAACCTTGTTGGGTTTATTCCAGTTCTAGCTCTATCTCAGTCCGCACTCTTCCCATATCTCACTTTTCTCCTTTTTTTCATCATACCTAAGGACTTCTACACTAACTAGTGGATTGTCCTCGGTAGATCCCTCCGGCTCTCAAGGGTCGTGGGAACGAATACCTAACCTAACCATCCTTATAACACCATGCATAAAGTAAATTGGTAGGTCTTTTGGTATTGTTCTTTCCTTCATGAAACCAATTGAAAAATCATTTGGAAAATCAATCAAGGTACTTGTGATATAAAATCAAAACATTTTATACCTTAATTGTTTTGATCATTCTAGAAATGCTCCCCCTCAACATGTGCATATGATATTGAAATTGTTTGGCACATGGAGGCAAGAGTTCTTTGAACTAATTTATAGATCACAATTTCCTTAGAAAAATCATTTTGATTTTCTTTGGTAAATTCTCTCCCTCAATATGTGCATAGGATATTTGAAATCATTTTATCACATAGAGGCAAGAGTTCTTTTGAAGTACATCCACGATTACAAAAGCCAATATAAACCATTTAGAAAATCAATCAAGGTACCTTTTGATAAAACATTTAAATCTTTGTACCTTGATAGTTTATTTTCTTTTGAAATGCTCCCCCTCAATATGTGCTTCGAGATTCGAAAGCGTTTAGCACATATGGGAGAGCAACATGCACATTTGAATCAAAACGATCACCTTTTATCAAATTTCATTATTAAATCACAAATTCTCCCCCGATCAAAAATATCAAACCCTTTGAGATTTTGGATCCCAAGTGATTTAATACGGTTTAGAAAACATGGAAGAATATGTGCCTGGTTTAAATACTCATCTGGTTTTTGGTTAAATGCTCCTCCTCAACATGCGCATTGTATATTAGAAATCGTTTGGCACATGGAGGCAGGAGTGTTTTGAAACAATTACCCTTTAAAACCAGATTTGAGATTTAAATCACGATCTCTCCCCCCGATCAAAAATTTCAAACCAATTGAGATTTTGGATCTCGATTGATTTAAATCATTTAGAAAATTTTGGGGAAAGACGTGGCAACATTTAATTTTGAAAAATGACTGATAAGGATCAATTTAAGACATTAAAGATTGTTAGTGTCAGGTATGATAGTTTTTAAGAGATCTTTAAGTAAAATAAAACAATTTCACAATCAAACAAGAACAGAAAAAATTTCATTTTGTAAGATCTTTGGGTTTTAAAGAAAACCATACCATGACATAACATTAAATCTTTAGATCACCACATTTTAACGTACAAACGGACTTGATAGGTGAAATATCGTTTGAAAATATTTAATTTGAAATAACTTAAGATTTGACAGAATAAAGTCCGGTTGATTTCAAAACTTTGAATTCCGATTTATTTTCAAAACTATATTTTTCCATTTTCAAAACAATATTTCGAAGTTTTAGAAAAATGGTACCATCCACTACTTTTACTGCACATGATACGTTAGGTAGTTGAGCTGCTTCTGTTGTTGTTGCTGTAGGGCTTGGAAGAAAACCGTCTGTTGATGCAGTGAGACTTCTTACGTTGCATTTTAATGCCTACTAAGGTCAAATAAAGCTCCGTTTCTTCATTTGCTGATGAAGAAAACCATCTGCTGATGCAGTGAGACCTCTTACGTTGCATTTTTTCCATGCCAACTCTCCATAGAAGTCCAATTAAGCTCCGTTTATTCATTTGTCAACCCAAGATATAGTTACCATTTCCTTTCGGCATCCAATCATCTTCATTTGTAGGATCCGGATCGGGAACATTCTTATTTACCAATATACCTGCATACGTTAGTAGACACAAACAGATATATGGTGGCCGACATCACCCAAACAACAATCGACTAATAAAAGTCAATCCAACATAACAATCAGTTCATATAAGGTATGGGATTTATGTGTTTATCAAACTCTAATCATCTAATCCTAACAATCATATCCTGGGCACCTAGTCCTTCAACGTAGGTTAACATGATTTTTAATTAAGCATATAGGATAATTAAGAAAGTCCGTTAGATGATATTAATTTGAAAACATTCTCCCCCTCAATCAATGACTCAATTTTTGAAAAGTTTAAAAGCGCTGAAGTCATTGATTGAGTTTGCAAATTTTATGAAAACTCTGAAGCTGATTGTTTTTAAAGCAACTCATTTACCACCATTTTGTTAAAACAAATATTTTTCTGAAGAATTTTTGAAGGAAAAATATTTGAGTAGGAACAATAATCCTTCGACATACTTTCCTCATTATGTTTTAGGATAAGTGCACGAAATATTTTGAAAAAAGGTTTAGCGCAACACTTTCCTTCCTTTGAAAAACGGGTTGCTATCTGAAATAATAGCAAGCCATGGTTTAAGCACGGGTTACAGTCTGAATTAACTGTAAGCCATTGTTTTGAGACATGTTTAGAAAGAAATATTTACACCTCCTGCTCGAACTTCATCTAAAGTCTCGTGCCATTATTGAATGACATTTCTAATACCGTAGATGTTATCGATACTAGAAGACATGTCTTGAGAAAACATATTTTTGGTATTTTTTAATTTTCTGATTTTTATGGGCTTTCGTTGATTTTATATTTTTCTATTTTGTTTTTGTTGGTTTTATATTATTGTATTTTGGTTTTTGATAAATATTTACAAAGATAGAGAAAGAGTTTAAGAAGATGATGATACGAGTACCGAGATAAGGAAATTGTTCAGCACTTTGTAGAAGATAGAAGTCATCATCTCTTAAAGTTTCACCACCAAAGCTTTCGAGGCTCTTGAATCGTCGTCAGAACTTGAGCCTTCTGAAAGTGAGACTTTGGTAGCTTCCCCCCAAACCGAAAAACTAAGAACAAATACCATTTCCCCAAGAAGTAGAAATGAACAAAACGGTCTCATTGAATGAAGCTCAAGACCCGAAGAACATGAGAAAACCAAAGTAACAAGTTGAAACATTGATCGTCTCGGTGGTTATCAAATCCGAATAAGCGATGAAGTCCGATCACATGAACTGTTATGCGTCCCGATGTACACATTACTCTTCGAGAATAACCAGTTGTCAATTCAGGGGAACAATACGTCAACATCTTCATTTTACCAAGTGCATTCCATATATCTTCCATATAACCAATCAGCCCATAATGTACACAAGTACCCAACCAGAGTCAAGACTATGACACCCAAGTAACATGTTGAATCACTGATTATCTATGCGGATATCAACTCCAGAATAACATAATAAGCTCGATCAAGTGATCATGTTGTGTGTCCCTGATGTACACAAATCTCTCCCCTGATGGTTGCGATCTCATCGAAATCATCATTACATAGTGTACATGAAGCGTAAACCGAAGCACTTTATCATAATCATATCGAAGATGTCGATAAGCAATATCATCTCACGCCCAAATATTCTTCTCATATTTCTTCCTCTCGAAAGTCGAGTTAACACATACCGAAAGTATCCAGAGACCACTTCCTCCCAAATGGTTGGAATAATACATCCTTCCCCAAATAGTTAGAATAATATATCCTTCCCCAAATAGTTGGAATAACACACCAAAGGCTATGAGTTAAACACCGAGTTTCTCTACGGTTGTGACATTTGTCTTTCCCGGATTACTTCAATAGAGAAGAAGTATTAAGTTCATCACGTGTACTCGTTGTGTGTTTAGATGTATGTCTCCTTCCCCTTGTTGGTTTTGATACCTCGTAATCAACAACACATTATACATACCAAATATTCTTGAAATAGAGAAGAACAAAATTAGCTCAAATGAATTTTGTGAGAATCAATCGCTCTGAAACTCTCTCGACTATCTTTATCAACCCATATGTAGACAATTTGAAGTGACCATTGTTGAAGAAAACCTGATATACCAAACTTGAAACTGAAGTAGAATTCTCCGCATGTGTTCTAAGCTTGCACTTAATGATGGAAGAACGGTGTCAAGAATCTATGCATCAAGCAAATCTCTAAGTACTCACTACTCAAATAAAGTATGAGACATTAACACCTCTTGAGATTATCCACATCGTCATCTGCATGTGACACTGAGTAAAACAACGTAACTTCTAATAGTGATAGTTAACCAGGTCTTCAACCAACCACCCCGACTGCTGGTAACTAGATAAACCAAGTCTTCAACTCAAAATCTTAAGCCCGAGCAAGTTATCAAATAAGAACACGCCTTTGTTAAAAGTCAACTTCAATCTCAAATAAGTGATAAATGATTAACTCTGAAGTAATCAACTTGAGTCAAATGCCCAACACGTGAATAAACATACAATCGGATGTACATTGATCCACTGAATGAACCGGAACAAATGATTCCTCAACATCAATGCCTTCTTCCTAAAGATATACATATAGAGATTGATCTGGAAGATTTACCAATAAAGTCTTCAAGCGGATGAGATATTCATTTTCCTTAATGTTCATGTGGTTGATTTACAGAGTGCACAATAATCCGTGAAGATTTGGCAAAGGGATACCAAAGAGCGGATCATTATTCATGAACACTAATCCGTGAAGATTTGGCAAAGAAGTACCAAAGAGCGGATCATTATTCATGAGTGCAACAACAATGATAGTCATTAACAATGCCTTGAGGAATAACTGGAGATTAGGCTTCTTGAATAGTCTGAGTTATACTTCTTAGATGATCAACATTCGCTAGCGGTTGGAAATACTCATCAAACATGTCTGGAAACAATGAATTCCAAACAATAAATCCTAGTTATCCTTAGTAAGTGAAGCATTAGGCGTTGAAGGAGAGTCATATGACCATAATTCAAGCATCCATCAACATGTAGTATATGCACTCTTCTCCCCCTCAAAAGTTGCATCCGAAGTTGCCATTTTTTATTTGAACAAGTGAATAAGAATATACACCAATGAACGTAGATCCACTTGAGGGTTGAAAAAGCGTGTAAAAACATGAAGCTTTGTTGATGAAGAATGTCGATGAGAATGGTCATAAACATGAAGATTCCTCTTCTTTTTGAAGATAAAGCGTGCTGAAGCGTACACCTTTCTTTACTTTGAGAAACGGGGCCTGAAGTGTTAGCTGCAGACGCCATAATGATGAAGTACGAGGCCTGAAGTGATGTAAACAGACGTCATAGCCGAAAGAATATCAAGGTTGAGTTACTTGAACCCGTTAGTTATGAGATATCAATCCATTTGTAATCTATACTTTAAGCCAGTCCATGTAGTGAAGGATTGAAGTATTTGCAACAGAGTAAGGACTACCTGCACTAATATTACAAACTTGATTGCATATATTTTGGTTAGTGACATTAGTATCCAAACCCTTTGGGGTTTCACAGGAAACCTTGATTTTGTCATCGGTAAACAGCTTACCGGTAGGTATCCACCTAAGTCCAGCATCCTTAAACATTCTACCAGACGGCATCCACTTATGGCAAGGTCTACGATTGTTGATATTCTTATGCAAATTGGAAGACTTATCGTTATTCCTAGACGGATTTTTAGGTTTGTTTTGCATCATAACATGTTGCACCTTAGCCATGTAGGTAGTCTTAGTGGATTGTACCTTGGCATGTGAATTAGGAAAATGTTTCTTATGTGGAAAAGACTCAGAATTTCTAGTTTTGTTTTCTACATGCTTAGCATTCTTATGCACATAACTACTCTTAGATGCACGCCAATCCCTAGTCTTTTGAGTGTTCCTAGGTAATGGTTTACAACTACTAGTAGTGCCTTGAAAACTCATAGAATTCCTCACCCTAGGTCTTGCACCTAAATTCCGTATTTTCGAATCTGTGCCTTTTTCCTAGCTTCTTCTAGATAATAGTTCTTCCACAAGTCATTCATATTATATGAATTCGGGTTTTAATGCTTGATTTTGACACTTGTTTTTGAACTATTCCTAGTGGTCTTTGGGAGTAGAAGTGGCTACTTGTTGAGGGTTAAGCGAACTAGAATCCTTATTATTAGGTAACTCGGTGAAGTGACCGGTTTTGACAAAACTTTTATCGCATCAACTTGGGAGGCAAACCGTGTTTTGAAAATTTTGGTCTTTCGGATATAAACGCCTTGAGGTCGCCTAACAATGGACCGGTTTCTAATGGGATGAGAAACTGGTTTCCCCAAGGTTGATGGTTTTGTAAACTTAGTGTTCACACTTTTCCCTACGCTTTCCTAAGTTCATTTTTAAGGCAACAATAGCGAAACTCTTTTCACGAAGTTGAGCTTTGAGTTCATTAATTTTGCTATCAAAGAGTTTGATTGTTCCATTGACTTAGTTCTAGCTTCTTTGTGAGTCACTTAATTCTATGTGATGCTTTCTCAAAGACTTATTTTCCTTTAGTAATTTGGCCACACAAACCGCTAATTCATCATTTCTCATTTGAATATCATCAATAACATTAACATCGAATTACTTGTAACCAAATTACTTTTCACATGCATATCGAAATATGTTTTTCAAATTGTTGATAGTCGAGTTGTTGGCTTAAAGTGAGCTTTTAAATCGTTTATTTCAAAAATTCACGAAATTCGTGAAATTCGGATTTTACATGGTTTCTTAGTTTGAAAACTTTCCTCCTTTCTTTGTATTGCAATTTCAAGAGAAATGCAATGTTTTTCAAGTTTTGAGAATTTGTTTGAAAGTTCATCAAAAGCCTTTTATTAGTCTCACCTCAACCAAGGAACATTTATCGAATCATGTTCAAGATTAAGATCGGTTTGTTTAGGTACATTAGCGGATGCACTATGTTGAGCAGTTAATGGTACCTCATCACATGACACCGCTCATTTGTCGGTCGATATTTGCATCCACATCATGTGTAACAAGAGTCACTGAACAACTGGCTGTATCAAACTTAATCGCCTCTGAGCCTCTGTATTCAGTGTCAACTGATCCATCATCTGATGCCTTACCGATCTCAACACTACAATCTATTGATTATACCCGACATTCATTCACCTTTCTGATCACCGCATCCACTTCTAGTGTGACCGGAATTACTGAGTAGCTGGTTACATCATTCTTAGTCATCTCGATATTACGCATTCAAGAACACCGACCTTTCAACCGATATATTACCCGACTCATCACAACTATCTCTCAACCGCACGACACTCATCCACTTTTTCATCTTTATGTGTAACTTCCTCAATGTACTTCTCCACATTATCCATGAGTTGGATGAATGTCTCAATGAACACGCTTAATTTCCATTCCGTGTGTCTCTTGAAAGACATTTCATCAGTCTTGATCATAATCGATGTAAATTTCCCACTTATGAATGGTGAAATTGGTTGTGGATCACTTGAAGTGCAGACTTTGGAACTATCCTTTTGAACCTTTTCTTTATCAAGTTGTTGTTCTAATTGTTCTAAGTTCAATAGTAATGTTCCGTTAATGTGGATAAGTCTTGACGGAAAATGGCAATGCATGTTCGTTCCATTCTTATCGGTGTGAGTAACATGAGGTGTGAGTGAAGTTGTTGATAAGGTTCAATGCAACTTTCCTTTTGCATGGCATTCAGAGCTTCGAGCAGTGCAAATCTTTCTCATTGCACTCGAGCATTAAGAACTCACATCATCATTGATTGATTCAATCATCTTTAATCGTTCGATGTAGCATACATTATCATTGTTGTCCACAACATCATACAATTTAAGTACTACGAAATTCTTGGATCGATGAGTGTAAGACATGATGTTGTAGTATACACGGATTTTACAAGTCTATGATTTAAACCGAGAAATAGATTCTTTCGCGGGATTTTACAAAATCAAGAAGAAACCGTGATATAGAGACCAATAGAACGTGTTAAGATAACTGATGGATCGACACAATGATAGACAATTATGTGTTAGGTCTTATGGTTGTTTGTAGGATTAGCAAAGATGTAGTTTGGTTGAGATTTGGATTGGTTTATGCACGATTTTTCAGAGAAATTTAGGTCAAAAAGCATAAAAACCTCAATAACTTCTGTTCGGAGCAGATTTAGGCCTCGAAGATTTCATTCGGCGTGCCATTCTCCTCATTCTCACGGTCGTTTTGATGGGTATAACGCTGAAAACGGAGTTACGGATCAAAAGTTATAGCCGTTTGAAGTTTTGTCAGGAAAAGTCAACAAGTCGCTAGAGACAAGTCGCTATAAACCTTGAGAACAAGTCGCTAAGTCACCAAGTCGCTAAGAATCCTTGAACCAAGTTGCTAAGCACCAAGTCGCTAAGTATTATGACAACAAGTCGCTAAGCACCAAGTCGCTAGACACAGTTAAGTTGCTAAAGAACAACTCGCTAAGATCCAAGTCGCTAGTATCAAGTCGCTAACAATTTACACTACAACTCGGTAACAATTTCTGAAGCAAGTCGCTAACCTCACCAAGTCGCTAGCCATAGTGGAGAATCCACTCACTTGTACTATTTGCCGGCTTGTCTCAATAGACAAATCGCTAGGCTCAAGTCGCTAACAACAAACACTGTAACTCGCTAACTTTTACTGAAGCAAGTCGCTACAATGAAAAACACTACGAGAACCAAGTCGCTAGCAAGAAAAACTTCAAAAACACACTTTTCAATCCAAAACAAGCTCAACCACAGTGATTCAAGCTTTCCAAATCAAAACCCAAGCACTTACAATGATTCTAAACATAAAAGTACAATCAAAATCCAAACTTTAACACAAGAAATGATCCAAATGATGCAAAAACCACTAAACTTTTTCAAACCCAAAAACCATATAAAACCACTATAAATCCAAGGATATGTAAGAGAGATGATCAAACCATGGCTCTTGATACCATTTGTAACATATTGAATTTCACAAACACATCACATAACAATATATGGGTCGAATTAGTTTAAGGTTCTAGAGAGAGAAAGTGGAAGATGGGAGCCTTTCTAGAGAGAGAAAGTAACAAAGAAAGAAATGTTAGATTAAGTGAAAGGTCCAACCCTCTACCTTGGGAGGTAGAGGGTATTTATAGTTACATACTAACGTCCTCCTTGGATCGTGGATCGTGCATACAGATGGGTAAAGACCCGTCCTTCCTCCACGGTGTTGCACTAAGCTAATAACTAAGCTAATAAACAATAAATAACGATATGTCTACGAGCTAACTTGTGCTAGACTATAATTGGGGTGACTGACACTTCACCATGGAATTTCCAATTCCTAACATAGACACTTAGTTGTAGACACCATGTTTTTAGCTTTATGACTAGAATGAACTTGTTTTCCTACATTACAAGCATCACAAAAGTGATGTTCATATTTTAAATTAGGTAGATCTCTTACTAGATCTTTGGATGATAGCGATTGAAGAAGTCGCATATTGGCATGACCCAATCTTCGATGCCATAAGGTCGAAGTATCATCTATAGAGGTAAGACATAGTTTGTCTTTCGGTTCATTACCGATTTTAATGACATTGACTCCATGTTTCCTAATTCCTTTTCCTATAGTTATGTCATTTTTTAATATCTTACTACCGGTTTCGGTAAAAAGCAATGTTGAGAAAATTGGTCAACTCGGCCGATTAATCGCCGATTAATCGTTAATCGGCCGAGTCCCTTGTCGATTTTTGAAAATCGGTCGAAAAATCGACCTAGGAAAAAAATCGACACTAAGCAGTCAAAAAATCGGCCGAATCGGTCAAAATCGGCCGAATCGGGCATTTTAAAAATAATAATAATTTAGGCATTATACTTAATTTGGGGATCGTATATTTCAATTATAACGCACAATGGGCATCATAATCAGAATTGGAGCCTTTTATTAAGGTTTGAAAACATAGCAGGCTTGGAATCGGTTAAGATTTTTAGTTTGGTCTATAGATATACCGAAAAATTACAGGAAATGCTAATCCAATTAATCAACGATTAATCCCGACTTGACCGATTACTCGCTGCATGGTGGTCGACCGCCCGACTACCGATTCACGATTTTTGCAACATTGGTAAAAAGTACATTGCACTTTTTATCACATATTTTTCCTATACTTAAGAGGTTAAAGTTTAGGTTTTCTACGTGACACACATCGTTAATGGTTAGAGATTTGTTAGAAATCGTACCTTTACCGATGATTTTACTTTTGCTATTTCCAAACACCACATTACCTCCATTTAAGGATTCATATGTGAAGAATAGATCTTTATTGCCGGTCATGTGCCTCGTGCACCCGCTATCCTTGACCCATTCATCCGGGTCTAGGTCGACCTTTAAGCACACCTAACAAAACAATTAACTCAAAATTTTGGTCCTCATTTGTTCATGGGTCCATTAGTGTTAAACATTCCATTCATGTTAGACATGTATGGATAAGGTGAGTATGCATTCCATGGTGCAATGTTTTGAAAAGGAAATCCATTTTGCATATTTGGGTTCCATCCCATTTAATGGTTACTTCTCGGGTAAACATTACTAGTTCTCCTAGATGGGTTAGGTTTTGAAAAAGATGGAGCCTTGTTTCTTGCAAAAATGGGATTATATTTTGGAGGTGGTTGTCTAGTGGTAAAATGATTTGGTTTATTCATATTAACTATAACAAAATCAGTTCTAGATGAAGAAGCTATATTATTACCACTGTTTGCTACAGCAGACCCACGGATCCCTGGCATAACACTAGCCGGTTCCCTTTTTATTGGATCCGTGGGATCCGCCACAACAGTGGCTGGTTTTTCTAGTACTTTAACAAATTTTGTTTCTTTGTTTTCACTAGTTGATGGATCAAGTTTTTGAATACCTAAACCTTTTTGGTTGTTACCGGTTTTAACACTATCTAATATCATATCTAAAGTATTTGTACTCATTCTAGCAATTTTAGAATCTAGTTGATCAACTAGTGTTTGAAGTTGAACGCTGTGTTCACATTCACCACTTGCTATTTTACCCTTTTCTAGACGTTTCAATTTTGCTTTTAATTCTATGACTTCTTTATCTAAACGTTGGTTTTGATTTTTTAAAAGCTTGTTTTTGTTAATTAGTTTTAAGCTAATTTCACAGTTTGTCATATTCATTATGCAATGAGTCGTCATCTAGTGATGAGCTACTATAGTATTCGTGACATACCTCGTCATTTGCCATGAGACAAATTTCTTCGTCCTCCTCGTCGCTCATTCCCTACGTGCCTCTCACGAACGCCTTTTGATCATCCCGTTTGGGACACTTACTAATAAAGTGGTTTGGGTCCCCACATTTAAAGCAAGCACGATCATCCCTTAGATTCTCGTCCTCTTTGCCTTTCCGGAATCCTTTCTTTTCGTCATACGGTTGTTTGATGTATCTTCCTTTCCTTCTAAAGAACATTTTAAAGTCCCTTACCGCCATAGCATACTCCTCCTCGTCACTATCCGAAGAGGAGTTCTCTTCATCGCTTGAAGCCTTTTTGGCTTTAAGGGCAAGAGATTTGTGTTTCTCTTTCACCTTTGAGGCTTTGGAATCTTTAGCAAGGACAAGCTCGTAGACTTTTAAGTTGCCTATGAGTTCATCAAGGGTGAGGATTGTCAAATCTTTTGATTCTTCGATCGCCGTCACCTTGGATCTCCACTTGGATGGAAGTGCCCTTAGATATCTCCTAACATGGTTACGGCTAGAAAAAGATTCATCAAGTGCTTGTAAAGATGTAATAATAGTATTAAAATTAGCAAATGAATGATCTATAGTTTCCTCATCCGATATTGAAAATTATTCATATTGTTGAACAAATAAATCAATTTTATTATTTTTAACTTGTTGATTACCTTGATGAGTTACAACTAAAGAATTCCAAATTTCTTTAGAGGTTTTAAGCATAGAAATTCTTTCGAATTCCTTTTAGGTAAAGCATTGTACAAAACCATTTTAGCTTCACTATTTTTAGAAAGCTTTTTCTTCATTTCATCATTTAGTTTATCATGAGGTATGTTAACTAAATTTCCTTTATCATCTTTTGAGGTAGCCTCAAAATCGCCTTCAACAATAATGTACCAAAGATCAATATCTTTAGACTTCACATATGTTTCGAATCTATTTTTCAAATATATAAAACCATTAGTTTCAAGTAGTGGTGGTCATTGCATAGATTGCCATTCCTTGTAATTTTCAGAACCCATAGTGATCGAAAAGTTTTTAAAATACGGTTTACTTTAAAACTTTTATAAACTTAGCTCTTGATGCCAATTGTGGAAAACTAGAAGGGGGGGGGGGTTGAATAGTTTTGCCAATTTTTAGTTAGTTTCAAAAACTTTAGATTCTATAATATGTGAGATCGTATGGATGTAGAGAAAGTATAGATCTAATGATAAAGCAAGTAAATAAAGTAAAGCAAAGGGATAGAAAAGACACAACCGATTTATAGTGGTTCGGCTACAAGGACACCTTCCTTGCCCTACTCCACTCCCCGAGTCACCTACTCGAGAGTTCAAGCACTATGTCAACAAACTCCTTCAACTTGGTGGAGAAGCCTTCACAACGTTGCTTACACCTTTTTCCGGTATAAAGCTAAATACCGAGTCCGTAACACGGTGGACCAAACCAACACGACTATTACACAACAAATATGTGAAATATCAAATACAAGATCTTCGCTACAGAAATATTGCGGAGGACCAAATCAATCAAGGACCCCTTGCTTGGATGACTTGTAGAATGCTCGTGATCTCGCCTTAGAGAAGGACCTATATGAGAATCAGTAAAGAAAGAAAGAAGGAAGTACTCTCTAGATCAAGTGATCTTTTGTTAGAAGAGAATGAGAGTATATGAGAGAATTAGTAAGAAGAGGGGTGAGTTAGAATGAAGAAATGGCTCTCTATTTGTAGGTAAAATCTGCCATTGTTCCTCGGATCCCACGGATCCCTCCCATAAGGGATCCGTCTAGTGTAATCCTAGGAATCCGTGGGACGCTACTCTTTGCCCATGGGTTTTTTGGTTATGGGTCATGGGTCATGGGTTATGGGTTGGTCCATGGGTATTCTTTTAGATTCAATGTATCTAATGAGTACAATGTATCTAGTCTTGTGGGTATGGGTCAATACCATGGGTTATGGATATGATCCATGGGTTGTGATTTTTACCCATCCTAATAAACTATTACAACAAATGATTAATTACAACATTTTGTATTTAAATGGCTATATGTAAATGCTTTACAAAAATAACATGTATCCTTATAATTGTACTTAAGATAACATTGTATTTGTTATCAGCAAAACACAAAGAGATGGCAAAATATTAATAAACGTTTTTACGGTTTATTTGTATTAACACTTTCGCCTTCCTTTCTAAATCTCCACCACCACTTACCTAGCAATGCCAAATTTTTCGCCCGTAAAGACCCTACATTAAGCCCCCCTCCCCTCCCCCAACGAAGATAGAACCGAATCCTTTTTAACTCAAGAAATTTTTTTACCCTCCCCCAACCCGCCCCAAAAGAAGTTCTTTTAAATTCTCTCGAGAATTTTTATGACACTCATAGGCACGCGGAACATCAAAAAATAATACAAAGGCAAGCTACCAAGAACCGATTTAACCAATGTTAGACGACCCCCGAACGACACCATTTTAACTTTCCAATCACCCAATTTCTTCTTGAATTTTTCCACCACGGGGTTCCAAGCATTACCCATCCTCATGTTCTCCCCAATTGGCAACCCCAAATATGTAAATGGAAATTCCCCGTTATCACATCTCATCCACCTTGCCATATCCGACATTTCCTCCTCATTAACACCAACACCGTACACCTTACTTTTTTTATAATTTACCCTCAGACCTGATACTTCTTCAAAACACTTAAGGATACATGATTGTACAATAAATTTCACTACCAGGATTCGATGGTGATCGAAGGTAAGAGGGGTGTGTGTATTCTAGGCAAGTGTGTCTTTTACCTGAGAATAAGAAATACTAAAACACTACGTTAAGTGATTACGCAGGGGTTGGACCCTGCGAACCACCTCCGGCGTGAGAGTAAGTATGAATTATGGTTGTATAAGTGAGTATAAGTAAAGAGTATAGTGTTTAGTGAGCATACCATAAACTTCTGCCCGTCCACCTATTTATAGTAGAGAAAATAGGCTTGAGGGCACCTCTACGCTAATATCGGAGAACATGAGGGCGTTCCATGCTTTTGGGTAACCGTTAGGGCTTAGTGAACACGTTCTCAATCTTGGCGGGAAAGACAAGGATGAGAGGGAGATCGTGGGTTTGACTAAGTCAAGATGGTTCTCTGTCCTTGTTCCCTCGACAGCCACACCCCGAAGGGCTTAGGGCATCGAGTGGCGAATTCCCCGCAGGTAACATTCATGCGTACGAATGGTTTGATGCCAATGAACATTTGGGAGAACTGACTTGGGCCTTCGTACTGAAGGGCTTCGACACAGTTCGAAGGGGTTTCCTTCAACCTGCTTGGAGGGTACATCATCAAGCCCCCAGTCGAAAGTGATGCCTATTAACGAGGATGCATTGCTTTCGACTTCATCCTTTGAGCAAAATCAAACCATTTTCCCCCCAATGACACATACAAAGTATGTGCTTACACCACTTAATGCGCATTAAATGCTGCTTAAGCATATCAACAGCTTGCTACAGGAGATCTTAACAACCCACTCTTCTTGGTTTTCTCAAACGACTGTTCAAATTTTAAATACTTTTGAAATCCGGATAAGATTATCCAAGGGGACACGCGTGCGGCCCATATGCGAAGTGAAATGAGTATTTATAGGGTGTTAGGTGAAACCTTAGATCATTTTTACCTTCTCCGCCCAAAATTACACACAGCAATCTACTTCCAGCCTCCAGCTTCGATCAAAAGGTAAAGTCAATCTTCTCCTTCTACTCCTTAGCTTTTGTAGTTACAGATTCAAAATTTATCATAAAACAGCAAAAATGCACTTTCTCATCCCAAGATTTGCACGACTTCCTTGCTGATTATCCTATACCCCAAGAGTACAAGATCATGCTCCCCAAATCAAATCAAGGTATCTTTGATGCCCCCAAAAATTTCGTAGGGCTTTACATATACTCATTCAGTCAATCAAACCTTAGGATACCCATTCACCCCTTGATCTTAGAGCTGTTACAGTACTATGAAGTACATATTTGATGCATGTACGAAGCGCGTTCAGGGTCAAAGGTACTTCCTTTTTGTCGAGCAGGTTTTTCAACACCCTAGGCAGTGAACCTAATCGTTGCAGTGTAGTATTGGGTAAGCCTCGGGTATTGATATCGTTCTCTAAGGGAATAGGAATGCTAGCAAGAAGTGTATTACGCTAAGGTGAGTGTTGAGGATGATTCTTTTTTATCTTTTATTGGTTTTTTAGAAAGCTAAGGGTAAAATCTCGGGGCAATTGGTTTGGGGGTGGTACTTCTACCGATTACTTCTAGTATTCTAATTATCTATTACTACGGGTAGCTATGTTTATTTGATGTGTGCTCGTATGATGATTAAAAATGTGTTTACCTAGATACTATTACTCCCTAGTTATCTTTTATTGTTGGTTGAATGGTCACGTCCTTATTCTTAACGCGTTGTGTTTTCTAAAGTCGTAGGGTGTGCCTTTGTCCAAACTCTTTGAGAATACCTTTAAGTTATTGCCTACGAAATCCGCTATGATTCATAAACTAACTTTAAGATTATCTTTGGATGTTTAGACTACGAAATCCTCTAAGTGATTCATAAACTAATGTTCACAAAGAATACTCAAGCATTTAAACACAACGATAGCCTAGTTGCACTCCTAAGCCGATTACAATTAAGATAAGAGACAACCAATCAATAATTAATAACTAGGTTTCATAGATCAGCAAACACACATGAAATTTAGCTAGACATGTTAAACAAGCAAGCATACACACATTCAATGGAAGACATAATGATACTAATGGATTAAAACACCTATCTTGATGTGTAAAATAGGGTTTGGGACCCTAAGATACTGTCTAAGTCGGACTACAAACGTTTAGGGTTTTTACTCCAAAAGTCTACCTCTTAAAATACAGAAAAATTGAATTCTATATATAGATTTACACTTGCGACAGCGTCGCCTTATAGGTGGAACGTCATCAGATCGTCGTCATGAGGGTTTTCGTCTTGGCCAAGTTATCGATGGGACGGCATCACGTTGTAGTTGTGACGCCGTCAGGCTTCATAGGGGACGTCGTCTGATTCTGGATCTTGGCCGTCTGAGATGAAAAGTCTTAGTGACGCCCTTCCTCTTCAAAGCCTAACGCCATCAGGTGTTATGAGCAAAAAGTCCACTGAGCTGTCAGGTGTATTCTTTATCAAATCTGTAAAGAGGGACGGGGTCGCCCTTTAGTTGGGACGTCGTCCGCTTCAGTTTTAGCAGCTTGAGTGGCTTCGATCTTGACTTTGCCATTTTCTTCATGTATTTGCTCCTATTCGTCCAAATATGCTTCATTCTAGTATTTTGCTTCCAAGAGACCTAATAAGTGAAAAAGAACGAAATTAAGCAGTAACGGATATAAAAGTGGTCGATTTAGGGCTTAAATGACCCCCTAAAAGCGTACGTTTTTTATGCAGGTTTTACTGACCAGGGTTTAATATTTATAATTACTCGTTATACCTATGGTCTAGCCTAATGCACTAACGGGCAGTGTAGCCGGTCGTGTGTAGTGTAGTATTCGGTAAAACCGAGGTCGTCCCAAGAGCTATGTGTGGATTTAAACTAAGTCTAGGTGTCATGATTTTAATATGATTTCGATATAATTAACTACTAAAGCAAATAAAGGCGAAAGATGTGATCAATAGAGGAGAGTGGTGCTAACCTAGTTACTCATCCTAATTAGTAGTGTTTACGTCTAATTACTTCCAATTATTTCGTGGGGTCAAAGTCGTGGGACGACATTTGGTCGATTCGTCCTAACCTATCAAGAAAGAGTCCCTTTGGAGAAATCGGTGCCCGTCATAAGTCCAGTTGTTCTTGGTCCCTAAGCGAAGTCATTAAGTACCGCTACATTCTAGATTCATAGCTGTGAGTGCCGGGCGCTAGCATCTTAAACACTCACCCCTACTTCTTAAGTTCATCCAAGCGGTAGGTGATCGGTTGGTCAAATCGCACAAGTAGAAAGGGTCGTCGGTTGGTCATATCTTACCCTTCCGTCTCGATCTACTTACTTAGGGTCGATTGGTCATATCTCTAAGTAACTAGCCTCTATCGCGTTCAAAATTACCAAACAAGGGTAGCTACCAATAAACTATGCATGCATACACTTAGAAATAATTATACGAAAGTAATGTAAACGCAAACAAAACAATTAAGGAATCATAACTAGGCCAGCACCTAGAGATGCTTAGCCGCTCATATTAACTATAACAATCGATTCAATGTTTAACGTTACAAAATACATGAATTGAAAAGTAAAAAAAAAGATAAAAAGCTAATGCTTATCGTAGGGGAGTGATTTCTCCCTTGGAGATAGCTCCGTATGCTCCTCTAGATCTGCCTTCGACTTCTTCTCACGTTCTCTGAATGTTGTGTGTGAAAATGGTATGATTTGAAATGCTGGAAATCATGGGGTATATATAGGCCAGATCTGGTTACGACGTAACTAATTATAAGAGTTACGTCGTAACATACAATTCTTCGTAACATACAATTCTTCGTAATTTGTAACTATGGAAAGAGTAACGCCGTATCTTCAATAAATCTTGGTTACACCATAATTGATGCAAGAGTTATGGCGTAGCTTGCAGCGGCGCGGAACCTTATTTGGCCTAGTTGGTTACGCCGTAATCTTTGGGAGAGTTACGCCGTAATCTGTTGTTAACTTGGTTTTCTGAGCCACGCTTTAGTTACGGCGTAATGTGAGAGAGGAGTTACGACGCAACTTCTTCAAAGTGAGCATACTATGATAAATCTTCAATAAACTCTCCAAATCCGCGTCTCTTTAGCTCCAATGCTCGTATTTTACCTGAAAGTGAAATATAAAGAAAAACAAGCGTAAATCTATATAAATGATATAAAATACGAGCATTCTCGGGGGAAATTGACACTTAATATTCAGGACTACTTGATGTTATCAGTTTTAAATCCTTATCAAATATCCCTACACTTGGTATTTGCTTGTCCTCAAGAAAATGTGCTTTTGGCTAATCAATTTATAAGTTAGGGGGCATGAAGCAAGGGTTTAACATAATTCACAACAAGTAAAAGCACCGAAATAGTCATAACAAGCACGGAAAATATATACTAGCACCTCACAAGGGGTGTTTGGATTCTCTCATTTCTCGGGTTTATATGAAATATAATAAATGGAAATGGAAGATAAACACTCATTACCTGGCATAGTACATAGATTACCATAGGCTCGAGACTAGATCAAACCTCCACCGCTTTGGTGTAAGCACATAGGAACAACTATCTAAAAGGTCTTTTCAAGGTTTATAACGTTAGGCTTACGGTAGGGAAACAAAGGGTTTGGTTGGATAGGCCATTTAGTGGTGGCAAGTCAAAAATCTTATGTTACAAGCATGAAAAGAATAACAGTGCTAAGCCAATACTCGACTCACTAAACTCTAGATAACTTGAAACAAACATACATAAATTTAAAGACATAAATATAAAGATAGATGTAGGATGGTAGCCCGTATGTTTTTCTTCACTTTTTTTTTTTTTTTTTGCATACACTTTTACTCTACCATCCTCTACGATAACATCAAAATATAAGGGATTTATAGGAGCATCCCTACACTTGAGTTTTTATTACTCTAACACTAAATGACCCGATTTGAAAAGATCAAAACACTAGGAGTATTTAATTACGTAAATAAAAGGAATTTGAATTTAACTTTCCTTCCCGTCACTCCATAAAATATTACTTTTGCCCATGAGTCCCAATCATCCCAAAACTGTGTACAAAAGATATGACTCGACTTAGCAACCATGCAAGTAACTAGATAATTGTGCTAAAGGTTTAGTAATGATAACAATAATGCACTAAAGGTGAGTGCATACAAGGTAGGTTAAGGCGATTGGGTGTACATTTGGGGGTGGATTGTAAACAATGCTCTTCATTGATATTCCGGAAAACTGAAACATCACGAGAACCGCGAAAAAGATAGGCTCTGAGGGGTTAACTAGGGGTATCGTGTACTAAAGATGAGTACATCGCAAGGGTGTGGGGTAATCACTCGACCGATGTGGAAGAAGTAATTATAATACTGGTTTCAAACAAAGGTTATTCTAATGCCTCTTATCATTTAGTTATTCCTAACTACACAAGTGTAGTCTCACTAGCGATCTCGGAATGCATCACAAAACAAGTTCTAGAATCTATTATACTACCGGTACACTCTCTAAGCATTAAAGGTGAATGCTTTATTCCTAAAGATCTAGGGCGAACCTCACATTTTTGGGGTGGAATTTTGAGTGGTAAACGGTTTTTGTGCTAGTCATATAACTCCTATCCATGAGATGCTTTATTAAGACTAAAGTTTTAGCTCGTACATGTCATAAAAAATTTAAATTTGGTGCTAAAATTGTCCTAACGAATATTTCTCATAGTTTATTACACAAATGACCAAGGACAAGACAAATAATCAAGGATAAGCATAGTTTCTAAGTTCCCGTTTTATTCTCCTTCCCTACACTTAAACTGAACATTGTCCCCAATGTTCCCCGAAAGTATCAAAGTTATGATAAAGGAAGGTAAGTAAAAGAGAAAGAAACTAGTACTCCCCTGATTAGCTCGGTATGATCCGTGTGAAGTAGTGGTTAAATTCTTTCCCAAGAAGAATGTATACGTATTAAGCTCTATCCAATGTTGAGTTTCTTCTTCTTGCAAAATATAACTTGCACACTTTAAGAAAATAGACGAACCTTCGCGTAAAATCGGCGGTAAAACTATATATGACACAACTAGACTAAGATATAATGCTTGTGTAATGGATGTTTGCAGATTTTCTGGAAAATTAAGACCTGAGAATTTCCAAAAATTTATAAGTAGCACAGAAAATGAAAAAAAAATGACAAGTTGTTTATGCTTGACCTGATGTTGTCAGGTTTTAATCCTGACGCCGTCAGGTTGTCATGACAGAAACTGGTCTGCTGCATTTTCCTGGAAAAATTACATCTTTAAAACTTGGAAAAATTCCTGCAAAACATCCATTGTGACTCGATACAAGCATTTAACTCTAACAAACACACATATACATCAATTTCAATAATTGTAATTCTCATTTTCACGTTTATTTAAAAACCTATGTAATCTTCCCTACACGTATCTTTTTGTAAAATACCTTTATAAGTAATTAAGACGAGGTTAAAGACAAAATAAAGTATTTTCACAAATCAAACACGAGAATAAACTACAATGAAAAAGATGTATGACACACAAACAAGAAAACAATTAAGCATGGGTTGCCTCCCACGAAGCGCTTTTCTTTATTTATGAGTCTTGTAGCTAGACTCGAAGTCGTGCTCCTACGTTGTCTCGTGCAGGCTTACGTGCCCATATCTAAGCCATTCCAATGTTCTCTCATTTTTCTTGTACTCATCTCCTAACTCTAAGCATTTTTTTATAGTACCTTTCATTTTTTCATAAGTATGTCTAAGTCCCCGTTGTTTGTCTCTTTCACTAAGTATCGAAATGGGAGCCCTCCGATTGCATGCCTTTATATCTTTGTGCTTAAACCTAGGGTGCGTACGGGGCATTTGATAGACAAAATCCTCAACTTCATTAGAGAATGTGACTAAACCATCAATCATCCGTTCATTCAACTTAGTCATTCTCTTTGAGGATGTTCCAAATATTACTTGAGTAAGGCTTCCATCAATGAATTCTCCAAAATCTTCTAAGACCATGAATTCAACCAAATAGGCAAAACTTCCAACAAACACATCCAAGTATGTGACCGCATCAACAACATTGTCCCCTTGATAGGCTAATTCATTCACCTTCATTTTATTATATAGATTCCTCGAGATTAAGTTTAAAGGTAAGAATGAATGCAAGTAAGCATCAAAACTTTCAAATCCTATTTTACCAGGGAATTGCATGTTAAAGGGTCCATCAACCTCAATTTTACACCTAGGGTCAAAACATTAGGAGGGGTCTTCTTCAATTTCATAACTAACTTCATCGATGACCTCCCAGTTATCAAGTGCCTCTTCATAGTCAAATTCTTTATCGGAATCCAAATCATAGAAAGGACTATGTTGTTGCCAATTTTCATTATGCCCTAGGTGATTTCTAAAGTGGTGAACGGGTGAAAGGTTTTGTGGGATTGTGTTTTCTATTATGGAATTGGGAGCGGGTAGTGCAAAGTTTCTACGACAAAAGATGCGAATCATGGTGAGTGATGGGATTTACGAACAAAGTCACGAAGAAGGGGGATAGACTACAAGGAAGCTAAAAATGAGAAAAAAATCTCACTTGATAGGAATCAAGCAAGGGAACCTAAACGAGATAAAAATCTAACTAGCTATTCTATTCCCCAGCAACGACGCCAAAAACTTGATGCGCGTCTGAGCGTTCGGGGTCAAAGGAACTTCCTTTTGTCGAGCAAGTTTTCAACACCTAGGCGATGAACCTAATCGTTGCGGTGTAGTATTGGGTAAGCCTCGGGTATTGATATCGTTCTCTAGGGGAATATGAATGCTAGCAAGAAGTGTATTACGCTAAGGTGGGGGTTGAGGATGATTCTTTTTTATCTTTCATTGGTTTTTTAGAAAGCTAAGGGTAAAATCTCGGGCCAATTGGTTTGGGGTTGGTACTTTTACCGATTACTTCTACTATTCTAATTATCTATTACTACGGGTAGCTATGTTTATTTGATGTGTGCTCGTATGATGATTAAAAATGTGTTTACCTATATACTATTACTCCCTAGTTATCTTTTATTGTTGGTTGAATTGTCACGTCCTTATTCTTAACGCGTTGTGTTTTCTAAAGTCGTAGGGTGTGCCTTTGTCCTAACTCTTTGAGAATACCTTTAAGTTATTGCCTACGAAATCCGCTATGATTCATAAACTAACTTTAAGGTTATCTTTGGATGTTTAGACTACGAAATCCTCTAAGTGATTCATAAACTAATGTTCACAAAGAATACTCAAGCATTTAAACACAACGATAGCCTAGTTGCACTCCTAAGCCGATTACAATTATGATAAGAGACAACCAATCAATAATTAATAACTAGGTTTCATAGATCTAAGCAAACACACATGAAATTTAGCTAGACATGTTAAACAAGCAAGCATACACACATTCAATGGAAGACATAATGATACTAATGGATTAAAACACCTATCTTGATGTGTAAAATAGGGTTTGGGACCCTAAGATATTGTCCAAGTCGGACTACAAACGTTTAGGGTTTTTACTCCAAAAGTCTACCTCCTAAAATATAGAAAAATCGAATTCTATATATAAATTTACACTTGCGACGGCGTCGCCTTATAGGTGGGACGTCGTCAGATCGCCGTCATTAGGGTTTTCGTCTTGGCCAAGTTATCGATGGGACGGCTTCAGATTGTAGTTGTGACGCCGTCGGGCTTCATAGGCGACATCGTCGATTACGGATCCGGGCGTCGAGATGAAAAGTCTTAGTGACGCCCTTCCTCTTCAAAGCCTGACGCCGTCAGGTGTTATGAGCAAAGAGTCCACTAAGCCATCAGGTGTATTCTTTATCAAATCTGTAGAGAGGGACGGCGTTGCCCTTTAGTTGGGACGCCGTCAACTTCAGTTTTAGCAACTTGAGTGGCTTCGATCTTGACTTTGCCATTTTCTTCATGTATTTGATCCTTTTTGTCCAAATATGCTTCATTCCATCATTTTGCTTCCAAGAGACCTAAAAAGTGAAAAAGGAACGAAATTAAGTAGTAACGGATATAAAAGTGGTCGATTTAGGGCTTAAATGACCCCCTAAAAGCGTACGTTTAAATCCTTATCAATATTTCCAGGTTTAGTCCCTTTGGTCTTGCCAAACTTACAACATACATTGTGATGTGTAAGGCTTATGGCTTTGAGCCTACACTCGAGGTGCTTACAGGGTTTTTGAACTTATACCCGGGTGGGAACTAGCTGACTTTAGCGAAGAGAGGTGAGGGTGATGTCCCTAATCTTATATTAAAGCGTTTTACAAATATAAGGGATTGGGAAGGTGGCTTCTTTTATATCCAAAACACCATCATTCCTCCTAAATACCCATCATTACTTAACGAAGCCTTCAAATTTGATGTCAAGCATTTTAATGATCCTCTTCCATACAAAGTCCTAAGAAACCCACTCTACCAGCGTCTTGCAAAGTATCCTGCTGATGTCCGATCCTTCTCCGAGCCTATTCTGTTCATGGCTGGCATTGCTCAAAGCTGGGAGGGATCTCCTGCTAAACCCATGATCATGTATCATGGAGAAAGTATGTGTACTTCCACTTTCTTTAAGTAGGACCAATTAGCACTGATATTTATCTCTTCTTGTTTGTTGTTTTGCAGAGATGACCTTCAGAAACTTCATGCACCAAGACACTGATAAGGATTTGAGTTTCATGCCAATGGAGCCGGCTGAAGGATCCTACTGATGCAGGTTTTACTGACCAGGTTTTAATCAGTGTTGCAAAAAGTAGCCGAATCGGCCGATTAATCGCTGATTAATCGGTAATCGTCCATACACCTTGTAGAATTTTGAAAATCGGTCAAAAAATCGGCCAGGTAAAAAAATAGCCAAAAATCGGTCAAAAATCAGCCGAATCGGTTAAAAATCGGCCGGATCGGTCAAAAATCGGTCGAATCGGTCAACTTTAGAAAAATAATAATTTCACTTATGACGCACAATGGGGATCGTTTATTTCACCTATAACGCACAATGAGTCTCATAATCAGAATTGGAGCCTTATATTGAGATTTAGAAACATAGTAGACTTGAAATCAGTTAAGATCTTTAGTTTGGTCTCCAGAAATACCCAAAACTTGCAAGAAATGCCAATCCGATTAATCACCGATTAATCCCACCTTGACCGATTACTCGCTGCAGGGTGGTCGACCGCCCGACTACCGATTCACGATTTTTGCAACATTGGTTTTAATATTTATATTGTCTCGTTATACCTATGGTCTACCCTAATGCACTAACGGGCAGTGTTCCCGATCATGTGTATTGTAGTATTCGGTAAAACCGAGGTCGTCCCAAGAGCTATGTGTGCGGATTTTAACTAAGTCTGGGTGTCACAGATTTTAATTGGTTTTGAGGTCGAAATGATTAATTAACTACTAAAACAAGAAAATAAGAAAAGCAAGTAAAGGCGAGGGTTGTGATCAATAGAGGAGAAGTGTGCTAACCTAGTTAATCTTTCTATCATGTTAAGTTTACATTTAATTACTTCCAATTGCTTCAAGTGGGGGTAAAACTCGTTAGGACAGCATTTGGTCAGTTCGTCCTAACCTATCAGCAAACGTTTCCACCGGATATCTCGGGTGACCCCTCTAAAGTCCAGCTGTTTTTAGTCCCCTAAGCCAAGTCATTAAGTACCGCTACATGCAAGATTCATAAAAATGAGTGCATGGGCGCTAGCATCTTAAACACTCATCCTTAACTTCTAAAGTTCATCCAAACGGTAGGTGATCAGTTGGTCAAATCGCACAAGCGAAAAAGGGTTGTTAGTTGGTCAATTCTTACCCTTCCCACTCAGTCTAACTACTTAGGGTCAGTTGGTCATATCTCCTAAGTAACTAGCCACTACCGCCATTCAAAACTACCGAAACAAGGGTAGCTACCAACAAACTATGCATGCATACACTAGAAACAATTATACGAAAGCAATGTAAACATAAACAAAACAATTAAGGAATCATAACTAGGCTAGCACCAGAGGTGCTTAGCCGCTCATATAAACTAAAACAATCAATTCAATGTTTAACATATCAAAATACATGAATTAAAAGTAAAGAAATGATAAAATGCTAATGCTTGTCGTAGGGGAGTGATTTATCCCTTGGAGATGGCTTCGTATGCTCCATAAGATCTGCCTTCAACCTTCTACCCACGTTCTCTGAATTGGTGTGTGAAGTGAATGATTAAAAATGCTGGAATTTGGGCGGTATTGATAGGCCAGATCTGGTTACGGCGTAACTTAAGTTGAGAGTTACGCCGTAACATCCATTTCTTCGTAATTTGCTTTGGAAAAGCTGGTTACGACGTAACATCAGGAATGTGTTATGCCGTATCTTCAATAAATCATGGTTAGGCCGTAATTGAGGAATTAGGTACGGCGTAGCTTGCAGCGGCGCGGAACATCATTTGACCTAATTAGTTATGACGTAATCCTAGGAGGGAGTTACGCCGTAATCTTCCGTTTAGATGGTTTTTTGAACCACGCTTCTGTTACGGCGTAATGTGAGAGGAGAGTTACACCGTAACATCTTCAAAAGTAGACCTTATTAGATAGATTCCTAAAAAGATATCTCTCATTACCTGGAAAATAAAAGTTTACAAATCCCTTATGCTAGAATAAAACAAAGTCGAACACCTCACGAAATGGGAACAAAACACTCAAATCACTCAACTATTCTAAGTGTCAATTTGGGATGATCACTCATTGCACATCATAGCATTTATTCTTGTTAGGTCACTAGTTTTACAAACACAAGCTAATACGGTAAGAAAGAGATAGAGGCGATTGAACAAGTTAACTAAACACACACACAGGAGATAAATATTACGGTATATAAAGAAAGTAGAGTAGAGTGTGAAAGAGAATAAATTGAACAACCAACCTTCAAATGAAGGTTTACATATAGTATTTATAGGAGGAAAGCTAGGCAACACCCTAGTTTCCATCCTTTCTTTAATGGGCTTGGGCCTAAGCTCATGGGCCTTCTACATAAGCTTAAGGCTAATAACAAACATAAAGGCCATAATAAGCTACCTATTACATAAGAATGACTAACACTTGAATTATAGTTTAGAGTGATTCCAACAATCTCCCCTCAAGTGTTGGTGATGAACGGTGAAGGCGTTGATGTAATAGTAGCTCGACGACTTCGACATTCTTCTTTCTTGTGAGAAGAATTGCCTTGATTCGAACAATCTCCCAAGGTAGAGAAATTGTCTTCTTTGAACGGTTATGCTTTGACGTCATCTTTAACTTTGTTCTTTGATCATTGTTCTTTGTGATGAAAGTGATAGTATGTTGTTGTTCGCATCAAATCGCTTCAGTGTCCGCTTTCACATAAAGTTGTTCCACGCCATTCTTCAACATGCTCACACGCCTTTGACGTTGGAATTCAAGATCGATGAAGTTCTTTAAGTCTTTTAACTTTGTAGATTCTTTGATTTGACGAAGAATCATTTCGATCGTTGTGTTGCTTTTGGATAGAACTTCCATTAGTGATGATGTTGGCGTGAGCATGAGAAGAATCAAGACGATCATCCCGCCCGAGCTTCCATAAGAAGAAAACATTTCAAACGGTTAGTAATAAGCGGATTCCAAGACTTACAAGTTTGAACTTCGAGAGTGTTAACAAGATAGTGTGAAAACACAACTCTAATTCTTACAAAGGCCGCTCTCGAACCGGAGTCCCACAAGTGAGATAACGCGATGTACCAAGTACATCTACAGCTCAGATGAGTCGCCGAGGTACACCAAGCATCACCTCACGATCAGACCGCTTGAGACACACTAAGCGTAATCCACGGGAGTTACAGTGGTGACCGCCGTGGTCGTTTGATGTTGACCCGGCAGAGTTTCCATTCAATCACCGAGGATCACAGATGTGAACCTCTCATAAATGTTCTCGATGATTGCTAAGATCCGTGAAGGACTCGATATGAACCACCGATGATCTTATTTGGTGATCAACAAGTGATGAAATGTCAAGTGTTCCTAAGAGATCTTTGATGAATCTCGTGGCTCTAGACTCAATAGTGCTGTTTTGGTTTTCCCGAGCGGAGACTAGGAGAGGGTCTCCTTCTTCAATACCAACGATCTCTAAGAGAAAGCCAATAGTTTACGTAGGGTTCCCCGTGAGAATGAAACAAGCTTCAGAGAGAAACTTGAGTGGCTAAGAAGGTTTAGTGCATGCGCCATCGGGTCCATGACGACTTTTAATCTTCAATACCGGGCCACTAAGTGACAACCAAGAGTATATGAATTGAACCCGTGTCCGCCCTAAGTTGAATAATTTGAGGGCTATTTCTTTTCACCCTTTTCTTTGCATTTCTTTTAATTCTTCAACTCCTTCTTTCTCCGATTCTCATTTTCTCCTTTTATAATCATACCTAAGGACTTCTAAGTACTAACTATTTGTGATGTCCTTGGGTAGATCCTCCGCTCTGGCGGATCATAGGACGGTTATTCCTAACCTTAGTCACCTTATCACCCATGACTAACCTATGTTGCCATAAAACCATTTACTTGAAAAATCTCTCACAGTGTTTGTTAATGAAAACATTTTGAACCATCGTTGAGATAAGATTTTGCATAAATACTCCCTCCACATGTGCTTAAGAGTTTTAACGGTTATTTGCACAATGAGGAAAGAGCGACTTTTGAATTGATCCACTCAAGATAGACAATCCCCATGAGACACGGTTACATTGCATAGTTAAAGAGTTACATTGTCGCCTTTTAGGTGACAACTAGCTCTAATAACTACCTTGAAGGTGTAAACAAACCTCGAAAGGTTGTCAAACCCATCGAGTTCATGTCTACCAAGAGTTTCTCGAATGGTACATTCTACTCGGACAAGTCCTTTCATGAGACACGTTTACATTACTAGCGAACTAGCTTGAAATTATTACCCGTCCAGACAAGTCTTTTCGAGTTACTAACAGCTTTAGTACCGCTAATTCGTAGGTTAAGTCTATTACACAAAGATTCATTTGCATTTACACAACATATTTCTTATCACATAATTTTCTCCCTCAAAATGGCATATAAAATGTTATTTTTGAAAAGTTGAGAATAAATATGACCATTTCGAGTGTCATGGAAGATGACCACTATGAACAATTTGTGAACAAAGTTTTAACTCAAATACTCCCCTCAACAAGTGATATAAACGGTTGAGGTTTTGAAAATCATACGGAAGTACTTGTCCTTTGAGCAAAACCTTGAAAATGAAAGGTTTGATAGGTTTTACTCAAAAGTAAGAAGCTTTCGCTCCTTTTATAAGGATTGTGGCAATCAAGCGCACCACGTGGTCCTTTCTTGACAATTACGGGTTGTACATCGTTATGTGTGCACAAGCCATAGACATATATAATCACACATCCAAATTTATAATGAAAGAAGCAATTCAAGGGTACCAGAAGTCCGAGATGTCGCCAGAGTGTGAATCAGGCGCTGAAAGCCGGTGATGTTAATCCTGGTCGACCACCAACATAGCTTTCCAATCTTTCGAATCGATCCTTCTATACAACCTTTCATCAATCATCTTGATGATTCTCCTCACATCCCTTCGATCCCGAGAATTCCATCGCTAGAGACCCAATCTTTTGTCGATATCCTTCAACCTATAAGCCAATCCGTCCCTAACCATCTTCAAAGTGTGATCCCCAAACTTGTGAAGATCACTACACGCCATTAAGCAATTTCTTTGAAGTTCACTACGCGTAAACGACCGAATGGTTTGTCGATGAGTGTATATTGTGAGAGCTGGTTGATGTCTCGGAAGATCAAATCGAGGTGGAGTGAAGTTGACACGGTCCGATAAGATTCAACCGCCGGTGGAGATCTTCTACACGCTCTTTGATGACTATGCTTCGATGAAGATGAGCAAGTGACTTGATGAATTCACGTTGTACTTCAGCTTGAAAATTGCCTCATGCGACCTCGCACTTTGGCAAGGTACATGTCTTCAATGTCGTTGAGAGACAAATTCTCAAAGTCGCCTTCAGAGAATGCATAATCCCGCTCATCTTGCCTTTTGACCACAATCTTCGAGAAAAGTGTAGTCCCATTTGGTCGATGATCAACGTGTTTGATGGCAACGATATCCTTAGTAATCGAACACCGCATGTTGAGACTTCAACCGGCAAGCGCGGTAGTAGATTCTTTCTGCCCGCCAATGATGAATCCTCAGACATTGCATCTCGGTCGATGCTTCCACTTTGTTGGAGAACAAGTGATTAGCTCTTTCCTCGATAGCTATGCGTTTGAGTATATGGTCGCTGGAATGGAAGTGTCAAAGATGTAGCGATTTCCTTGATCCATCGCCACCGTGTAGAAGAAATTCCAAGTCTTTGTTGAAGAAATATCCGAATGGAATCCTAGGTTCATCTGGTTGGCCAATTGTTGGTAGAGGTTTTGACCACCGGTGTAATATGGAGGGTTGTCCCGCTTGGTGAAGTCGATGTTTGCTTCGGGTTGAGCCAATCCATGTTGTTAGACATAGCTCGAGCAATGTTTTCAAGGTGATATTCGACCGATGGCACTTTCTCGAGCTATCTTTCCACAGTTGAAAAGCTTCATTCTTGATTCGCCTCAACTCGGATTTCGCCATCTTCTTCACATGGAACTTTTCTTGCATAATCTTAGCATGCTCCAAAGTATTACCGCTCACCGATCTTGACCTTCTTCGTGGTAGGAGTGGAATTGACAAGTGTAGAAAACCATTCAAACTCCTGTGTTGTATCTTCATCTAGCCATGATACGACGCCACCATTGGCGCCTTCTTCTTCTTTTGTTTTGGCCTAGATGAGGATTCGGTTTCTTAACTTGTTTGGGAGAGGTGGGTTGTTGTAGGGCTCACGGACTTCTTCATCGTCACCACCCGTATACTCAAAGTGATCACCGGTTTTTGAGTCTCGGCGGTAACTCGTAATCCCGAGGTTTATCAGAGAAGAACGGGAGGAGACCTTTGTTGAGTAGGAGTCCGCTGGAGAGGAGGTAACATAGAAGATGATTCACCGACTTCTTCCGACGCTTAGCTTCATCATTCTTATCCCGATCCTTATCTTCATCGCCTCTAGGACGCTTAGGCCTTCTCGCTCGAATCTACATGCTTCTTTGAGTTGGTAGTCCAAAGAATGCTTGAAACAATTTTCCTTCATCGTAAGTAAATGTCCCGATCGCTTAGACATTTGTGTGACAAGCTTGGCCACCAATTCATTATCCGAGAAAACTACAGGATCGATGGATTGATTGTGACGGTTAAAGGTGTTGATCTTATAGTTTGCTTGGCTATCTCGCATAAGATTCGGATATAGTTGTCTCGTAAACATCTCCTTTGTGACTTTAGGAACGATATCCCAAGGTACTTGTTAGTGTAACCTTCGATCATTTCGCTCAGCCTCTTGACGATGACTTCTCATGAATTCTCGGATAAACTTCCTTTCTTCTTGCATCTTGTCATTCTCGCCATGTAGATATTGTATTTGTTGATTGAGAAAGTTCACTTCTCAGATAGCATGTCTTTCTTTCCGACTTGTTTGACAATTTTCACAATTCTTTCATGTGTATGAGAAATCCAAGATCGAGGTGGTTTCTTCACGATTTGGATGTTGATTTGGTTGATTTCTTTGATGGTGGTGGGAAGAGTGAGATGATGAGTCGATGAGGAAGAGACATGAGGAGACTCGGGGTCCTTGGGCGGTTCGTAAGTTTCCTTCGTGAACGTAGGACTTTCCGTATGACTTGTCATAATCAAGATCTTTATCTTTCTCGACTTCTCGCCTGTGTTTCTCAAACTCATATTCGATAGTATCCTCCACAAGCTTTTGTTGTTGCACAAGAGTGGTGGCACCGCATCCCTTATCGGGTCGATTAACCGCATCAGATCTCGGTGAAGAGTGGGCAAGACCACTTGATCCTCCGGCCACCCATTTGGTCTTTTGCAAATTCTTTAGCTTTTGAAGGTGTCTCGATTTAATTTAAACTTCTTCCGTATGATTTATCCAGTTGCTCTTCATCACTTTTCGAGCTTGAGCTTTGATCATATGGCACAAGCACCGAGTCTTCCTTTGCCATGTTCACCGGAGGACTAGGAGGTTTCGATACTAATGGAGTGTCATCCTTGCGCTTCGTAGTATGTAATCTCTTCTTCCGATTCAAGACCTTCGAGCTTTCGTCCACAAGCTTTCTTTGTGGTTCAGTGTGGGAATAGGTTCACTTCCTTTACGGAACAATCCTTTTACGAGGAGGATTCCTTTGGGAAGCTTCCTATGACTTTCGTAACTTATCGCACTTCCAAAGACTTCCTCTTCGGTTCTCCGAGTAGGAGTTCCAAGGTTTTTCATCAAGATGACCAACTTTGCCTTCTTTTATCGCTACTAGATACCTTTTGTACGCTTCAAGCTTCTTGAGTTCTTTAGATAGAAGGTGATCAGCAAAGACGGCACCACCGCTTCTTAGTTGTCGATTCCTTGATTTCGATAGAAAGGATAGGTTCGGACAACAAGTCGTGATTGTCGGGTCATTGAGCCTCATGGGATATCGTGATTAAGTCCAAGTGCTCGGATCAAAAGCTTTGTGTATCCGACATAGGAATCTTTGAGCCAAGCTTCTTGTGAAATAGCATCATGTCCTCCCATATCGCTGCTTCGATTTCGATGTCCTTCTTATTGATCAAAGACCGTAAGATTTGTAGTTCCATGAGCTTTGGATGCTCATAACCACCGCCACGACCGTAAATGACTTGGTAATGATGATGTAGAGGGTTCTCCACGGTTGAGGAATGTTCTTAAGCTCCACGTGAGAATGCTTAGTAATAATCCTCAAGCTTCATCATAGCCAATGTCAAGAAGAAATTGTAGAACTGCTCTTCAAGAGGTGTAGCAAAGAAGTCGGTTGGCTCGATTTCGTGAATGAGAAGAACAGCCCGTAAGTCCGCATGAGTGATGGTGACTTGTTTGTGATTAAGTGTCATCACATCGCACTTTGACCGTGATCCTCTCGCATAGAATTCCGTAATTGTCGAATGTAGATTTTGCATCAGAAGAGCAGAGTGTGAGAGCATGTTCGTAGGGATGATTCCTTAGAATATCCACAAGAATGAGACAAGAAGATTCTCGAGCATGTGAGGGTTTCAAAGTCAACCCTAAGGTTGTTCTTTCCAATCTTTCTAGGATAGCCATTGGGAAGATGTCAAGAATTGTGAGAACTTCGTGCATCCACATTCATTTGAGCAACCATGTCGTGATCTCGAAATAACATTAGCCAAAAGAACCAACATATCGAAGACATAATGTTAGTCAATGTAAGGTTATATTGTCTAATTATTGAATGTACAAGTGTTAATGATTGTTACGAGTCCTAAGTCACTTGTTTGTCCAATAGTCCAATGACGCCGTGAAATGTTTCGTGAGTTAGTTAACTTTAAGTTTTAAAGTTTATGTTATCACTTATAGTTCACAACATATCAAACGCTTAAGCTTATTAGTGACATTATTGGTTTCGTGACGTTATGATTTCATTATTTACAAGTTTGTACACGTAACAATTCATAACGAAGGTTAATCAAGGCTTAGGCGAGATATGGCAAAGTTATGCGTAAACAGAGTGGTATACGCGTAGTTGAAAGCTTATGCGTAGGATCCCGACTTACGCGTAAGAAATATTACGCGAGGAACAGGGACCTTATGCGAGAGCTTACGCAGAGGCGATATTAACCTTACGCGTAAGGCATACTCGTAAGAGTAGACCTTATGCGTAGAGGTCATCGCCACGCATATCCTTCACTGTGATACGCCGTAGTCCCATTGTAGAACCTTATGCGTAGACGCCACGCGAAGATTACTCTTACGATAACCTTTCACGCGTAAGGTGATCCTTATGCGAGATTGCTTAGTAACCTTGATTCGAATTTTCACGCTTTGCAAACCCGAAATAAGTTCATCAAAACATCAATATTAACATACACATTCATTCTATAATGATTTAAGCACAAACATTCATTCAAACAATTAAGCGTAGAGATACTTATGCGTAGCCTAAAACCCTAAAGTTCGTAATTTACGCGTATGAAATCTAGCCATAGGATATGCACCAAAGTATTTCGTAAGTCTAAGATGTTGTGAGAGTGTAATGACCAAGTTTTAACACCTAATTAGCAAGTGAATCAAAAGTGCCCAAACCTAAGAACATTAAACCCTAAATTCCAATTTTTAATCAATTAGTGTTTCGGGTTGTTATAGGCCCGGATATCATCAATTCAACATGGTATTAACATCACACAACAATCTTTTGACCAAATACAATCACATTTGAAAACACCCAAATCGACTCATAAACCCTAATTATCAAAATCACTCAATTCGTGTATCCGGGAATGTTTAAGTGATAAAATGTGTTCAATGATGTAAGAAAACATTTTGACACAATCCTTTTAACCATAAACACTATTTTTGATTGAGTGTTCATACGCTATGTAGAACACTAAATCAATCATGGACAAAAATTTGACCGCTGGATTAGTATAAAATCAAAACCAATGTTTGTAAACACGTTAAGATCATAAAACAACTTACAAATTGATGATCGAAACACGATTTCTTGAATGAATTTTAGGCGAGGATCTTTTAGGTGTTAGCAATAAATGAGATGATAATGTTAGGTGGAAGGTGTTTTTATTAAAAATAAGTTTAACATTTTGGCAGTTTTGGTCCCTCCACCTTTTCCTTTTACATCCAAAGCCTTTTAACTTCCATTTTGGTTACCAAACGAAAGATTTTAAGAAAGAAACTTGACGACACTCCCCCGACTTAAGAAATATTGAAAGGTTATTAATTTTAGTCCGAGGAGTGTCAGTGAACCGGAAAATTTACCACCATTGATAAAAGAAACAACCGGATATGATAACATGCAAGTACAAAGTTATTTTGAAACAGCTTATGATATTTTCTCCCTCAACACTTGATCGGAAAAATACCGAATTTTGAAAGATTAAAGTGTTGATGGAAGAAATGTACTTGCCATGTTGAAAGAAAATTAGATTAGAAGAATATTTTTGTTGTTTTATCGTGTTTTATATTTTTGTATTTTGTTTTTGAAAAATTATTTACAAAAGAGATTTTGGTGTTTGATGTTTTTAAGACTGCTTTTAAGAGGTCATCCAATTCCTCTTGAGTCAAACACCTCATACCAATCCGTGGACCAACTCATTAAACCTAGCGGGAGGCAAGGCTTTGGTGAGAAGATCCGCCAATTGGTATTCTCGCACTCACTAAGTATAATTCAACTGCACTGCTCCACGTGGTCCTTGATGAAATGATAGCGAAGATCGATGTGCTTTGATTTCGAGTGTCGAATCGAGTTGCACGAGATCGCAATGGCACCGATTGTCGCAAAGACATCGGATTCTTTCAAACACGTAACCATAGTCTTTGAGTTGTGTTCTCATCCATATGACTTGAGCACAACACGCGACATGGCTACATATTCTCGCTCGTTGATGACAACGATGTACAATCCTCGCTTCTTTGATTGCCAAGACACCGCTTATCACCAAGAAATTGTAGTGCTCTCAAGTACTTTTCCTCGAGTCTAAGCATCCCGCGTGGTGGTCGTCTCAAAAGCGATTAGTTCAAAACCGTAATCCTTCTGATACCGATCCCCAAGTTAATGGTTCCTTGATGTATCGGAGGATTCTTTAGCCTCGTAGAGGTGGGTTTCAGCTTGGTCGCGATCGATAACGGAGCATAGATAAACGGCAAAGACAATATCAGTCCGCTAGTCGTTAGATACATGAGAGACCCAATAATACTTCTGGTATTTGGTAGGGTCCACTAATTTCCCATGTAAATCGCTCTAGCTTCTTGGTATGAGTCATTGGTGTGGCATAAGTATCAAGGTGTTTTCATTCCAAATTTGTTTAACAATTCAAGGGCATATTTGATCGACTCAAGAAAATACCACGGGTGATTGATGAACTTGTAATCCTAGAAAGAACGTAAGTTCACCCATCATGGACATTTCAAAATTTTTCTTCATTAGTTTTGCAAAAGCGATTGAAAACTTTTTATGTGTAGACCCAAAATGATGTCATCCACGTAAATTTGAACAATTAAGATATGTGCCCGTGATATTGTATAAAAGAGTTGGGTCAACCGAACCTTTGGTGAAATTATTAGCAATGAGGAAAGATGATAGCTTATCGCATCATGCCCGAGGGGCTTGTTTGAGACCATAAAGAGCTTTGTTCGCTTTGTAGACATGGTTCGGGCACTCGATCAACGAATCCTTCGGGTTGGTCGACATAAACCGCTTTTCGCTTGTCCGCTGAGAAACGCAGCTTTGACATCCATTTGAAAGACCGTCATATTCATATGAGCCGCGAACGCGAGAAATATCCGAACAACCTCAAGACGAGCAACCGAGCAAAAGATTCTTCAAAGTCTATTCCTCTTCCCGACGATAACCCTTAGCAACTAGACGTGACTTGTTTCGGATTACGCCCTTCAAAGATCCAATTTGTTTTTCCAAATCCATTTGAGACCAATGACGAGACCCTCGTTGGTCTTTCAACCGCTCCCATACTTCAAGACGCTTGAATTGGTTGAGTTCTTCTTGCATGGATTCAATCCAGCTTGTCTTTTGTCATTGCGCCTTTAATGTTTTTAGGCTCGATTGCAGATGGTGAGTGCATAAATGCAATGTTCACCATCCGTGTGAAGACGTTGTCTCAGAACGATCGGTTGATTCGGGTTGCCAATAATATTAGCCGAGGATGGTCTTTTGTCCATCGATGTGTAGAGGGTTGATGTTGGTATACATTGTGCGATTTCGAGGATTCAAATGGTTTGTTGATGATTCCGCGACATCGTGTGCAGCAGTTGTCATTAGCAAACGGGTTAAAGAACGATTTGGATCAAAATCGCAGTGGGGGTACTTCATTCGTAATATCATCACCGTTCATCATTGTTGGAAGCGGTTTGTTCAACTGCTGTGTGGAGTCAATCGTGTAGGTGCATCTTCAACAAGAGTTGTTGTAGCAGTGTATCGTATAGGAATATTATCGTTGAGCAATGAAACAATGGATACACCGAGCACGCTCATCAATATCGCCACCGAACAGAGGAGCAAATAACCTTTCCATTTGTTGACGAGTGAGTCGGGGCTTTGTTCACCGATGATGGGGTTGAGGAAGTTTAAACGGTTGTGACCGGTTCTAAGTCGTTATACTCGTAAGCCATTTCCGTGAGTTCATCAAATGAGCATGAATCGCTTCCATCATTGCTTTGTACGACGATTCCGCATCCGTAACCTTTAGAATTCTCACAATATCCAATAAAGACTCAATGTCGGCTTTGGCTTTGAGCTTTCCAAAATCATCACGATCATTATTCGGATAGCAAAGGGATCCAAATACATGAAAGTGTTTGAGATTCGGTTTATGGTTGTGGACAAGCTCGAAAGGTGTTTTGTTGTGGCATTTTGTGATCATAGAACGGTTTTGAGTATAGCATGCGCAAGAGATACAACTTACCGCCCACAAGTAATCCGGAAGTTTAGCATTGATTAACATTGTTCTTGCAGCTTCCACTAACGCTCGGTTTCGCCTTTCAACAACTCCGCTTTGTTTCGTGTACGTGCAATAGATGTTTGATGTCAATTCCACTTTCTCATAAAATTCACGAAGGGTTTGGTTAACAAATTCAGCCTTTGTCTGTTTTATTTGGCGGACGGTGTTTCGGAGTCGAACTTGAATTTTCGTGAGAAAGGTGATGATCATTTGTGGAGCTTGGTCTTTGCTTCAAGAAAGTAGACCCAAGTCCATCGTGAGTAGTCATCAACAATTACTAAGATGTAGCGTTTGCCATTGATCGCTTGCACGCCGCATTGGGCCACACAAACCATGTGAAGAAGATGAAGCACATGTCGAGAGTCAGTGTTCCACCTTTGAAGGAAAATGAGCACGAGTGCTTTTTCCTTGTTCACAAGTCGAGCAAAGGTGATCTTTGAATACCGGAATCGTGGGAGACCTTCAACTAGTTTGTGTCGAGCAAGGTTGGTGATGGTTTGAAAGTTTAGATGTGAGAGACGACGGTGCCATAGCCGTGATTTTGTTGATGTTGCCTTTGAAAGTAAGCAGATGGGAGATGAAGCAACCATGTCTTGCATAGAGATAGTGTAGAGACTAGAATTACGCGAGCGACATAAGGTCATTTCCTTGTAGATCACGAATGAAACAAGTTTTCTCCCGAAAGCAACCTCCAAATCTCCATCACAAAACCGACCCATCGAAAACAGATTGTGACCGAGGCCTTCCACATAGTAAACCCCGCCGATTTCGATGTTCCCATTGACATAATCTCAGAGCCCATGATAGTCGCAAGTGATCATTCCCGAACCCGACAAAGGCCAATGAACTTTGCAATAAAGTTTGATAACAGCTTAAGGTTGCTCGTCATGTGTCGGGAACATCCGCTATCAACAATCCAGAGAATGATCTCAGATCACCGCACACACACATTTACACAGATGGAATAGAAGTAGATGTGGAACCCGAAATGTTAGAGGGTTCCAAGCGTTGATAGTAGACATACACACATTAATAACTTTAGGCATCCATTTAAATCCTAATGTGTTATATATCCATTTCGCCATCTATAACTACTGCTTGCTTTAGTCTTTGTGAATGCACTAGGTGGTACTACATTCTTAGGAGGTGAAACCGAGCTACAGGACAACAACGCATGACGAGAATCTAAAGAAGGCGGTCTACCAAGCACGACTTAGAATGATTAGTGGGCCTAGAGGTATTCCGATTCTTAGGATTCCGTAAACGAGAGATTATAGCTTTAGCAACACATTTGTCATGACAATCGAATTCATACTTTTACGACAAATAACACAAGGTGCATCGATCAATATCAAAAGTACTTAACGGTTTAGCATTCGTTACATCACTATTTCTATTACATTTGCCGACGCAATATCTATAGTGGAAGCAACGTGAGTCTTATTCATAGTCCTAGGGTGTTCTTCTACTTTAGCATTCCTTATTGATCTTTTCTTAGGTCGCAACTTCCTATTCTTCGATTGAGTGCTCCTAGGTCGTGAAGTGCGGACGCTTGGAAAAGACGCAACTATTCTGTTTCAAGAGAAGGAAGCACGTTAGCAACTTGTGATTTGGCAAGAGGGATTCTAGGTGCACGATTACTAAGTGTTACCGGTGCTAATCTCTTAATGATGGTTGGCGGAAGTTGTTCATACTTTCCTAACATTTCTCTTAACTTAGAGATAGTGTGAATCAAATCTTGATTTTCGTAACTAATATTACCAAAGAAAATTCATGACTTCTCTAGTGTGAGCAAGATAGTGATCAAGTTCGTTTGATGCTTCATGACGAGTCTTATTGAGTAAATCAAATATGACACCATATTCTGCTTAACTGTTACAAGTTCTTGTTCATATTTTGAGATTTGACTTTTCAAAGACACGCTTTGATCATCCAGCTTGCTCAATTTTAGGATCAAAAGATTTTGTTTGCAATCGAGCGATTTTCTTTTGAAAACCAAGTTGTTGATTGTGAATATCTTTTCACACCAATTAAGACGACGCTTTGCATTGTAAAGTTCGTTAAGTAATCGCTCATTTTCACTTTTAAAGACTCGATTTGAAGCACCTTATCAAGATTCTCAACAGCTACCACAGAGTCAACATTATCGCAGAGATATAATCGATGCATGTGGCAAAGAATAGAATAACACAACATTATGGATATCAAGATGATAACATCTTTCAAGAGTCGATCAACATCTTTTCTCAACAGCTTTTTACGCTTAGTATTAGAAATAGATGTTTCGGTTTTCTCTAAAACGACCTTCATCACTCCAAGTTCCTTATGAAAATCCTTTTCCCAAGCTAATGCACAACTTTTCAAATTTTTAACGTTAGGTAAAAGATTTTTCTAAAAATGTCTCTTTGTTCTCGCGCCAGAGGCGATTGAAAGTGATCAATTTTGATTTCGTAATGATATTCTATCTCATGTTCTAAAATTTTGAGGTCACCATGAAAATATCAAAATATCTAAGAATTTTGCGATTTTCGTGTTTTGAGTTTACTTCACCGATGGAAGGTAAAGGACCATAAATTTGTGCATAATCTGGTTGGGGATTAACATTAGAAGACTGTGTGTTTTGATGATAACCCTTGGTGTGTTAGAAGAATCCGCTGGTGTGACAAAAGTGACCGGTTTTGAATAATTAAAAGGTTTGTTGTAAACAATGCTTTTAATTTTGATCGACTCGCCTTCGCAGATCTAATTCCTCTTGACGATGATATTCAACAACACTCATAACAAGATCATTAATTTTATATTCGTGACCGGAAACTTCGTGATTTGGTTTGAATGTTTTAGTGAAAGCTTTGGTTTGTAATCGCCTAGATTTGGTCCATATCCTTTTGATTGGGTTTTAAAGTAAACTTTTCAATAGTCATATCGATTCACCATGTTTGTAAACAACAGCTTTAAACTCTTTAATTTTGTTTTGCAAGTCGATAATTTCTTCAAGAAGGTCATCTACCCGATTCGTTGAATGCTTTTTGTATGCGGAGAACTGCTTTTGACAAGTTAACAACTCAACTTTAGCTTTTTGATTTTCCAAGGTGAGAGCGTTAATTTGCTTTTTATGTTCATGTTTCGCTTGTTCTATTTCGCATAACAAAGCATTCTTCAAGCGGCTAGATCACGATCCGTCTCTAAATATTTTTCGCTTTGATGAGATTTAGCAAAGCGCTTCAAAACCTTTTTCACGGTTTTCTTGAGTTTTGAAAAGTTGAGTTGCATTTGTAAGCATTCAAAATCCTTGGTTAACAAAGGCATTTTTGCTTTTAATTCCTTATTTAATGCATAACATTCCTCCATTTTGATTTGATGGTCTTGAATTAAACGAGCAAAACTGGATGAGGCAACAGCTCGGCTTGTTCAACGCGAGTCACAACATGATCATTATTTAGATCCTCAAGTACAACCACGGAGTCAATTTGATTATCAAAGGAAACCATAAGGTCATCTTGATCGTCAAATGTAACTACTGTGGTTTATTTGAAAATCGCCGAATGAGATGTAGATGACTCATTTTGAATAGTCCGAGCTGCGCCGGATTCAGATATTGGCGGAGATATTAGTTCGATATGATGATGGTTTGTTCGGCACCGAGACAAGCCATCGTTGTCATACATCGGGCCTGTTTCACTCATGTGTAACTCATGCATATTAGCCATCAACATAATAAATGCATTGGCCCGCAAGTCCTCCATATCATCATCTCGAGTCTCAGATCCGCCATAAAGCTCGTTTTGTTTGTGAGAGATCCACCACTTCATCCTTAAGAGCCAAAAGAAGAGCTCTTTGAAATAAGCACCGCCCCTAGTCCTTGGCTTTGGGCATGCATTAGCCAGTGTCCTTCTCATTGCGCTTGTAGCATCAAGACCATTCAACCCATTCTCGAGCATTTCTGCTCCACCACTTGAGCTCGTTGTTATTCCTACCCATAGCATTAAACCCTTGACCACCTCCCATTTGACGACCATAACCACGATTCTCGAACTTCAACTCGTCCATTGTTCACAACAACCGATTTCGTGTATTGATGAGGAACGAATACGATTGTTGGATTTGTTGGTATAACGGCTAAAAGCATTAGCAATCATAACAAATCCTCGCTGTAATGCTTCGAACGGATCGGATTCCTCATTAGTTTGACTATGAAGTGCTTGATCATTGTTGTTGTTGTAAGGAACCAATTGATTTTGTTGAGGTTGCCGTGATTGATCGCTTGTGTGACCGAGGCGCTTGGTTGAGTTGCTTGTTGAGGAGGATAACTTTGTTGAGCATATAAGGCAAGTTGTTGATTTTCCGGATGTGTAGGTGGAGCAATTTGAGCACGGAGAATCCTTTCCCGATCAACTTCCTTTTCATGAGGCTTCAAGTAATCGTACAACAATCCATATGTAGAATGATGCATATTCTTCGCTTGACGGAGAAAAATGACATACTTCTCCCATTCGTGACCAAGACTACTCAGAACTTAGTATTCACCGCAATTCTTGGCATGATGATGTTGTGTTTATCCAAATCATTGATGATGTCTCGAAAATCGATGATGATAAGACTCTAGTGTCTCTCCGTGTTCAATCATGAAGTGTTCATAAGCCAAGTAAATTTTGGATTCCAAATCCTCCCGATTGAGTATGATCCTTCCATAAGAAGATGAATATGGTCCCACATTTTTTGCGCCTTTTGAGCATCAACACTACGAAGAATTGGGTTAGGTAATCCTAAAAGGATATATTGCATTGCAAGCTCATCGCTTCATAGTGTAGAAGTTCGCTTGATTTAAATCGCAATAAAGAGCAATGTTTGTTTGTTCATCTCTCGTGGAATGGCATTAGGATCTCCGGCACAATGACAAGAGGCATCTCAAATGGACCTTCCAAGATAACCTTCTTTAAGAACTTTCCATGTGGCTTCTTCGATCACAAAACCTAAAGAACCTTATCACCCATTGATCGTAGTTTCGGAGTGAGCATTGGAGGTCTATCAAGTGATCCAAACCTCATGAATTGATTGTTGGTCGCTTAAAGCTTCACACATCTTTGCAAACCAAGTGGGTTCCTTCATAGTGTTCCTTGATGGATGTTGATTGAAGTCATTTGTGTAGGGTTGAACTTGAAGACTTGGCGGTGTTTGAACCATTTGTGGTGGAGGAATTGCTCCAGGTTGTGGAGTATGTTGTTGATTAAATTGTTGTTGATAAATTGCTTGTTGTTGATTCCATTGTTGATGTTGTGGACTTAGTTGTTGTTGTCGTTGAGGATAAGTGTAAAGGAAATAGTTAGAGTATGGTGGTTGAGACATGTTGAAAAACTTGTGTTGGTAAAATGGATCTTTGTAGTCGAATGAACCTTTGTTGAAGAAGTATCCTTAGGCGAGAAATCACAATAACCAAGTAGCACTTATGCGTAAAACACCAAAGTTACGCGTGAATAAAGAAGGAGTTACGTGAGATTTAGCTTACGCGTAAGTATGGAAAAGACTCTAAAGTTATGCGAGACAAAAGTTAGGCGAGAAAGTTAGGCGAGGATTATCTTATGCGTAAGACTAGGCTTAGCGTAAGATGAATCTTATGCATAGGATTTCACGCCGTAAGCTTATGCTTATGCGTAATTTTAGGGTTTTATCTCAGTGATCTTTACACTTCACAAAGGCAAAAGATATCCAAAGTCGACGATTTTCGTGCTTATCCAAGCAAGAAAACACGGAGTAAACCACTAAAACGAAGATCAAGCCAAGGATAACCTTACGCGTAGTTTTAGGGTTTTGCTACGCGTAGGATTACTCAGAATATGATTATGCTCAAATTTGTTTCTAAACCGCTTTTGTGTGATGAAATAGCTTCAATAACACCAAAAGACACAAAAGTGTGAAACTTGATGAACCAAAACTCTTAAAACAGCTTATGCGTAGGTTGAAACCCTCGACAAAAACTAGATGAAAACAATGATCTACACATAAAGTTCAAAACTTTTGCCAAAAACAAGAAGTTTAACACCTTATAACGTTGAAAGGACAAGAATCTTGGATTAAAAGTGTAAAAATACGCTTTTGATCAAGCCAAAGTTTCGGATACGCAAGTTAAGCGTGAGACCAAAACTCACTTCAAACAATACGCTCACTCAACTATTAGGCGATTGATACCATCGTTAGGTCACTAGATTTACAACACAAGCTTACAAGAAAGAGATAAAGGCGATTGAACAATAAACCAAACACACACACACGTAAATATAGTAAAGACCGGTTATGCGTAGAGTGAGTGAAAGAGAAAATTGAACAACCAACCTTCAAATGAAGGTTTACATAATAGTATTTATAGGAGGAAAGCTAGGCAACACCCTAGTTTCCATCCTTTCTTTAATGGGCTTGGGCCTAAGCTCATGGGCCTTCTACATAAGCTTAAGGCTAATAACAAACATAAAGGCCATAATAAGCTACCTATTACATAAGAATAACTAACACTTGAATTATAGTTTAGGAGTGATTCCAACAAAGTGTTACAGAGGATAGTTACGTCGTAACTCTTATAAGGAGTTACGTCGTAATTAAAACAAAACTTGGCAGATGCTACAGGAGTGTAGCTACGGCGTAACCATTGCATGGTATTACGCCGTAAATTGGTAATGCTCTAAGAAGCTACTGCAAGAAGTATGTTACGGCGTAACCATAAGATTGAGTTATGCCTTAACTATGGACAGATCAGGTCCCCGTTCAGCATGCTGCAGCAACTTTTCTCTGTTTTTCTACAAAATTGGTTAAAAACACAAAACCCAACAGAAATGGAAATAAAACAAATGAAAGAGATAATTCGGGTTGTCTCTCGAAAGAGCACTTTTCTTTATTTACGAGTCTTTAAGTTAGACTCAAAGCCTCGGGGCTTTATGGTGGTCTTTGGACTTGGCCCATTTCTTCCTTAGCTGTTTTTTTGTTCGAGGATGGCTGGTCCCAAACACAAGGAGGAATAATCAGGGTCAAGGAGTATCGATTTTCTTGCAAAAAATTCGCTTTCGCCCATTCGTAATGAAATTTAGCCTCGACTTCCTATTTTAGCTTGATAGCTCCAAACTTCACTTTTAACCAATTTTCAAATGAGATTCCCTTGTATCCGACTTTCATTCTCCTTTCCTCGTCAAAGCATGCCATTCCTTGCGTTTGAGCCAGTTAGGGTCAGGGAATTCTCCTCCATCGCAAATTTTCCGGTTGGGGTCACACGTAGGCCATGCTCTGGTGAATTCATCAGACATCATAGCCGGTTCACAAAAATGAATAGTCCAATCGACCTTAGTGAACCAATCGTTCATAATATCGTTTCCTTGAATCCACCGCTTCTTGATTAGTTTTTTGATTGTACAATAAATTGCACTACCATGCTTCAATGGTGATCGAAGGTAAGACGGGTGTATGTTTCAGCCAAGATTGTCTTTCACCTGAGGATAAGAAATACGAAGACACTACGTTAAGTGATTACGCAGGGGTTGGACCCTGCAAACCACCTCCGGCGTGAGAGTAAGTATGAGTTATGGTGATATAAATAAGTGTGAGTAAAGGATAGAGTGTTAAGTGAGCTTACCATAATCCTCTACCCGTTCTACCTATTTATAGTGGAATAAATAGGCTTGAGGGCACCTCTGCGCAAATGTCGGAGAACATGGGGGAGTTCCATGTTTGTGGGTAATCGCCAGGGCTTATTGACCCACGTTCTCAAACTTGGCGGGAAAGCCAAGAAAGAGAAGGAGATCGTGGGTTTGACCAAGTCAGGAAGATCATTTATCTGTTGTTCCTTCATCAACCATACCCCGAAGGGCTTAAGGCTACTAATGGCAAATTCCCCATAGGTAACCTTCGTGTGTACGAAGGGTTTGACGCCAATGAACATTCAGGAGACGTAACTTGGGCCTCCGTATAGAAGGGCTTCGACACATCTCTAAGGGGTGTCCGTCGAGCTGTTCGGAGGGTACATCATCAAGTCCCCCAGTCGAAAGTGATGCATATGAACGAGGAGGCATTGCTTTCGACTTCATCATGTGAATGAAATCAACCGTGTGTTGCAATGCTAATCATAACCAAGATAATTATGCCTTATCTTGCGCATTAAATGCTACCTTAACTCCTCTAACTACCTGCTACAGTAAGTCTTCATCCCAATTAACTCGGTTGACCGAAACAATTTTTCAAAATTTAAAAGACCCTTTGAAATTCGGATAAGGTAAATCCCAAGACACGTGTTCGGTTTAAAAAACGAGTAGAAAGGGGTATTTATGGCGAGGTAGATGAAAACCCTAAACACTTTACCCTCTTCGTATACCTTTCATACGCAGTAATTTGCTATCAATCACCGGCTTCGAACACAAAAGGTAAAGTCCCCTGTCCATCTTTTCGTAGCTTAAGATAGTTATGGAATCCAAGTTTATAATCAAACAACAAAAATGCACCTTAATTGCTAAAGATTTACATGATCACCTTGCTAAATACCCCATCCCTAGAGAGTTTAAAGTATGCTTCCCAAATCAAACCAAGGAATTTTTGATGTCCCTGAAAACTTCGTAAGGCTGTATACCCACTCGTTTAGTCACTCGAATCTTAGGATTCCTATCCACCCTCTTATCCTAGAGTTAATGCAGTACTATGAAGTACATATCTCTCGATTCAACCCATTTGCCCTGGCTAAACTGACCTGTTGGGAATTATGCGAAGAAGGATTTACTTGTCATTCTTCGCCAAGGATTCTCATTGAAGTAGAAGCGAGAATAGAATCTGGCGATGGAGATTCTTACGAAGAGTAAAAGCCGTCTTTGTGTTTTCTGGCTGAGCGTGAAGTCGACTAGGATCGACATGTTGTATTATTTAAATGCTAACCCATCATTATTCTTGTAACGCCCGAGGTTAGCATGGGTATTATTGTACTGCTCAAAATTATCTAGTGTTTTAGTCATTAAGTGCATACTTGCATGTTTAGTCGTTTGAGTGGTAATAGTTTAGGATTCCTTGTCTATAAAAGGAACCTCATAGTTTGTAATAGACAACCATCCGAAACATAGTGTTTTAGTTTAATAAAAGATCCATAGAGGATCTAAGTGTTCTTAGTTATAACAACTTGTGTTTACATTCCGCTATAGAATACGAGTTGTAGAGATTTTCTATTAGTTTGCTTATGATTACATAGGCAACACTAACGATCCACGAGTGCTTAAGATCTGTCAAGGTCTGTCTGTGTGTAACGAGTTCAACATGACCACATACATTGTTATGTGTAAAGCTTACGGCTTTGAGCCAACTCTTAAAGTGTTGAGGGGGTTTTTGAACTTTTATCCTGGTGGGAACTGGCTAACCTTGGCAAAGATAACCTCATTCTGAGGCCTTACACGAACATAAGAGACTGGAAGGGAAGTTTCTTTTATGTTCAGAACACCATTGTTCCACCTGACGATCCAGCATTGCTGAATGAGGCATTTAGGTTTGATGCAAAATGTTTCAATGACCCCCTACCTTATGAAGTTTGAAGGAATCCATTGTATCAACGTTTGGCTAGGTATCCTACTGATGTTCAAGCCTTTCTCGAGCCAATTCTGTATATGGCTGGGATTGCACAAAGCTGGGAGGGGTCTTCCAGGAAGCCCATGATCATGTATCATGGAAAAAGTATGTGTACTTTCACTTTTATTTAAGTAGGACCAATGTAGCGCTGATATCTATCTTTTCTTATTCCTTTTTTGCAGAGATGGCGTTTAGGAACTTCATGCATCAGGATTTGGATGAAGACTTGAGTTTTATGCCTGCGGAACAAGCCGAAGAGTCTTATGGTGTTGGTTCACCTTCTACTTCTGTCAACAACAATGACGTAGACATTCCCAAGATAGAGCATGTCGCCTCAGCACCCCCGCAAGCACTGTTGGAGGGTCCCTCCCAATTTGTTGAGAACATGGCAGATTCGGACGATCCCGCAGAGGATGAAGTGCTAATCACATGCTCTACAAGTATTGCTGACAGGTTAAAGAGTAGGAAGGGAACCTCTGGCAAAGCTATCAAGTTTGCCAACAAGAGAAAGACTCCTCTTCTCGCATCTGGGTCCAGGGCCGTTCGACAGAAGGTTGTCAAAGGCAAAAAAGCTGTGAAGTCTGCTTTTGAGCTGCAAGATGATGCTGAGGAAATGCATGGTAAGCATTTGCTTCTTAAGTTATAGAAAATACTAATTTTCCTGCCTAACTTTTCCCTTATGTATTGTATTCGTCGCATTCTTTCCTGACACAAAGGAACTTCTGAATGCCCTAGCCTGTCATCACATCATTGACCATGTCACCCCCTCCAATTGGAAAGGGCTTCTGGACAATATGTACATCGAAGGGGTCTGCGGTATGCATGATAAAAGTGTCGCAAGGCAGGCTGTTCTGGACAACCATTTGAATGCTCGGACAAGGGAGTTGCTTCGTACTGTGACGAAGGCAAGGCAAGAAATAGACGTGATGCTGGAGAGGGAAAAGCACAGGGACCAACAGTATGCTGAGCTGGAGGCAAAATGTAAGGAGGTTGAAAAATATTTTGAAAAGAATCCTCTCACCCAAGACCTCTGAGACAAGATAGCAGAGCTGCATAAGGAGCTGACTGCCACCACAACAGAGTGTGGGAAGCTCAGATTGGAGGAGGCCAAGGTGGTGAGCCTCACTGGTCAAAATGCTGTGTTGGAGGCTAAGTGTGCAAGCTTAGAAGGTGAAAGGGCTAGGCTTGGAGAGCTAGAGGTGAAAATGAGAGAGGAAATGGATGGCCTACAGATGAGATACAAGATGCTCCAAAAGGATTATGTAGAGGTCGTATCAAAGGTGGTGCCATACATTGCCATGGAATTGTATCATAGTGATGAGATTGGAGTTGCTATGTGGAAAGTGATCAAGGCAGCTGATAAGGTTTTAAAAGGTACCTTTTTGAGGGGTCATTTAAGCCCTTATTCGATCACTTTTGTATCCGTTATTGCTTAATATCGTTCCTTTTCACTTTTTAGGTCTCTTGAAGGCAAAATGCTGGAATGATGCTTATTTGGACGAAAAGGCGAATATCTGAAGAAAATGGCCAAAGTCGAATCGAGACACTCAAAGTCTTTGAAACATAAGGCGGCGGCCATCAAGATATCTGCGACGCCGTCGGAAGGCATTTTATGACGGCTCGAGCGTTTAAATTGCATGTTTTCGCGGACGACGTCCAGTTCTAAAGGAATAGGCCGTCGCTACTCGCACGGCCTAGATTTGATCCGACGGCGCCGAGATTGAAGGGGACGGCCACACGAATAAGGTGACGCCACAAGCTAATCAAGTCACGACGCCAAGTAGCCGTCTTGTTTGGCCATAACTTTGCATACGAACTCGGATTCGTGTGATTCAAAGCCCACGCGACCGAGCGAGAAAATCTGAACCGGTGAAAAAAGATGTCGCGACGCGTCACTCTTTAGGTGTGCGCCGTCACTCTTTGCCGACGTAAAATCGCCTATAAATATAACATTATAACTTCACTTTTGTAAGCCCTAAACCCTAAGTCCGATTCGTGGTTTAGGTGGGTGTTTTCCAACAACTTAAAGGGTTTCAACCACTCCATAAACATCTTGTAATGGTTTGTTTGTTTATCCAATCCTATGGTATGTCTTCAATTATCACAATTGTTGCTTGCTCTTCATTAATTATGCTTGGCTAATTCACCTTGTGTTTGCTTATGATTGTGTGAAACTTGTATATAATTAATTAGATCTTATTGATTTCTTAGTGATGCTTGTGTCTATCTTCATCATTAGGGTGTGACAACTTCAATGAATCTAATTGGTTTAGTTTATAATTCTTGCATCCTACTGTCTCTTGTTTGATTGGTTGTTTCTTATCTTAATTGTAATTAGCTTATAAGTGCGACTAGGCTATCGTTGTGTTTAATACTTGATAAATCTTTGATAGTTTATGAATGACTTGGTGGATTTCGTTTACTAAACCAAAGATAACCTTAAAGTTAGTTTATGAATGATTTAGTGGATTTTGTTTACTACACTTAAAGGTGAATTCAAAGAGTTAGGGAGAAACGATACCTACAACCTTAGACACACAACGCAACTAGGAATAAGGACGTGACAATTCAACCATCAATAGGACGTGACAATTCAAGAGGGTAGAATTGGATAGCTAGCAAGGAGTAATACATCATAAGTAGATACGCTTCACGTTCTTGGTAGATCCCTTAGTTAGTTAGTATATTTTGGAATAGTTGGCTAGCAACTAATTCCACCCCCAAATCCAAACCCCGAGATTCGTACCTTTCCATTCCATAAAATATAAAAATACAAAATAATCATCCTCACCTTTAGACTTAATTCGACATACAATTCACTAACGACACTATTCCCTAGAGAACGATATCAATACCGTGGCTTACCCTAATTACTACACTACAACGATTAGGTTCTTCGCCTAGGGTGTTATAAAACTTGCTCAAGAAAAGGAAGTTCCTTTGACCCCGAACGCAGCGTGTAGCGTTATCAAGTTTTAGGCGCCGCTGTCGGGAATAGTTATTGTTTAGGCTTGATTTCTATCTCGTTTAGGTCTACTCACAAGATTCCTATCAAGTGAGATTTTTTTTCTTTTATTAGCTTCCTCGTAGTCTATCCCCTTCTTTGTGCCTTTGTTAGTAAAACTTTTCCATTGACTCTTCCGTTCACCATTATGGAGAACGCGAATCCACTATATCCGCGATTAGGTTTTTCGTAAGAAATTATGATATTACCAAAGTGGATTATTCAAGATGGTGGGAAGAAAGTAACCAAGTCCATAAACCTTTTGAGGATTTCACCATTCCATCAAGCCCACAAAATACCTCATCTAGTGAAACCTATGCTTCGTTTGATCCTTCACCTAGGATAGACTTTCGTGAACAACCTCCGTGTTTAGAAACTATTTTTAGTGAGGCCCTTAGGAGAACCGACCAAATTTATGAAAAGTTTATGGTAAGCAACCAAGCATTAAACCATAAGTTGGATCAATTACTAGAGTTGGTTTCATCACGACCTAAGGAAATAATACATGACGAGCATATAGATGATGTAGATGTGATTGAGGATAAGGTGATAAGTCTAGACCACAAGGTATCCCACAAGTCCCACCATCATTTAAGGCATACACACCGCACGTGACTTACAGGAAGTAGTAGGAGAGACTTTAGGAATCCCAATGGAGGTAGAACATTTGAACCAAACGCAACTAGAGAATATAGGTTTGAATACTTGTAGTCTCGGTCTTATTCTTAGTTCTAGGAATTTCCTAGTGTTGATGAGTAGGAACCTCAATCTTTACTTCCATCCTTAAATAAACGAGGAACCACCCACCCATCAACCAATTTAGTCAGGGTAGTTTTAGGATGAAGGAAGCCATTCACACACCCCCTTCACCTCACGTGGCATATTTCCACCCTAAGGGTGTGTATCGCTACTATCACCCGCACTTGAACTTAAGTGTAGGGAAAACTTCCCCTTTATCTGTTAAATAAGGGTAGAGTCAGGCTCGTGACTCGAACAAAAACAAGCGCTTCTTGGGAGGCAACCCATGTATATTTGTTTTTCATTTTCATTTGTGTGTCGTATATCTTTCATTGATTGTTTATTCTCATGTTTAAATTTGTAAAAATGCTTTATTTTGTTTTTAACCTCGCCTTAATTACATATAAAGGTATTTTACATAAGGGATAAGTGTAGGGAGGATTACACACGTTTTTCAAAACGTGAACATGAGAATTACAATTATTTAAAAGATATACATGTGTGTTTGTTCGAGTCAAATGCTTGTATCGAGTCATAATGGATGTTTTTGCAGAAATTTTTCCAGATTCTAAAGATGTAAATTTTCCAGAATTTTTTCCGAAAATCGCAGACCGGTTTTGTCGGGATAACTGTGGCGTCAAGATTGAAAACCGACGGCCGGAAGGAATAAAACATCACCACTTTTTCTCGTTTTTCGAGCTACTTGTAAAATTTTGGAATTTTCCGGATCTTAACTTTCAAAACAAATTACGTAAACATCCATTCCACAAGCATTATATCCTAGTTTAAATCGAGTCTTATGTATATTATTACCGCCGATTTTACGAAGGTTTCGTTTGTTTTCTTCTAGTGTGCGGGGTTTAGTTTGTCAAGAAGAAGTTACACAAGTTTGGAAGGAGCCTTTCAAGCAAAAACTCTTCTTGGAAAAGATTTAACCACCACTTTTACGGATCCTACCGAGCTAATCGGGGAGTATTAGTTTTTTCGCTTTTAATTACCTTCTATTATCATAACTTTGATACTTTCGGGAACATTGGGGACAATGTTCGGTTTAAGTGTAGGGAGGAAAATAAAACGGAACTTTGAAACTATGCTTATCCTTGACTATTTGCTTTGTCCAAGTGTATTTGTGTAATAAACCATGAGAAAATGTAGGTTAGGTAATTTTAGCCAAATTTAAAATTTTTTCATGACGATAAGAGTGGGCCATTAGTCTTAACAAAAGCGCCTCATGGATAGGAAGTTGCATGACTAGCACAAAACCTTACCACCTAAATTCCACCCAAAATGTGAGGATCGCCCTTAGATTAGTAGGAATTAAAGCATTCATCTTTAATGCTTAGAGTGTGAACCGGTAGTATATTAGATTCTAAAACTTGTTTTGTGATGAATTCGAGATCGCTAGTGAGACTACACTTGTGTAGTTAGGAATAACTAAATGATAAGAGGCATTAGGATAAACCCTTGTTTGATATTGTAATATAATTACTTCTTCCATATCGGTTGAGTAATTCCCCACACCCTTTGCTGTTGTACTCATCTTTAGTACACGATACCCTAGTTAACCCCTCGAGCCTATCCTTTTCGCGGTTCTCGTGATGTTTCGGTTTTCCGGATATCAATGAAGAGCATTGTTTACACCCCACCCCAAATATACACCCAAATCGCCTTAGCCTACCTTTATTGCACTCACTTTTAGTGCAAATTTATGTTATCACCCAAAACCCTTAGTTCAATTATCCGTTGCTTGCATGAGTTGCTAAGTCGAGTCATATCCTTTGTATACTGCTTTGGGATGATTGGGATTCATGGGAAAAGTTAAAGTTTATGAAATATAGGAAGAGAACGTTAAACTCAAATTCCCTTTGTTTGCATAATAATGTACTCCAAGTGTTTTGATCTTTTAAATTCGGGTCAAATTAGTGTTAGAGTAATAAAACTCAAGTGTAGGGATGTGTCTATAAATCCCTATCATTTTGATGTACCGTAGAGGATGGTAGAGTAAAAGTGTATGCAAAAAAAAAAAAAAAAAAAAAAAAAAAAAAAAAAAAAAATCGAAAAAAATAAATAAAAAAAATAAAAAAAAAAAAAAAAAAAACCATACGGGCTACCATCCTACATCTATCTTTTAAATTATGTTTGTTTATTTTCGTTGCCTAGAGTTTTAGAGTGTCGAGTCTTGGCTTAGCAACGCCATTCTTCATATACTTGCAACATAGAGATTTTGACTATCCACCACTAAATAGCCTATCCCACCAAACCCTTCATTTCCTACCGTAAGCCTAACATTACAACCCTTTAAAAGACCTCTTTGATAGTCTTTCCTAGGTGCTTACGCCAAAGCGGCGGAGGTTTGATCTATTCTCAAGCCTATGGTAATCTATGTACTAGGACGGTTAATGAGTGTTTATCTTCCATTTCCGATTTGTTATATTTCATATATACACCGAGAGAGATGTGAGTATCCAAACACCCCATGTGAGGTGCTAGTATGTAATTCCGTGCTTGTTATGACTTTTATGGGCTTATATGTGTTGTGGACCGCTTTGAATGGATGCTTCATGACCCCTAACTTATAAATTAATTGGCTAAAGCACATTTGCTTGAGGACAAGCAAATACCAAGTGTAGGGATATTTGATAAGGTTTTAAAGGTACCTTTTGAGGGGTCATTTAAGCCCTTATTCGATCACTTTTGTATCCGTTATTGCTTAATATCGTTCCTTTTCACTTTTAGGTCTCTTGAAGGCAAAATCTTTGGAATGATGCTTATTTGGACGAAAAGGCGAATATACGAAGAAAATGGCCAAAGTCGAATCGAGACACTCAAAGTCTTTGAAACATAAGGCGACGCCATCAAGATATCTCGCGACGCCGCCGGAAGGCATTTTGCGACGGCTCGGTTTAAATTGCATGTTTTCGCGGACGACGTCAGTTCTAAAGGAATAGGCCGTCGCTACTCGGCGGCCTAGATTTGATCCGCACGTCGAGATTGAAGGGACGGCACACGAATAAGGTGACGCCGTCACAAGCTAATCAAGTCACGACATCAAGTAGTCGACATCTTGTTTTGGCCATAACTTTTGCATACGAACTCGGATTCGTGTGATTCAAAGCCCACGCGACGAGCGAGAAAATCTACGAACCGGTGAAAAAAAGATGTCGCGACGCCGTCACTCTTTAGGTGTGACGCCGTCACTCTTGCCGACGTAAAATCGCCTATAAATATAACATTATAACTTCACTTTTGTAAGCCCTAAACCCTAAGTCCGATTCCGTGGTTTAGGTGGTGTTTTTCCAAAGAACTTAAAGGGTTTCAACCACTCCATAAACATCTTGTAATGGTTTGTTTGTTTATCCAATCCTATGGTATGTCTTCAATTATCACAATTGTTGCTTGCTCTTCATTAATTATGCTTGGCTAATTCACCTTGTGTTTGCTTATGATTGTGTGAAACTTGTATATAATTAATTAGATCTTATTGATTTCTTAGTGATGCTTGTGTCTATCTTCATCATTAGGTGTGACAACTTCAATGAATCTAATTGGTTTAGTTTATAATTCTTGCATCCCACCGCTCTTGTTTGATTGGTTGTTTCTTATCTTAATTGTAATTAGCTTATGAGTGCGACTAGGCTATCGTTGTGTTTAATACTTGATAAATCTTTGATAGTTTATGAATGACTTGGTGGATTTCGTTTACTAAACCAAAGATAACCTTAAAGTTAGTTTATGAATGATTTAGTGGATTTTGTTTACTACACTTAAAGGTGAATTCAAAGAGTTAGGAGAAACGACACCTTACAACCTTAGACACACAACGCAACTAGGAATAAGGACGTGACAATTCAACCATCAATAGGACGTGACAATTCAAGAGGTAGAATTGGATAGCTAGCAAGGAGTAATACATCATAAGTAGATACGCTTCACGCCATTGGTAGATCCCTTAGTTAGTTAGTATATTTTGGAATAGTTGGCTAGCAACTAATTCCACCCCCAAATCCAAACCCCGAGATTCGTGCCTTTCCATTCCATAAAATATAAAAATACAAAAATAATCATCCTCACCTTTAGACTTAATTCGACATACAATTCAGCCTAACGACACTATTCCCTAGAGAGCGATATCAATACCGTGGCTTACCCTAATTACTACACTACAACGATTAGGTTCACCGCCTGGGGTGTTATAAAACTTGCTCAAGAAAAGGAAGTTCCTTTGACCCCGAACGACGCGTGTAGAGTTATCAGCAGCTATCTTCCATGGGCGGTGTCTCGCTCTGGAGGAGGTGGCTAAGACAGGTAAGCCCATGGACCTCTTCATAGTTGACTGTTACCGCCCCTCATGGAAGCCTGAGTATGAAGAGGCAGGAAATGCATTTGCAACCGCAGAGTACCCCTTCCTACATGAAGCTACAAAAGATCCCATGGAACCTCTCGAAGACCTTCTCTCGAAAAAGCCTCGAAAGGTCAAGCCAGTGACTCCAACAAAGAAAACAGCTTCGGCAAATCCTGTGTTAGCTCTACCTTCTCCAACCTCATTTCCAAAGAACAAGGAATGAAGGCTGTCATGTTGACATTAATTTGGTCTAAAAGGGTGGTATGTACCCTTCTTTGAAACAATTTATTACGCTTGTCTGTTAATTTAAACAATTTGATGGTTGTGATGCATGGCTTCGGCCAAAAGACAATTTGAACTAGGCTTCAGCCTCATATGCAGGGATAAGGGCGTAGGCCCTTCTTTTGAATGGAATGATGTGGGAAAATACTCCTACATACTTCAATATATTTATCTTGTGCACTTCTCGTACGCCAATTTTCCAACGCTTAAATTTTACAACCTAAGGTATAAGAACCTCATTGTGTGTAAATTACAACACCAAGAATATAATGACCAACTTTGATCTCTGACAGAGGGTCGCGACCCACTCTACGTTAAGTCCTTTAAGTAATATGGCTTGTTTTTATTTTCATAACTGCCATAAACTATTAGGAGAGTTAATGTGAATGTTTTGGTAGGCTTATGTAGTTATATGAGGTGTTTGTTACACCGTATGCCTTCCAATTCGACATTGAAACTCACAAACGACTTGGTTGAACAAACATTTGTGTTTAAGAAACGAAGCAAGAGATTTGTGGGAAATATATTATTCATCATTGAATTGGTAGAGAGGATTACATCATTTTGAAATGAATACTAAGACAACTACCAATAATGCTTGCTTTCCCATGAGAAGATTTTAATACAAGAATGAAAAGTAAAAAATACTTCTTAAACAAAGAACTTTAAGAGGTTCGTACCATTCCATGTCATGTCGATGGGTTCCCCGAGAAGAGTAGCCAGCTTGTATGCTCCATTGCCGTAGGCTTCAGCTATGACGTAGTGTCCTTCCCAAGTAGGTCCTAGCTTCCCCTGGTATTCTGCTTTGTTTGCGCTGTTGAGGCGTAGCACATATTCCTCAGTCTTTAAGGTGGAAGGCCTGACATTGTTATAGTAGCCTTCGATCTTATGCTTGTGCATGGCTTCTCGGATGGAGGCTATTTCTCTCCTTTCTTCTAACAGATCAAGGTTTTCCCTGATCCTTTCATCATTTAGAGAGGCTTCAAATGTGTCCACACGCTCTGTGTGTACACTCAGCTCCGAAGGGATGACCGATTCTGTTCCATATGTTATGCTGAAGGGGGTTTCGCCATTGCTCAACTTGGGTTGGTTTCTATGAGCCCACAACACTTAAGGAAGCTCATCTACCCACCCGTGATGGCTTCGTCCCAGCCTTTTCTCAATTCCTTTGACAATGTCTCTGTTGGTAACCTCCACTTGCCCGTTGCCTTGTGGGTGGTAAACGGAAGTCCAAGACTAGTTTATCATAAGCCCTTTGCAGAAATCATAGAAGACTCCTTCGGCGAATTGCTTGCCATTATCGGATATGATGATGTGGGGCACTCCGAATCTGCATATGATGTGCTCCCATACAAATTTCTCGATTTGTTTCCCCGTAATGGAAGCTCAAAGTTTAGCCTCGACCCACTTTGTGAAGTAATCAATTGCCACCAATAAGAATTTGACCCCGCCAGGAGCCACAGGCATAGTGCCTACGATATAAATTCCCCACTGGGAGAAGGGCCATGCGGATGTAACACTTGTCATGTCTTGCTTCGGGAGCTTGGGAACCTTGGAGTGTATCTGACAAGCTTTACACTTTATAATGATTTCCACAGCATCACTATGCATCGATGACCAGTAGTAGCCTAACTTCATTATCTTCGAGACAACTGAACGGGGCCCTGCATGGAGGTCGTAGGATCCTTCGTGGACCTCTGCGATGATGCTCGAAACCTGCTTAGGTCCAACACATCTGAGCCAAGGTGAGAGGAACGACCTTCTGTACAAGTTTTCTCCAATTAGCCGATATTGTAGAGACTTGACTCGTATCTTCCTCGCTTGCTTCGGGTCTTCAGGGAGAAGACCACTTATCAGGTACTCTCTGATGGGAGTCATCCATGTGTCTCCTTCTTCATGAACAACGTCAGTGACTTCCTTTCAGATAATGGAACTTTCGGGCAAAATTTCAACTAGCACTTCTTTTGTGAGATGGGCGAAGGCCATAGAAGCTAGCTTGCTCAGTGCATCTGCCTTCTTGTTTTGATTTCTGTGAACGTGCTGAATGGTGTAGGAGTTAAAACCATCCAGCATTTCCTTTGTTTTGTCCAAATATTGCTTGATAACGGGTTGCCTTGCTTCATAGGAGCCTGTCACTTGGTTTGCCACCAACTGAGAATCTACGAAGATGGCGAGAGCCTTTACCTCCATATCTTTGGCTAGCCGCAGGCCTGCTACTAGGGCTTCGTATTCTGCTTCATTGTTGGTGGCTTCGAATTTAACCGAAAGGCATATCTATGCACCTTCCTTCAGGACTGACCAGCATTAGACCTACTCCGGAACCATCAGAGCTTGATGCTCTGTCTGTGTAAAGCTTCCAATCATCCTGTACTTCGATGAGCTTAGCCTTAGGTTCTTCCTTTTCTTTGCTTGGTTCGGAAGGTGTTTCCGCCAAGAAGTCTGCAAGAATCTGTCCTTTGACAGAGTTTCGACCTTTGAACTCTATCTCATGCTCTCCAAGCTCAATGGCCCATTTTGCCACCCTCATAGACTTTTTAGGCTTCGACAAGATTTGCTTGAGTGTCTTGTCGGTTAAGACTGTTATTGGGTGGGCATGAAAATATCGTCGGAGCCTTCTTGTTGCGTAGATTAGAGCTAATATGAGCTTTTCCAACGTGGGGTAGTTAACCTCTGCTCCTTGCAAGAACCTGCTAACAAAGTAAATGGGGATTTGCCTTTTGTCCATTTCTGTCATTAGGACATCGCTAATGCTCTCCATTGAGGATGCTAGATACATGAATAACACCTCGCCTTTGATTGGGGCTGTAAGTGTTGGAAGTATCTCTATGAACTCCTTCATCTTTTGGAAGGCGGCTTCCGCATCTTTGCTCCATTGGAAGGTTTTCTTGTCGACGCAGCCTTTAAGCATTTTAAAGAATAGCAGGGATCTGTCAGCTCCCTTTGATAAGAATCGGCTTAGCACAGCTAGCTTCCCGTTCAAGCTTTGTACGTCCTTTAAATATTTCGGAGCCTAGAGATCCGTGATTGCCTTGACCTTTGAAGGGTTAGCTTTGATCCCTTGCTTTGTAATCAAATGCCCCAAGAATTGCCCTTCTTCGACACCAAAAGAGCATTTCTTGGGGTTTAGCTTCATGTTGATCGCCCGAAGTTGGTCGAAGGTCTCTTGGACATCAAGGAGTAGGTCCTCCTCCGTTTTTCTCTTGATAACCATGTCATCAACATAAGCCTCGAGATTTCTTCCTATCTTCTTGTTGAAAGCTTTATCTACGAGTCTTTGGTATGTTGCCCCTACGTTCTTCAATCCGAAGGGCATTTTTCTGTAACAGTAGACACCTTTGCTTGTGTAGAAGGCAGTCTTTTCCTCATCCTCCTTTGCCATCTGGATTTGATGATACCCTTTGTAGGCATCTAGGAAACACTTCAGTCGGAAGCCAGCTAAGGACTCTACCTTCCAATCGATTTCTGGCAAGGGGTAGCAGTCCTTCGGGAATGCCTTGTTGATGTTAGTAAAGTCAACACACATGCGCCACCCTCCGTCACTTTTCTTTACCATCACTGGGTTGGCCACCCAAGCTTGGTACTTGACCTCCCTTAGGATGCCTGCTTGTGTCAGCTCATCTACTTCCTTGCAGGCAGCAGCATTCCTTTCGGGTGCTAGGCTTCTCTTTTTTTTGTTTGATGGGCTCAATATGTTTGTATTCGTTGAGCCTGTGTTCTGTGCCGAAGGGCTTTCCATCAATTACCAGCGTTCTTGGAACTCCTGTCATGTCAGAATATTTCTATGCAAAAATATCAAAGTTAGTTTGCAACAGCTCCGTGAGCTTCGCCTTGAAATTCGCAAGAGAGCTGCTTTCCTATCACGACTGTTTGCTCGGGGTAGCTAGGGTTTACTAACACCAGTTCTTCTGCATCTACACAGCTTATAATGGCCATCGGAGGCTCCTCCGGCCCTTCTTTGACCTTCTTGACACCATATACCCCCTTGTCTGCTCCATAATTAGAATGAACAGTTCCTACTCCGAAGGGAGTTTGGAACTTGATGGCAGCGTGTATGGTGGAGACTACAATGCCCATTTTTTGCATAGCGGTTCTTCCTATCAGCAAATTGTAAGGAGAATCTGACTTGACTATGATGAAGGTGAGGGTTTCTGTTCGGGACAGGGGTCCTTCTCCGATAGTGATTTCCAAAGGTACCTCTCCGAGGGGCCAAGAGTGTTCACCGGAGAACCCTACCAAGGGTACTTTTGAGTCTACCCTCTGCGAGTGTATCGATGGTTTTGCTTTAGGAAGCAGTGCTCATAGATGATTTTGCATGAGCTCCCACCATCCATGTATGCTCGGTTCACCTCCCTGTTGGAGACCCATACCTTGATGACTACGGGATCAGTTGAAGGTGTCCACCCCAAAATGGACAGGAACGTTATCTCCCCCACACTTCCCAGCTCTCCATCTGCTTCTTTCCGCTTTAAGGTTGGATCGTGTCTGTGCACCATCAATATCGGAGCTTCTGCAGGGGTAGCTTCATTCTTTTTTCCCTTCCACTCGCCCAACTGAGTGTCGGAGAATTTGTCCTTCCCCTTCTTGATGCCTTTAACCAGATGCGCCAATTGTCTGAAGTGTACTGCCTCTTCAATTTGCTTCTTCAGCTCTCTGCAGCTGTTAGTGTCGTGCCCATGGTCTTCGTGAAAGTGGCAGTACTTCGACATGTCCCTGGCTTTGTTTCGTGTTGACATGCGAGGTGGTGAGTCGAAGGACTTGGCAGCTTTCTCGGTAGCGAGGATTTCCCTAGGAGATTTGAACAGGTTCGCCAAGATTCCATGATTCGAGCCTTTATTATAGGGAGTGAAGCGGTCTCTGTTCTTCTTCATGTTCTTGGATCCTTCCCAGGAGGACCCTTTGGAGAATTTGTCAGAGGCCTCTCTTTGCTCGATCGGAGCTCCATTGGCTGCTACTTCCTTGGACTCGATCCAAGTGTAAGTCTTTTCCATGAGTGCCTTGTAAGTGGTAGGGAGGTCGGTGGACAGAAATTCCACCAGGCTCCGAGTCCGTAAGCCATGTACGAAGCGAGAAATCCTTTGCTATTCGTGTAACCCCAGAATTTGCAAAGTTTTATCGGTGTACCGCGTGACGAAAGCCCTTGTGCTTTCACTTTCCCTTTGCAGTATGCACAGCTAGGTGAGTCTTGGTGTACTTCTTATGATGGCTGAAGTGTGATCGGAACTTAGCCTTGAGATCATCCAGTTTACAATGCTTCCTACCTTTTGCCCATTCCACCATATTCGTGCAGAGTCTCGGAGAGTGTATGTGAACATGTGGCACGCCACAGGCATAACCCACTTCTGCATCTTGATAGCGCCTTCGAACAAGTGTAAGAAATTATCTGGATCGCCTTTCTCGTCGTAGGTGCCTATGTGAGTAGGCATCTTTAAACCATCAGGCAAAGGGTAGTCTTCGATCCACTTCACGAAAGGTGTACAAGCTCCCGAAGCTTCCGCATAGAAAGGGTTGTATGGAGGTGCATAAACAGGTGTAGGGTTGTACGGGTTATGAGGTGGTTGTGAGAACGCAGCATACATTGCAAGAGGTTGGTACGAAGGGTTTCCCCCCATCGGTTGTATAGGGTGTACAAGAAGGTGCCCGTAAGGCACTTGCTGGTAACTCTGGTTGTGGAGAGACCCATTCCGAGGATAGGTATTATAGGGATGAGCAGGTAGGTAGGGGTTCATGCCTTGAGGTGGTAGTTGGTACATCCCAGAGTATGGAGGAGGCCCTCTAACACTCGAGACGTATGATGGAGGCATCGGATCCCCCATCCCTTCTCTTCCCAAGTTGGTTCCCAGAAGAGGTGGTAGGTTTACCCCTTTGTTTCCTACTGGGGTACTTCCTCCGTTGGAGTTCTCCCTGCATTCTTTCCCTTCTTCCCGGATCTCCTCCGGGACCTTCTTCTAAACCTACAGTTCTTTCATTAGATCTCCTCACGGAAGGAGAACCATTTTGTAGGGCCGAACACCCCCTGCTAATTGGTCGAGGCATGTCATCTACCTCGATCTCTTCGTCATATTCCTCGCTGGAATATTCCAATTCCCTCCGCATTTCAGTATTGCGAACTTGCCTCTTGTGAGCCCTTAGCAAGGACTTTAACGCTCCGAAGTTTTCCTCAATGAAGGCAGGGCTAATTTCTGGAACACGGTTAGCGGAAGTTGAGGCGTGATGTATGGGAGTGGTTTCTAGGCGAGATCGTGTAGTGAAGGTGGAGGCAGTTATGGGGGCGAGATTATCGATGTTAGTTGTGGTGAGGGGTACCAGGGTAGAAAAACCTCGTGGAGGTGTATCTTCTCTTCCTGGTTCCATGCCGGAAAAGTAGTGTAATCAGTTAGGGTTTTAAGACTTGGTGATTACGGGACTAATAGTAGCGTGTCCCACAGACTTGGTGATTACGGGACAAGATTTGCTTGATTATACAATAAATTGCACAACAGTGAAGTTTTCCCGTAACAACAATATCAGGAACGGAGGGTCGGACATCATCATCTTCTTCTTCGTTGTTGTCATCATCACTAGACTCGGTTTCCTGCAAATGGCCAAAATATGAAGGAGGAAACCTATTAGAACAATTAACTTGAGCCTCCTTTGAATAGTCATTTGTCACTATTTCATCCGGCTCACGGCACAAAGTTTTGTCCATTTTAAATTCTACTTTGTCACTATAGTATCCCAATGAGTCAAGGAACGGTTTACTAAGAATTAAACGTTCCCTCATGTTTTTCTCCATGCCGATAACCACAAATTTAGGAGCAGAGACGAACCTGTCTACCTTAACACAAATACCACCCGTGATTCCCAGGGGGTAGCCTTGGTCATATTGGCCATCTCAATCACCATATCCGTTTTCCAAAGATGGATTAGTTTGAGTTTTAAGAATATTGAAAGTGGCATGATGTTTATGCTAGACCCAAAATCTACTAATCCCAAGATATCATGATTCCCAACTGAACATGGAACTACGAACCCGTCAGTGCTAACATCCTTAACTGAAAATAACCCAATTTTGACTGCTTTCGTCTTCGACTCCGTGTTACGCCAGAACTCGTGAAAGTAGTTACTGGAATCGCAATCGATTGTCGATACCGCAGATTTTAGATTTTTGGTTGGAGAATGGCAATCTTCAATCACTTCCTATGAATCATTATCAGCAAAAACGACATTACATACTACCATAGGTTTACCCCCTCAGGTTCAGTGTCATTCATCTCTATCACTGCACTCAGTTTCTCCACCATGGCTTCTAGGTTTTTAAGGGTTGTGTCGTGTCTGGAGATGCTTTTATTTGTATTTTCCTGGAAATCCTTGAGCCATTCATCTTGTTCTTTTTGCTTTTGGGCTGAACTTTCCAGGAATTGGTTAATGGTCTCTTCAATGTTGGGACTTCTTTCTCCATAAGGCCCGCGGTTGTAATTTCCAGAAGGTCCTCCACGATAGCCATTACTATTCCTATTTTCCCCATAAAAATGACAATTTTCACCATATTTAACTTCTTCAATTTTGCAATCTTTGTCAGTTTGAGGGCAATTTTTTGTCAGATGTCCTCTTCCACAGTTTTCGCATACTACTTGGATGGCATGCACACTTTCTCTGAGCTTGAGCATATCCCGACCAAGATTTTCTAGCTTGTTAGTTATGGCGGAAATTCCATCAAGATCTCCGCCTTAGTTCCTCTTGCTTCCTCCATCGTGCCATTTTTGGGAATGGTCGGCCATTTTTTGGATGGCTTCAATGGCGAGAGTAGGAGTCATGTTCGGGATCGGTCCTTGGTAGTCCAGCATCTGTCTTGTAGTTACGTTGATACCTTTCTAAAATATGTTGAACTTTTGATGGCTGTTCGGGTCATGAGTTGGACACTTGTAGAGGAGATTGTTGTATCTATCCCAGGCTTGATACAACGTTTTATTGTCATCTTGCTTGAAATTATGGATCTCCATGTCGATTAGATATTTTGACTTGAGGACAATATCTTTGGATGAAGTGTTTTTTAGTAGAGCCCATGTATCAAGCGCCCGTGGCAATCTTTCGATCCATCTTCTTGCTCCCTAGTAAGAGTCATGGGGAACACCCTTAGCATAACAAACGTCATGAGATACACTAGGAATGTTGAAAAGGCTTGCGATGTACAAGACATTCTCAACGTGCTCATACACATCTTCGAAATAGACATTATCTCCAATCGCCGGTCTTACAAGCCCCGACCCTTGTTCTTCTCTTGTCAACGCCAAATATTCCTCAAGAGTGGGGTCATCAATGTTAACAACTTCCATAGTACCTGAAACTTGAAAAGAGATCGTGAGAAATTGAGAAAATTTTAAAACAAAACAAAAATGAAAGACTTAATGAAAATCCTAATATAACTCCCCGGCAGCGACGCCAAAAACTTGATGCATGTTTTACTGACCAGGTTTTAATATTTATATTGTCTCGTTATACCTATGGTCTACCCTAATGCACTAATGGGCAGTGTACCCGATCGTGTGTAGTGTAGTATTCGGTAAAACCGAGGTCGTCCCAAGAGCTATGTGTGCGGATTTTAACTAAGTCTAGGTGTCACAGATTTTAATTGGTTTTGAGGTCGAAATGATTAATTAACTACTAAAACAAGAAAATAAGAAAAGCAAGTAAAGGCGAGGGTTGTGATCAATAGAGGAGAAGTGTGCTAACCTAGTTAATATTCCTATCATGTTAAGTTCACATTTAATTACTTCCAATTGCTTCAAGTGGGGGTAAAAGTCGCTAGGACAACATTTGGTCAGTTCGTCCTAACCTATCAGCAAAGGTTTCCACCGGAGATCTCGGGTGACCCCTCGAGAGTCCAGTTGTTTTTAGTCCCCTAAGCCAAGTCATTAAGTACCGCTACATGCAAGATTCATAACAATGAGTGCCCGGGCGCTAGCATCTTAAACACTCATCCCTAACTTCTTAAGTTCTTCCAAACGGTAGGTGATCAGTTGGTCAAATCGCACAAGCGAAGAAGGGTCGTCAGTTGGTTAATTCTTTCCCTTCCCACTCAGTCTAACTACTTAGGGTCAGTTGGTCATATCTCCCAAGTAACTAGCCACTACTGCCATTCAAAACTACCGAAACAAGGGTAGCTACCAACAAACTATGCATGCGTAGACTAGAAACAATTATACGGAAGCAATGTAAACATAAACAAAACAATTAAGGAATCATAACTAGACTAGCACCAGAGGTGCTTAGCCGCTCATATTAACTAAAACAATCAATTCAATGTTTAACATATCGAAATACATGAATTGAAAGTAAAGAAATGATAAAATGCTAATGCTTATCGTAGGAGAGTGATTTCTCCCTTGGAGATGGCTCCGTATGCTCCCTAAGATCTGCCTTCAACCTTCTACCTATGTTCTTTGAATTGGTGTGTAAAGTGAATGATTAGAAATGCTGGAATTTGAGCGGTATTTATAGGCGGATCCGTTACAACAGAACTTAAGTTGAGAGTTACCAGAACATCCATTTCTTCGTAATTTGCTCGAAAAGCCGGTTACGGTGTGACATCGTGAATGAGTTACGCCGTATCTTCAATAAATTGTGGTTACGCCGTAATTGAGGAATTAGTTACGGCGTAGCTTGCGGCAAGCGCGGAACATCATTTGACCTAATTAGTTATGACGTAATCCTAGGAGGAGTTACGCCGTAATCTTCCGCTTAGTTGGTTTTACGAGCCACGCTGCTACATTATCGCATGTGAGAGGAGAGTTACGCGTAACATCTTCAAAATGAGCATACTATCATATATCTTCAATAAACTCTCCAAACCGCGCCTCATTAGCTCCAATGCTCGTAATTTACCTGAAAGTGAAATATAGAGGAAAACAAGCGTAAATCCATATAAATGATATAAAATATGAGTATTATCGAGGGAAATTGACACTTAATATTCAGGACTATTTGATGTAACTCCTCCGGGCTGGAAGGAGCTTCCCAACGCTCTTGCCACTTAATATTCAGGAATATTCAGGACTATTTGATGTAACTCCTCCGGGGAAATTGACACTTAATATTCGGGGGAAATTGACACCAAGGAGCTTCCCAACGCTCTTGCCTATCATCGTATGGTGGATCATGTAACTCATCCGGGCTGGAAGGGATTGTTGGACAATATGTCCATTGAAGGGGTATGCGATCTTAATGACAAAAGCGTTGCAAGGCAAGTTGTGCTGGATAACCACCTGAATGTTCGCACGAGGGAATTGCTCCAGGCGGTGACGAAGGCTAGGTAGGAGATGAATGTGATGCTAGACAGGGAGAAGTACAGGTACAAGCAATATGCTAAGCTCGAGGCTAAGTGTGAGGAGATTGAGAAGGATTTTGACAAAAATCCACTCACTCAAGACCTTCGAACCAAGATTGCTGAGCTGGAGAAGGAGCTAGCTAGTGGTAAACTGAAGCTTGAGGAGGCTAAGGTTGTGACCCTGATAGGTCATGTTGCTGTTTTAGAAGCTAAATGTGCAGGTCTAGAGAGTGAGAGATCCAGGCTTGGTGAGTTGGAGATCAAACTAAGGGAGGAAGTGGATGACTTGAAGATGTGCTACAAGATACTGCAGAAGGATCGAGCAGACGTAGTGTCAAAGGTAGTGCCCTACATTGCCATGGAGCTATATCATAGTGACGAGGTTGGGGCTATTATGTGGAAGCGGATCAAATCAGCTATATTTCATGGGCGATGTTTAGCATTGCAACATCAAAATTATTTTTGAATTTTTATATTATTATGTGGAACCAATAATGAGAAGTTTGTAGTATACGGGTGTAATATAAACTGGGTATAGTGTGTGGGCTGGGTAGGATAATTGGGCCATGAGATTGGTTATGTGTTTTGGATTAGGACTAGTTTAGGACCCAAAATTAACCATAAGGGCCAATTGTGTTAATTTTGAAAATCCAGGGACCAAACATGTAAAACTGAAAATCTCTTTCAAGGGCTAAATTTGACAATCTTCAATAATTCAAGGACCATATTTTGCCAACTTTGAAAATTCCAAGGACCAAACATGACAATTCTGAATCTTCAAGGACTAAAACTGCCATTTTGAGAATTGATTGTCCAAACTCGCAAATTCCTTTCCTAGCCTCAGCTTTTGCACTCTTCTTTCTCTCGTGCTCGGTTTTCTTCGGTTTTGGCTTTCTTTTGTCTGTTTTCTCATATTCGTACCTGCACATACAAAAACTCAAGAAACACGCAAATATTAAGCATTAACGGCTCTTTCTTGGTTATTTTGGGTCATATTTGATAAAGAAATGCTATGTGTTTTAGCACATATCAAAATACCCCATACGAGACCATTGTCGTGTCCTCACGCAATGCAATCAACTCACGCTTCTAAAACCAAGGATTTCAATCTCTTTCTACTAAACCTAAGAAGAAGTAGCAAAGATTCCTCAAAAGAGACTAAGAACCCTTAATTCTAAAAACGCCCCGTTTACCTTTTATATTCACATATAGATATTACGATTAAGCACTTATCATTATAAGTGACGGTTTGTTGAACTTTCATGTCGATCAATAACTCCAACATTTTTCAAACGACACGTTAGGATCACGGAGTAAGAAACACAACACAGCGTGAAGTGTCCATACGGATAGAATACATCGTCCCTGATTTTTCACAAGTCCCCAAGCTAAGCGTAAAATCAAAATCATTGTTAAATATGATTCTAGATGCTAACACTACCCATGGAAGTTACTTGTGTAATTACCTTTTGCTCCCATTTTCCTTATTTCCTCTATTTTCATCATTGTTAAAAACGGTTTTACCAAAAAACTCATCAATGAATATCCCGGGTTTAAAGATTTTATCTTCACATGTCGGCTCATTAGGATAAAGGATGGTGGACTCATCAGAGAGAGGAGAGTCAAGAAAACCATCAAGAACAACCATATCCCCTGGGATCATTCATAACATCCTCAATACCCGCGGTATTAGTTCATCAATCGCATCCTCAATGATCGGGTCACTCGTCGAGTATCGTAAACTCGCTCAAAACCTTTCTTACATCAACCTCAAGTAGAATCGCCAAGAATCGGAGGATAAACATCGACAATAGTGGACCGCCACTAATCTCTTCACAATCGGAAAGTTTCAAGCTCGGGTAAAAAGTCGCTATCTTTAACGGAGATAGGAGGCGAACTTGAATTATTGTTAAGGGCTTCAATCTTGGAAATGAGAAGATAAACATTCTACAATGTTTCACGCAATGCTTCATCCTCAATGTCTATATCATTAAGCTCAATCTCTTCATCTTCTGGCATGAAATCATTTACTTCTTCTATGTGGACGGGCTCAAAAGGTAAATCGTTGATAAAGTCGATGTCTCCATAAGACTCATTATCGGAATCGGAGAACATCTCATCATGATCATTCGAAATATCAAGAGAAGGCTCATCACAAATATCATTAAGAACAACCTCGGACTCTCTTGGGATTGGGATAAGGATCTCAACATTAGACGATTCCGTTTCCGGAACAGTACTAAGATGCTCATCCCCCATTATGAGAAAGTCAACGGGTTCAACAATTTTTGAAGAAATAGAATCATCGACCTCTTCCAAAAGAACATCACTTCTCTCAACCGGCGTGAGTGAAAGGGAAGAGTCGGAAATGAAAGGCTCAGAAACGGGAGCGGGATTGCCACTCGGAGGATTATAATCGTCATCAGAATCAGAATCGTAAAAATAATTGGAAGTTGGACGATATTGGATCACTTTCGCGGCCTCTTCAGCTAATAATTCATGATAGGTCTTTTGATTAGGATCTTTTTCTTGAGCCGGTTTATTAAGCAATTCTTTTAATTCATTTAACTCTTGTAATATATTGAGGAAACCTTGGTGAAATTCTTGAATATCTGACGGAGTTTGCGGTTGAATTTCTTGGTATTGTGGAGGTGGGTTATAAGCATAGTCGTAATTATCACAAGGAACTTGCTCGTAAACAATCGGATTCTGCATCTGACAATCGGAATTAACGTGCGGACCTCCACAATACTCACAACAGTATGATTGTTGTGACGAATAAGGGTAAGGTTCATAACCAAAGGTTGAGTTGTTAACTTGAACTTGACATTGAAAACCTTGGTGAGGACCACCACAATACTCACAAGAGTATGATTCTGGCTCATGGTACAAAGGTTGGCTAGGGAAATCGGTTGTTTCGTTGTAAGGATTGTGGTGAAACTCGGTTCCTGATTTTCCATTGCTACAACCGGGACAATTCCCACCATATTCGGGTCCTCTGCACCATATACACAAGAGCTGATAAATCGAAGAATTATCCGGATAAGAGTTAGCGATTTCCACCATTTCCGTGATAGGCTCGGGAGTCACTCGAGCTCGTAAACATATTCCATTTCCTCACCGGAGAAGGAGTAGGAATCGAGGGTTCTCCAATTATGTCATTATAAAGAGCACTCTTTTGTTCTAGCCGTGCATAAAGATGGGCTAGATCCGGATTGGATTAATAAAATTATTGCATACATCACAAAATCCATTCCGACAATTATTTCCGCACCAATCACATATACATTTCAAACACCGAAATTGTTTCTCTTCCATATTGCTTTGGCAATGAAGGCAACGACGATAAGAACATATCTCGGGTTGTGGCGGATGGTCAGAAAAACTTTTAGAGTCATCGAGAGATTGTTTGTCGGCTAAGTCGCACTAATAGCAAGATTTTTTAGAACCAGGTTGTCCACATCGATCACATACACATTCTGGATTAAGACAACAATATTGTTTCTCTTCCATACGGCCTTTGCAATGAAAACAATGACGATAATTGATCGTTTCCATGAGAATTAAACATATAGAGGGTAAAAGAAAAGAATTATCGGGTTAAGAGGATAAAAGAAGAATATTTTTGGGTTTTTAAAACAAATTTTGAAAAGGAAAATCTTTTTGGGTTTTATATTTAAGAAAACCTTTGAAAAACAATCTTTTTGTAACCGTCACGTCAACCGGTGCTCGGTAGCTCTCAAAAGTACGCGCAGCGGAGCGGGAACGAAGAGTGGATCGTTCTTTAGTTTGCAATTTAATGTCAAGACTTTCCTTATACCCCGTGTATAGGTTGTACTTCTGAGGTGAGCCGACGTAACAATTGACGTTTCAGTTTCTTTTGTTGGTTTTTTAATTTTTATGGTTTTGTAAACACTCTAGGAAGAATGTTTTGGTGTTTTTAGATGTTTTTGGGTTTTTCAAAAATATATATTTACAAAAAACGATGGTAACTTCACTCGGGGAAGGATCTTCAAATGCACGCGATTCGAGACGGAATACGAAAACTCACTACATGCCCTCCCCGGAAGCGGCGCCAAAAATTGATTCGCTCGGGAAACCAATAATGAGAAGTTTGTAGTATACGGGTGTAATATAAACCGGGTATAGTGTGTGGGCTGGGTAGGATAATTGGGCCATGAGATTGGTTATGTGTTTTGGATTAGGACTAGTTTAGGACCCAAAATTAACCATAAGGGCCAATTGTGTTAATTCTGAAAATCCAGGGACCAAACATGTAAAACTGAAAATCTCTTTCAAGGGCTAAATTTGACAATCTTCAATAATTCAAGGACCATATTTTGCCAACTTTGAAAATTCCAAGGACCAAACATGACAATTCTGAATCTTAAAGGACTAAAACTGCCATTTTGAGAAATGATTGTCCAAACTCGCAAATTCCTTTCCTAGCCTCAGCTTTTGCACTCTTCTTTCTCTCGTGCTTGGTTTTCTTTGGTTTTGGCTTTCTTTTGTCTGTTTTCTCATATCCGTACCTGCACATACAAAAACTCAAGAAACACGCAAATATTAAGCATTAACGGCTCTTTCTTGGTTATTTTGGGTCATATTTGATAAAGAAATGATATGTGTTTTAGCACATATCAAGGAGGTTGCCAAGACTGGCAATCCTGGACCTATCCAAGATTGACTGCTATCGTCCCACGTCTAAGGCTGAGTATGAAGATGCGGGGAATGCATTTTCTACTGCAGAGTACCCCTTCCTACTCGAAGCCACCAAGGATCCAATGGCATCCCTTGAAGATATGCTCTCCAAGAAGCCGCGCAAGATCAAACCTATGACACCCACCAAGAAGACAACCTCTACCAAGCCTACCTCAGCTCTTCCATCCCCAACTCCATCTCCTCATAAGTAAGAATGAAGGCTGCCCTGTTGGCAGTAATTTGGTTCCAAGGGTAGCATGTACCCTTTAAGACAATTTAATGTTTCTTATGTTGTTTGTCTATTAAACAATTTAGTATTTTGCTTGGTATGTGGCTTCGGCCAAAGACAATGTTGACTAGGCTTCGGTCGAATGATGCATGTACTAGGGCTAAGGCCCTAGTTTAAATGGAATTAAGTAGGGAATATCCCTACACTTTTAAATATATTTCTTGTGCACTTCTCGTACGCCATTTTTTCGACGCTTAAATTTTACAACCTAAGGTGTAATAACCTCATTATGTGTAAATTACAACACCAAGCATATTGTGATTAATTTTAAATCACTGACAGAGGGTCGCGACCCACTCTATCTTTTATCCCTTAAGTATTATAGCTTTTTTATACTATAAACTATTAGGAGAGCTAATGTGAATGTGTGGGGAGACTTAGTAATCTTATAAGGCTTTTGTCATACCTTATGCGTTCCCCTTCGACATTGAAACTCATAAACGACTTGGCTGAACAAATCTTTGTGTTTAAGAAACGAAGCAAGAGATTTGCGAGAAATGTATTATATCATTGAATTGGTAGAGAATTGATGACGTACCCTCCGATCAGGTCGAAGGACCCCCCTTCGGCCTTAGTCGAAATTGCATTACGAAGACCCAAGTCTTTCTTCATAAGTCATTGGTAGCGTAAAACCATTCATCATTGACATGGTTACCGGTTGGGAATCCGCCACCAAGGCCTATGCCTTCGGTGTCTTCCCTTGAAGATGCCAAGACAAATAAGAACCTTGACTTGGTCTTCCCCCACGTTCTCACTATGTCCTTAGCTTCCCCGCCAAGTCCGAGATAGTAAGGATGAAGCCCTAGCGGTTACCATAAATCAGGGGACGCCCCCCATGATCTCCTAAACGTGTGTTAACACTCTCCAAGCTGTTTTCATCATGTATAAACAGGTTGGACGAGTCATTTCAATGGTATGTTCACTCAACACAGTATTTCACATACATCATATTACCCATAACTCATATCACATACTTATTCACACGCAGAGGTGGTTCGCAGGCCCAACCCTGCAAGAATCACTTAACGAAGTGTCTACTATTTCTTATTGCGATTGACTACAAGTTTGGCGCAAGCATATCACCCCATACCCTTCGATCACCATCGAAGGCCCGGTCGTATGAATTATTGTACAATCGGTGGCGCCATCCGTGGGACCCGCTACTATTGGTCTCGTTATTCCAAACTTACACCCAAATAATCACTCTCACTAGTTTTATGGCATGACTCAAGGAAGAGAGGATACACCTCCACCGGGTTTCTCGACCTTGACACCAATTCCATCAACAATCATAACAACCTTCCCAACATAACCGCATCCACTTTTACCATACGATCTCACCCCGAAATAACCCCCAACAACCATGCTTCAACCTCGCCTAACCACGAACCGTAATTAGTCGGCATTTGTTGAAGCTAACATCAAGCATTAGAATCTTTACTAAGAGCTCAAGGAGGCAAGCTCGGAACGTGGAGATGCGAAGGATTTAGAATACTCAGCGATGAGTATGACGAAGAGTTGGAATGGAGACTAGGCCCTTGGCTCACGGGACTACTCGCTCGGTGCAAGGATAGGGTCTCCAAGCGGTCAAGGCCCAGTGGAAGGTCGGTAGTTTTCAAGACGCCCGAGAGGGCTCCGACCAGGCGGAAGGCACGATAGAAGGCTCCAATGGAAGGAGTCACCGAAGGGAGGCTACGGAGGTTAATTTGCCACCACTCTTGGCGGCTCATCCGGGAAGAAGCTCAAGCGGGGTTCCACCGCATCCTTCTCATGCATCCGCGTGAAGGCGATCCACCTCAAATGAATGGAGAGAAAATCTTCCTCCTCATGGTATGTATCCTCCTTTTCGTGCTCAATCTTACCCTCGGGGTTTATCCCCACTTAACAGGCAAGCTAGTAACCCAGTTTTACTCAACCATACGGAAGTATGCCCTACGGACAACCTATGGTATACCCTTCATACCCGTAGGAAGTCACCCACCTTATATACCTACCGCTTACCCTCAATATGTCAACCAAAACCCCGTTGGATTACCTCCAAATCATAACCCGCATAATCTGTCCCTACCTACATGCCACCCTATAATTGTTTTTATTCGAGCCCATGGGCTCCACAACACCCTTCGTAAGATGGATAGAATACTACCCTTTACCCGATGGGTTGAAAATGCCCGCGCATATTGGTACCTACGATGGGAAAGGGATCCGGATAACTTTTACACTTGTTTGAAGGGGCTATTAGAATGCAGTGGGTTATGCACTGCCGCTTGTCATATGTTTACATACACCCTACGAGACTCCGTCAATATGGTGGAACGGGCAAAACCGGTAGCATTGTGAATTTGGATGATCTCAAGGCCAAGTTCGATCACATTTTAGCCAATGTAAAAGTTCACAAGGACACACCGATAGTACACAACATCAAGCGTAGGAGAATTAGAGCACTGGGGCTTTCATTACGGATAATCGATGACACATTACAAATAATGGGCTTACACGAAGACCAACAGATTTCGTGTTTTGTGCATGGCTTACGAAAATGTAAGTCCGGTCAAATTCCTTCCACCGACCTCCCGCAACCTACAAAGGCTTGGTGGAGAAGGCTTACACCGGATCAAGCAAAAGAAGTATCTACCAACGGACTCAACCAAAATAAAGAAAATCACAAAGAAGCCTCAAGCATCCTTCGTGGGAAGGGTCAAGGAACAAGCACAAAAATAAGGACAGTTCACACCGTATCACAAAACATCAACCATGGGCTCTTGGCTAGTCGTCCAAATCTCCAAGGGAGATACTTGCTACTGGAAAAGGTGCAAGGCCTTCGATCCTCCTCCTCGCTTGGCAAACAAAGGAAGGCCCAGAGATACTTCCAAATTTTGCTACTTCCATGACGATTACGGACATGACACCAACAACTGCAGAGAACTCAAGAAGCAGATAGAAGAGGCCGTAAAATCCGGCCAATTGGGACATTTGGTGAAGGGTATAAAATGAGGTAAAGAAAAAGCCTCCGACACACAGTTGGGGAAAGATACCACACCTATCGAAGCACCCATCCTCATGGTTTATAAAGAAAACTCTGGTTCAAAGAGGAAGGAAGTAGAGGAAGCCTTGTGCGGAGTAGGAGATGTCACTTTTCCTTCAATCACAGGGAAAGTTCTTTCTAATGATCCCGTGGTCATTAAAGTCTTGATCTCCAATAGAGAAGTAAACAGAGCCTACCTTGATGCGGTAGCTCCTACGGTTATCTACGAACGATGTTTTCTAAAGCTCAAACCTTCAATAAAGTCAAGATAGTAGATTCAAGGTATCTTTAGTAGGGTTCTCGGGGAACACTCATGGCCCTTGGGAGAAGTCCCCAGAGGTTACGATCGGGAAGGAAGGCTAAAAAGAGCGAAACTACGGTTTTCACGATCGTAGGTCGGAATCTCCTACAACCCATCGACAGGGAGAACAAAGAATGCGTAAGATGGGTATTGTTGTCTCAACCATACATGCCGCAATCAATTTCCAGACACCTTCGGCATTGGAACGGTATTCTCCGGCTACAAAGTGAAGGAGCCACGACAATAGGCAAAAGGATCAAACAGTTTTGAGGATTCTTCGAAGATGTTCTCGATTGTTCGATGTTCAAGGACGATTGTGATAAATAGTCACTACCCGATCGAGACAATGGTGATTGGGAAACACCCGATCTTCTTTAAAGCGAATGGAAAAGGTACTGTGCAATACGACATCTTCGCATGGACCTATTCTCGACATGACGGGGTTCCCAAAAATCTCACCATAGACGGAAATCCCTTCAAGATCGAACACAAACTCAATGAGTTCAAACATATTGAACCCATCAAACAAAAGCGTCAAGCTCGGCTCTCGAAAGAAATGTCACGCATGTAAGGAAGTTGATGAGCTTGTAGCAAAGCAGCATACTCGAGAAGTAAAGTATCAAACTTGGGTAGCAAGCCGTTATGGTCAAGAAGCATGATGGAGGATGGAGAATGTGCGAGATTTTATCGACATTAACAAAGCTCGTCAGAAGGATCGCTACCTCTTCCGAGATTGATTGGAAGGTGGAATCCTTGTCGTGGTTTCGCTAAAGTGTTTCCTTGACGCTTATAAAGGTTACCATCGATACAAATGGCCTAAGAAGACTAAGAGAAGATGCTTTTTACGTGAAAAGGCGTTTATTGTTACAAAAGATGCCTTTGGTTTGAAAATGCGGTGCCACCTACCAACGATTGGTGGACAAAGCCTTCCACAAGCAAATAGGTAGGAATCGGAGGCTACGTAGATGATATGGTCATTAAGAGTAGATCGGAGGAAGATATGCTCTCCGACATCAAGGAAACCTTCGATCGACTTCGCCATCAATATGAAATTAAATCCCAAGAAGTGTTCCTTTGGTGTGGAAGAAGGACAATTTTGGGGCATTTGATCACCAAGTAGGGTATTAAGGCCAATCCTTGAAAGTCAAAGCCATCACAGATTTGCGGCCTCCTAAGTCCCTAAAGGAAGTGCAAAGTCTTAACGGAAAGCTAGCGACCCTCGGCAGGTTCTTATCGAAGGGTGCAGATAGATCTTTGCCGCTTTTCAAAACACTCAAAGGATGCACGGACAAAAGATGTTCCAATAGAGCATAGATGCGTACGACCTTTCAAAATCTCAAGGAGTTCATGGTTATTCTACCTACACTTACGGCCCCAATCAAAGGCGAAGTGTTGTTCATGTATATTGCAGCCTCTTTCGAAGCATCATCAGCCGTGTTATTGGCGTAAAGGGAGAAGAAGCAAATCCTATATACTTCGTTAGTAGGGTACTACAGGAGTCGAGCTAAATTATCCAAAGATTGGAGAAGCTAATTTTGGCTTTAGTTCATGTCGCGAGACGCCTCAAGGTACTTTCAAGCTCACCCCATAACCGCATTTCACCGACAAGCCAATTAAGCGATACTTTCAAAGCCGGAGAAACTGGAAGGATAGCTAAATGGGCTATCGAGCTAGGAGAACATGATATTGAATACAAAGGCGGGAGCTCGGTCAAAGGGCAAATATTGGCGGACTTTTTAGCGTAAACACCCTCCAAACGAAACATGACAAAAAGGTTGTTGAAAAGAGCCCGCTAATGCAATCGAAGGGTGGAAACTTTATATCGACGGAGCCTCCAGCTCGATGGTTCGGGCGCAGCCTCATGCTCGTTGATCCCAAAGGAAGGAATACACTTACGCACTTCGTTTGAATTCGATGCTATGAACAATGAAGCGGTACTGAAGCCTTGTTAGCAGTCTCCGATTGGCCAAAGATATGGAAGTAGAAGACTTGGATATTTTGTTGACTCACAACTAGTGGCCAACCGTATAAAAGGCTCCTACGAGGCGAGACAACCCGTGATCAAGCAATATCCGGATAAGGCCAAAGAAATGCTCAAGGGTTCGTGATCTTACAACATAGAGCATGTTCAAGAAACCAAAACAAGAAGTCGATGCACTTAGCAATCGGCATCAATGGCATTTGCTCATTTAACAAAGGAAGTTTTAGTCAAGTATTGGCGATAGGTCCATCGCTCGAAAGGAGGTGTCCGACGTAATATCGAGGAAGACTCGAATGGATGACTCCAATTAGAGAATATCTAATAAGTGGCATAACGCGGAGGATCGAAGTTGGCTCGAAGGTGCGCATCAAAGCACCACAATGCAGATCATGGGAAATTACTTATACGTAAGATCTTTTCTATCCCTTGGCTCCGTTGTGTAGGACCAAGGCAAGCCGCCAACATCATCCAAGAAGTGCATGAAGGATCCCGCGGACTTCACGCAGACCCCGCCCATTGTCTCCAAAGTCACGAGGGTCGGATACATCGGCCTTCGATGCACGTAGACGCCGTCGACATCATTCGAAGTGTGAAGCCCGTCAAGTCCACTCAAGAGTCCCAAGGCTACCAAAGCAAGATATGACTTAGTAACGCCTGCATGGCCCTTCAACCAATGGGGATAGATATTGTAGGCCCTCCGCCGGTTGCTCGTGAGGAGTAAAGTTCTTGGTCGTAGCCATCGATTACTTCACTAAATGGGTGGGCGAAGCCTTTGGCATCCATCACAGAAGACACATGGAAAAATTTGTGGGAACATATTATCGTCGGTTCGAGTACCTCACATCATCATTTCGAGATAATGGGAAGCGGTTTCGAAGGGTATTCCCAAGATTTTGCGTGGGTCGAATATCAAACAATCCTTCACTCCGTTTACCATCCTCAAGGTAACGGTCAAGTAGAATTTACCAACAGAGACATCATACAAGGAATAGAACGAAGGGTGGGATACAATCATCACGGTTGGGTAGATGAACTACCTCAAGTACTTTGGGCACATAGAACGACACGAAGTCAAGTCACGAGAAACGCCTTTCACTTGACATATGGCACTAAGCGTCATCCTTCGTAAGTAAGTGTCGAAACAGAAGGGTCATGAACTTGAGCGGCAGACAATCTAAGAAAGACTTCGTAGTAACTTGGACCTACTTGAAGAACGAAGGAAATAGCCTCCATAAGATAGGCTATCCACAAGCAAAAGATTGAAAGGTACTATAACAAGCGAGTTAGGCCTTTGACTTTCAAACCGTGGGAATATGTCCTCCGACTCAATAGCGCAAGTAAAGGCGAGTACTGTGGTAAACTGGGACCTACATGGGAAGGACCCTACGTTATTAAGGAAGCGTATGGCAACGGAGCCTACAAGCTGGAAACCTTGGCAGGAGACATTATTGATAGAACCTGGAATGGCACTACTCTTCGTAAGTTCTACGTATGACACTTACAATGTCTAAGGACACATTTTATTTGCTTTCAATCAATGTATTTGCATTCTTCTCACTTGGGGAAAGAAGCATTAATGGTAGGCGTCTAGTATTCATTTCTTAAAATGATGTAATCCTCCCTACCCACTTAATGATAATAACACATTTCCCTCAAATCTCTTGTTTCGTTCAATACAACAAAGATTTGCCCACCAAGTCGCTTTATAAGTTTGAATGTCGAAGGGATGTACAAAGACTAAACAACATGTCTTGCTCATATGCATAACATCCATCTCAACTTCACATTAACTTTCCTATATGGCCTTAAGGTATTTCAAGCCTTCACGCCCAAAGGATCAAGGCGGATTGGTCGCGACCCTCTCCGCCAGATCAAATTATCGATTGCTAATATTCTTGGTGAAGTAACTACACACAATGAGGCTATGCATCTACCATACGCCTTAGGTTGTAAAAATATTTTTACGCAAGTAAAAGTAAAAGAGAAGAATCACACATGGCAAAATTCGAGCCCTAGTGGCTTCGTTGTAGATTTATGACTAGTTTTACTAGTCTAAAGCGAGCCTTAGCCTTAAACATCCAACATTATAAACTATTGTCTTAGGCGTAGCCTACTTCCAACATGCAATGAGTAAATTGTTTCATCGAGCACGAAGCACGGAACGAACACGAACAATTTTTTAAGCAGGTACATACCCACTGGGATCAAATTACAACCACATGGTTGCCTTCTTTAAACCTTGGGTGAGTGGGATCGGTGAGCACGGAGATGGAACACAGGGTGATGGAGTACTCTTGGAGGAGACGGAGGTTGGGATCGCCTTGGCTTCTTGGCTAGCGTGTTCTCAATTAAAATTCTTGGGTCCTTCGTCACATCTGCAAGGAAAGGAACTCTAAAGCGCTTAAGTGATTACCCTGCATCATCATATTCTTTTCATGAGTTGTCTGTGTACGGAATTTTCTCCAAGACCTTGGTTCCCCGCCTCGCCACCTCCTCCAAAGTGGTACACTTGCCATGAAAATGGCAAGATTCACCACATTCCCAATGGCAATCCCACATCATCACTATGGTAAAGTTCCATAGCAATGTAGGGATCACTTTGTTACTGTGTCCACCCCGTCCTTCTTCAAAGATCTTGAGACGGAGGTTCAAGCCATCTACCTTTTCTCGGAGCTTGATCTCTTGGTCCAAAGAACTTTGACCTCTCTTGTTCGAGACCTCCACACTTGGATGAAAGAATGATATCGCTCCTTATAGCCAACAACCATAGAGCCTTCGACAGTTAACTTTCTTGCACTCACTCGCTCGTTGCCATTTGACCTTTGAGCTTTTCATTCTCACTCTAAGATCTTGAACCAAGGATTCTTATCAAAATCCTCCAATGCTTCCTCACACTTCTTCTCCGTGCGTGATACTTTTGATCTCTAGCTTTCTCCCCCTCAAAGATAGTATCCATTTCTTCTCGAGCTTTGGTGACAAAGACTGAGCAATTCCCTTGTCCTAGCATTGAGTTGGTTGTCAAGCATGCCCCGCGAACATAGCTTTTATCATGAAGATCGCAGAGCCTCTCTATGGACATGTTATCCATCACCCCTTCCACTTGGATGGGATCACATGGCTCATAAGTTGGTGACAAGCTAGGGAGAAGAAGCTCCTTCGTATCGTGAAGTCCTACAACAAAAGTAAGTTTCATTAACATATTATCCTTGGTATTTAATTTTATTTAACAGTAAGAAGGTTACCATGGAAGTCATCACCATTGGGCCCTTCGATGGTCGGAAATACCTGACCTTACCCCGGCACTCTTCCGTCGGGTAGTTCGAGAGGAGGAGTAGGTAGAATAATCTTTCTTTTGAATCGATTTCACGACCTTAGCACTCGGCACCTTTCCGCTCGAACCCTCTCACCTATCGCCGAGGGTCCTACGATGGCCAATGGTCCTTCTGAGAGGCTGGTTCGTCTCGAGTCAAGAACGTTCTCCACCACCGATCTTCCACATCTATGGGTTCCTTTGACGGAGGAGCAGAGAGGACAGCTCGACAGCCGGGCTTCCACCTCGTCTTTGTTTATGGACACCGATGGGGAGCCCACGCCATAGCTTGTCTCTTGGGGATTCTTTGAAGAAAGCTTACCTCTTTGCACCTCCACCACAACAAAGTTCTGAGCGACATCTCTGCACAAAGCGGATAAGATAAATATCACGAGATAATTTTTGTTTCTTATGTTAATTTAAAAATACATACTTTCTCCATCACAAATTATCTCGGTACCAATAGAGACCCTCCCATCTTTCAAAGAATGCCACCATGAGCAGATTGGCTCGGGAAGGTCCGGCGGTCGGTGGATGACGAGCCAAACGATACAATGGGTTTCTTCTCACAAGATAAGGCAATGGATCGGTGAACCTTTTCTCATCATATTGAAAGTCCGGGTTTAACAATGCGAGTATCCGGGAGGGTAATGGTAGTTTGGATATAAAAGAACTTGCCTTTCCAGTTCCTTATGTTCGTAAAGGTCTATCTATCAATATGGGCACATCCTTTTCACCCTCTTGCCAAGGTCAACCAATCTCCTCCGGGTATAGATTCAAAACCCCTATGCACGGTCAAGGATGGTTCAAACCCATAAGCTTTGCACATAACAATGTATGTTGTAAGCTTGGCTAGGCCAAAAGGTTGAACCTAGAAATGTGTACTTCATAATAGGAGGAATTCTAAGATCAAAGGATGCAAAGGTATCCTAAGGTTGGAAGTGGTGAAAGCATGGGTATCTGAGCCTACATAATTTTCGGGGGCATCAAATATCCCTTGATTTTTACTCGGTAGCATTATTTTATGTTCCTTTGAATGGGATAATCATGAGGCAGCTTTAAGCTCCTCCCCTGGTTAGTGTCTTGACCTTGTTGTTTTATCACAAATTTTTATTGGTTGACATGATACCTTCTAAAGAACACAAAAATATTTGAAATATAGACGAAGAAGGGCGCTTTACCTTGTTTGGTCGGAGGCTTGATCGAAAGAAATTTTAGTAGGTGAAAACTTTGGGCGAGAGTTACTTTGTTAGGGTTTCTTGTTTTTCGTACTTTATATACCCTACAAATGTTGAATCTCACCTTACACGTGTCCGCATTTATCCCTTTTCACCGGATTTCAAACCTCTTTAAATTTTGAAAGGATGTTTACTAATACCGAGGAAAACGGGTAGTTAAGATTAACTATGCATTTATTACGGTCAATATTAACAAGACTTTTCATCTTCGCTCGCTTTTTGTGATAAAGGGAGGTTTCGTTTTATTTTCGAGTCGTAAGCAATATTTACGGTTCGTACATATCACTTTCGATTGGGGGCTTGATGACGTACCCTCCGATCGGTCGAAGGACCCCCCTTCGCCTCGATCGAAATTGCATTACGAAGACCCAAGTCTTTCTTCATAAGTCATTGGTGGCGTAAAACCATTCATCATTGACATGGTTACCGGTTGGGAATCCGCCACCGAAGGCCTATGCCCTTCGGTGTCTTCCTGAAGATGCCAAGATAAATAAGAACCTTGACTTGGTCTTCCCCACGTTCCCACTATGTCCTTAGCTTCCCGCCAAGTCCGAGATAGTGGGATGAAGCCCTAGCGGTTACCATAAATCGGGACGCCCCATGATCTCCTAAGCGTGTGCTAACACTCTCCAAGCTGTTTTCATCATCTATAAATAGGTTGGACGAGTCATTTCAATGGTATGTTCACTCAACACAGTATTTCACGTACATCATATTACCCATAACTCATATCACATACTTATTCACACGCCGGAGGTGGTTCGCAGGGCCCAACCCCTACGCAATCACCTAACGAAGTGTCTACTATTTCTTATTGCAGATTGACTACAAGTTTGGCGCAAGCATATCACCCCCCATACCCTTCGATCACCATCGAAGGCCTGGTCGTACGAATTATTGTACAATCAAGAATATTACATAATTTTGAAATGAACACTAAGACAACTACCAATAATGCTTGCTTTCCCATGAGAAGCTTTTTATACAAGAAAAAGTAAAATACTTCTTTAAACATAGAACTTGCGGAGGTTCGTACCATTCCATGTCATGTCGATGGGTTCTCCAAGAAGAGTAGCAAGCATGTATGTGATGGATCTAAACACACACCTTGTGTTAGTGATATTTTGAATTATATTAATAAGCACGCGGAATATACTTAGTAATACTTAGAAGACGGATTGTATGATGTATTGTAAGTGAACAGTTTAACACAAAGCTCCAATATTATTAAGAAATAATACGAGTGATCTTGCTTATCACTAGGGTTACACCTTGAAGCTTATATGAATAATACGTAAGTATTTCGTTAGTTCTACGTACCCTAAACAATGACCTAGGATCTCCTTTTATAACACAAGGAGTCCTTTACAAGATAAGTATAATCCTAACAATATAGAATATACACAAGATCTTTTCTATACTTATCAATATACAGATACATAACAATTATCCTAATAGCAGTGGTAATAATGTACTGACAATGGTAATGAGTTTCCACTGCTAGTGTAATCTTTAGCAGTGTTAACCACAAGCGTATCAGTGGTAACTGTTAGCTTTATTCCCAACAGTATGCACCATTGTCATAGGCCTCAGCTATGATGTATGGTCCTTCCCAAGTAGGACCTAGCTTTCCCTGGTACTCTGCCTTGCTTGCACTATTAAGCCGTATCACATACTCTCCAGGCTTGAAAGTGGAGGGCTTGACCCTCTTGTTTTAGTAGCCCACTATTTTATGTTTGTGCATAGCCTCTCTTATTGAGGCTATTTCTCTTCTTTCTTCTAATAGATCAAGGTTCTCTCTTAGCCCTTCGTCATTCCTAAAGGCTTCAAATGTGGCAACATGTTCTATTTGCACACTTAGCTCCGAAGGGATTACAACTTCTGTTCCATATGTAAGACTGAAGGGGGTTTCGCCATGGCTTGATTTGGGTTGGGTCCTATAAGCCCATTACACTTGAGGGAGCTCATCTACCCATCCGTGATGGCTTTGTCCCAGCCTTTTTTTGATTCCTTTGATTATATCCATGTTGGTTACTTCCACTTGTCCATTGCCTTGTGGATGATAAACGGAAGTAAATGACTGTTTTATCATCAATCCCTTGCAGAAATCATAAAAAACTCCTTAAATTGCTTGCCGTTGTCAGATATGATGATGTGGTGGACTCTGAATCTGCATATGATGTGCTCCCATATGAATTTCTCTATGTGTCTTCCCGTGATGGAAGCTAAAGGCTTAGGTTCGACCCACTTTATGAAGTAGTCAATGGCTACTAACAAGAACTTGACTCCGCCAGGAGCCACAGGTAAGGGCCCTACGATGTCGATTCCCCATTGGGAGAAGGGCCATGCAGACGTAACACTTGTCATGTCTTGTTTTGGGATCTTGGGAACCTTGGAATGTATCTGACAAGCCTCGCATTTTTGTATGATTTCCACAGCATCCCTATGCATTGACGGCCAGTAGTAGCCTAACTTCATTAATTTTGAAACAACCGAACGGTGCCCTGCGTGGAGGCTACAGGACCCTTCTTGAACCTCTGTAATGATGCTCGAAGCCTGTTTAGGCCCAACACATCTAAGCCATGGGGATAGGAAGGATATTATATACAAGTTTTCTCCTATCAGTTGGTATTGTGGAGATTTGACCCGTACTTTCCTTGCCAGCTTTGGTTCTTCAGGGAGAATGCCACTTATCAAGTATTCCCTGCTGGGAGTTATCCAAGTGTCCCCTTCATCATAGACAACGTCCGTGACTTCCTTCCGTATAATCGACCTTTCAGGCAGAACTTCTACTAGCACATCCTTTGTGAGATGGGCGAAGTCCATGGAGGCTAGCTTGCTCAATGTGCCCGCTTTCCTATTCTGATTCCTGCAAACGTGCTGAATGGTGTAGGAGTCGAAGCCATCCAGCATTTCCTTTGTTTTATCCAAGTATTGTTTGATGACGGGCTGTTTGGCTTCGTAGGAACCTTTTACTTGGTTTGCCACCAACTATGAGTCTACGTAGATAGTGAGAACCTTGAATTCCATATCCCTCGCTAGCCGGAGGCCTGCCAACAAGGCTTCATGTTCTGCTTCGTTGTTGGTGCCTTCGAATTTAAACCGAAGTGCATAGGTGTGCTCCTTTCCTTCGGGGCTGACCAACATCAACCCGGCCCCAGATCCATCGGAGCTTGATGCTCCGTCCGTGTAAAGCTTCCAACCATCTTGTATTTTGATGAGTTTAGCCTTGGGCTCCTCCTTATCTTTTCTTGGTTCGGAGGGTGTTTCTGCTAGGAAATCCGCAAGAATCTGCCCTTTGATAGAGTTTCAGCCTTTGAACTCTATCTCATGTTCTCCAAGCTCGATGGCCCATTTTGCTACCCGTCCAGATTTTTTCGGTTTCTACAAGATTTGTTTGAGTGACTTGTCAGTTAACACTGTGATCGGGTGGGCCTGGAAGTAACGTCGGAGCCTCCTTGCAGTGTAAATCAAGGCTAATATAAGCTTCTCCAATGTGGGATAGTTAATTTCTGCTCCTTGCAAGACCCTGCTAACAAAATAGATTAGGATTTGACTCTTGTCTCTTTCTGCCAGTAGGACAGCGCTAATGCTCTCCATTGAGGCTGCCATATGCATGAACAACTTCGCCTTTGATTGGGGCCGTAAGTGTCAGAAGTATCTCCATAAACTCCTTCATTTTTTGGAAGGCAACCTCCGCATCCTGGCTCCACTGGAAGGTCTTTTTATCGATGCAGCCCTTAAGCATTTTGAAAAATGGTAGGGACCTATCCGCCCCCTTCGACAAGAACCGGCTCAGTGCAGCCAATTTTTCATTTAAGCTTTGTACGTCCTTCAAACATTTTGGAGCTTGAATATATGTGATGGCCTTGACCTTCGAAGGATTAGCTTTGATTCCTTGCTTTATGATCAGATGCCCTAAGATTTTCCCTTCCTCAACACCAAAAGAGCATTTCTTTGGGTTTAGCTTCATGTTGATTGCCCGGAGTTGGTCAAAGGTCTCTTGGATGTCGAGAAGCAGTTCCTCCTCCGCTTTGCTCTTGATGACCATGTCATCCACATAGGCTTCAATGTTTCTGCCTATTTGCTTACTGAAGGCCTTATCTACGAGTCTTTGGTACGTTGCCCCTGCATTTTTTTATCCGAAGGACATTTTTCTGTAACAATAAACGCCCTTACTTGTGTAGAAGGTTGTCTTCTCTTCGTCTTCCTTGTCCATTTGGATTTGATGATACCCTTTGTAGGCATCTAAGAAACACTTCAACGGAACCCTGCTAGGGATTCTACCTTTCAATCGATCTCTGGCAAGGGGTAGCAGTCCTTTGGGCATGCTTTGTTGATATCAGTAAAGTCAATACACATGCGTCACCCTCCGTCGCTTTTCTTTACCATCACGGGGTTTGCCACCCAGGTTTGGTATTTGACTTCCCTCAGGATCCCTGCCTACGTTAGCTCATCCACCTCCTTACAGGTAGTGGCGTTCCTTTCAGGCGCTAGTGTTGGAATCACTCCTAACTCGTAAATGGAACGACATTGATGGGATTACATTTTCTATCCTTGTTACCTTAAACACATTGACTTGTTATGTCAATTACCCATTGTTGTATGTGTTTGGGTATATAAACCCCTCCATACTTCCATGGAGGGGTGAGACTTAGTGTAATCCTTTCATCTTTCATAAATAAAACATACACTAGTTTTCCCTTCTCTCTCTAGCTTCTCTCACTAACATGATGAAGATGTTCTTCCATCTTCCCCGACCTCCTGATTCACCATATCAACCAAATATACGGTCCTAACAGCTAGGCTTCTCCTTTTCTGTTTGATGGGCTCAATGTGCTTGTATTCGTTGAGCTTGATTTTCATGCCGAAGGGCTTTCCATCAATCACCAGCGTTCTTGGGACCCCTGTCATGTTAGAATATGTCCATGCAAAAACATCAAGGTTAGTTTGTAATAGCTCTGTGAGCTTTGCCTTGAAGTTCGTTGGAAGATGCTTTCCAATCATGACTATTTAGAATGGCCATCAGAGGTTCCTTCGGTCCTTCTTTAACTATCTTGACACTATATGCCTTACTGTCTGCACTGTAATTTGAATGAACAGTCCCTACTCCGAAGGGTGTTTGGAACTTGATGGTTGCGTGTATGGTGGAGACCACAATACCCATTTTTTGCATGGCAGTCCTTCCTATTAGCAAATTGTAAGGGGAATATGACCTGACTATGATGAAGGTGAGAGTCTCCGTTCTGGATAAGAGCCCCTCTCCAATTGTGATCTCTAAGGGTACCTCTCCGAGAGGCCAAGAATGTTCGCCGGATAATCCCACCAAAGATACCTTTGAGTCTACCCTCTGCGAGCGTATTGATGGCTTGAGTTTTAAGAAGCAGTGCTCGTAGATGATTTTGCAGGTGCTTCCGCAGTCCATGTATGCTCGGTTCACTTCCCTGTTGGAGACCCACACTTTGATGACAACAGGATCAGTCGAAGGTGTCCGCCCCATGATGGATGGGAACGTTATCTCCCCTACGCTTCCTAGATCTCCGTCTGCTTGTTTTCACTTCAAAGTTGGATCTTGTCTGTGCACCATTAGTTTTGGAGCTTATGCAGGGGTAGTTTCCTTCTTGCTTCCTTTCCATTTGCCCAACTGATTGTCGGAGACCTTATCATTTCCTTTCTTGATCCCTTTTACCAAATGCATCAACTGCCCGGAGCGTACTGCCTCTTCAATTTGCTTCTTTAACTCCCTACAGCTATTTGTATCATGCCCATGATCCTCGTGAAAGTGGCAGTACTTCGACATGTCCCTGCTCTTGCCTCGTGCTGACATGCAAGGGGGTGGGTCGAAGGACTTGGCAGCTTTCTCAGTAGCGAGGATCTCTCTAGGACTTGACCAAGTTTGCCAAGAGCCCGTGATTTGAGCCTTTGTTGTAGGGAGCAAAGCGGTCCCTGTTCTTCTTTCTGTTCTTGGATCCATCCCAGGAGGACCCTCTCGAGAACTTATCGAGGCTTGTCTTTGCTCAACCAGAGCCCCGTTGGCTGCTACTTTCTTGGATTCAATCCAAGTATACGTCTTTTCCATGAGGGCCTTGTAAGTGGTCGGAAGGTCGGTGGATAGAAATTCCACCAAACTTCGCGTTCGTAAGCCATGCACAAAGCCAGAGATTCTTTGCTCCTCGTGCAACCCCAGAATCTGCAAGGTTTCGTCGGTGTACCAAGTGACGAAGGCCCTTGTACTTTCGTTTTTCCTCTTCTTGATGGTATGTACAACCAAATGAGTCTTAGTGAACTTCTTCTACTGGCTGAAGTGCGACCGGAACTTAGCCTTAAGATCATCCAAACTCACAATGCTTCCTACTTTTTGCCCATTCCACCATATTCGTGCAGAATCTAGGAGGGTGTAGGTGAACATGTGGCATGCCACTGGCATAGCCCACTTCTGCATCCTGATGGCGCCTTCGAACAAATGCAAGAAATTATCCGGATCGCCTTTCCCGTCGTAAGTGCCTATGTGAGAAGGCATCTTCAACCCATCAGGTAGAGGGTAGTCTTCGATCCATTTCACAAAAGGTGTGCAGGCCCTAAGAGCTTCCGCATAGAAAGAATTGTATGGAGGCATATAAGTAGAGGCAGAGTTGTACGGGTTGTGATTTGCATGGATAAGTGGTTGCGAATATGTGGCATAACCTGAGGGAGCTTGGTACGAGGGATTTCCTCCTACTGGGTGTGTAGGGTGCATAAGAAAGTGCCCATAAGGCTTGTTGTAACACCTCTAATTTCGTGATACGCAGCGGAATTCAAGTTGGGTGTTACTTCATGGCTCAAAAGTTATAATAATAGAAAACGAACTCGAATAGTGTCATTTTAAAAGAGTTATCATTCGATTTATATAAATATCAGAGTTTACAAAATTAGGTCCCATTAGTTTCGTAGTTTATAAAATAAGTTTTTAAATGATAAAATATATATAGCTTTCTTGAGTATCCGTGCCATCCTCGTACATTATGGACCTGAGATAAACATGCTAAAAAGTGTCAACACAAAGGTTGGTGAGTTCATAGAGTTTTTAGATAAAACAGTTGAGTTCAATAGTTTCGATTTTGAGCGATTATTGTAATAAATACAAATATCGATGAAATAAGTAGTGGGTTACGTTGTTATACACCCATAGTTCGTTTGTTTAGTAATCAGTTGAACACAAGTTTCAAGGTTGGGTCATGTTGTTGTCTCGCAAACATTTGTATCATTGCGAGCATCGTATTATTGCTCTAAGCCTCATGATACGCAAACCTTAATGAAGACGACATCATAGTAATGAACTAATGATGTAAATTACCGACATCATAGAGATGATGTAAGTAACAAGGCCCTCGGGCAGGAGTTTGCCAACTTCCCATAGGGTTCTCAATAAAGTGCACTTGGCTACTTATCCAAAGAACACAAGTGGGCGTCAGCGCCAATAGATCTATTCACTATATTCGCTCACCGCAAGTGATTAATGGCTCATGATAGAGGGACTTTTAGTGGCAATAGTGTATAACTTAGGCAATAATAATCGGGATCGCATGAGATAGTACTTGTGTTCAGGTTTGTAGCAAAACGTATAAAGTGTGATTATGAACTTATAGTAGTATGTAAAAGCTTTAGAGTACTTGTGAAAGTAAAAATGAGTAGTTAAGCATGTATATCCCCCAAAACAGTTTAAAAGCAAGTAAGGATAGGGGCCATGAACTCACAATAATATGTAAAAGTTTTTTGAGTACTTATAAAAGTGAAAGTATGCAGTTGAGCATGTATCTCCCCCAAAGAGTTTATAAAACAATTCAACGAGTAAAAGTGGGGCTACGAACTCACCTTGGATGAAAATCTGATTGATGTCAAAAGTAAATTCAAACTGAAATAGTAAATGGCTCCAACACATGACCTGAATCGATATGTCAAGTTTAAGTATTCATATTCATCTATATGTGATTTTAATAGTCATGTTACAAGTGTTTTGTTGGCGTTTGAATCAGACAACATAAAGTCTCTTCAAAAGTTAGTGAATAGTAATGTTTATCATTTCCTTTTTATGGTTCGGCCGATCATTTAAGATATAGATGATAAGGTTTTAAAATGTACCTTTTCGAGGGTCGTTTAAGCCCTTATTTGATCACTTTGTATCCGTTATTACTTAATATCGTCCTTTTCACTTTTTAGGTCTCTTGAAGGCAAATTGTCAGTAATGGCACTTATTTGGACGAAAAGGCGGATATCTGAAGAAAATGGCCAAAGTCAAGAATCGAGACACTCAAGTCTTTGAAATACAAGGTGTGGCGTCATCGCTTAATCATGACGCCGTCGGAGCATTTTGTGATGACACGAAGTCAAATTTCTTAATTTCAAGTGACGATGTCGCTTTAAAAGAGAGGTCGTCGCAACTCGCACGGCCTAGATTTGATCGACGCGCCGAGATCGAAGGGATGGCGTCACAAGCACAAGGTGACGCCGTCGCAAGACTAACGTGGCCAAGACGAAACCCTAACGACGGTGACCCGGCGTCACAAATCATAAGGTGACGCCGTCGCGATTGTAATATTATATATAGAATCCGAATTTTTCGCTTTTAGTGTGTAGTCTTTTGGAGTAAAAACTTAAACCGAACCAAGGCTGTCTTGTACAAGATTTTAGGGTTCCAAACCCTATCTTACATCAAGATAAGTGTTTTACTTCATTAATTCAATTATGTCTTCAATTATTTGTGTGTATGCTTGCATGTTCTCCATGTCCGGCTAATTTACTTGTATGTTTGCTTAGGGAATATGAAACTTAATTATTAAATATTGATTGGTTGTCTCTTATCTTAATTGATTAATGATCTAGTAATGCGATAGGTCATTCGTTGTGTAATTAATGTTTGATTAATCTTTGTGAACCTTAGGCTATAGTACTTAGAGCGGTTGTAGGCTAAACCATCCAAAGAGGGCCTTAGAGTTAGAGTTTATAATCCCTAGAGGGTTTTGTAGACGAGACCCTTTGGTAAGTTCAAAGAGTTAGGGATAAATGCATACCCTACGACTTTAGACACACAACGCGATTAAGAATAAGGACGTGACAATTCAACCATCAATAGGAGATAATTAAGGAGTAATAAAACCTAAGTGAACACATCTTTAAACTATCATACGAGCACACAATAATTAGACATAGACTACATACACCTTAGATTAGATAATTAGATAAGTAGAGTAATCGGTAGAAATACCAACCCCCAAATCCAAACCCCGAGGTTCGTACCTTTCCATTTCCTAAAAACATAAAAGATAAAAATAATCTTCCTCAACCCCAACCTTAGCGTAGTAACTTCTCACTAGCATTCCTATTCCCCATAGAATGATATCAATACCCGTGGCTTACCCTAATACTACACTACAACGATTAGGTTCATCGCCTTGGGTGTTATAAAACTTGCTCAAGAAAAGGAAGTTCCTTTGACCTCGAACGACGCGTGTAGCGTTATCAAGTTTTGGCGCGGCACGGGAATAGAATAGCTAGTTAGTAGTCCACCTCGCTTAGGTTTCTTTGCTTGATTCCTATCAAGTAAAATTTTTCTCAATTTTTAGCTTTCTCATAGTATATCCCCCTTCTTCGTGACCTTTGTTCGTAAAATCCATCCCTCACCATGATACGTGTCTTCCGCCGAAGATTCTTCACACTACCCGTTCCCAATCCCGAAATTGAGAACGCAATCCCACAAAACCCCTCACCCGTTCACCATTTTGGAAATCACCTAGGGAATATTGAGATAAATCGGCAACAACAAAGTCCTTTCTATGACTCAGATTCCGATGAGGAATTTGATTATGGTGAAGCACTTGATAGCGGGGAGGTCATCAATGAAGTTATTTCTGAAATAGAGAAAGACCCCTCCCAATGTTTCGACCCTAGGTGTAGAATTGAGAAAGATAGTCCCTTTAACATGCAATTCCCTTGCAAAATAGGATTAGCAGGGTTCGATGCTTACTTGAACTCATTTTTGCCTTTGAACTTAATCTCAAGGGACCTATACAATAAAATCAAGATAAATGAGTTAACTTATCAAGGGAACAATGTTGTTGAAGCAATCACTCATTTGCACGTGTTTGTTGGAAGTTTTGCTTACTTGGTAGTGTTCATGGTTTTAGAAGACTTAGGAGAATTTATTGATAAGGACCTCACTCAAGTAGTTTTTGGAAAACCTTTCAAAAGAATGACTAGGTTGAATGAACGGATGATTGATGGTCTAATTACATTCTCTGATGAAGTTGAAGACTTTATCTACCAAATGCCACGTGCTCATCCTAGGTTTAAACATAAAGATATTGAGGCATGTAATAGAATGACCCCTATTCCATTACTTAGTGAAAGGGATAAGCAAAGTGTACTTAGGTACCCATATGAGAAAACTAAGAGGTATTACAAAAAATGCCTAGAGTTAGGAGATGATTACAAAAAGAATGAGAGAACATTGGAATGGCTTAAGTATGAGCACGTGAGCGTGCACGAGACAACGTAAGGGCACGACTACGAGTCTAGCTACAAGACTCTTAAATAAAGAAAAGCGCTTCGTGGGAGGCAACCCATGCTTAATTGTTTGCTTGTTTGTGTCATATATCTTTTATTGATTACTTATTCTCATGTTTAAATTTGTAAAAATGCTTTATTTTGTTTTTAACCTCGTCTTAATTGCATATAAAGGTATTTTACATAAAGGATAAGTGTAGGGAGGATTACACACATTTTCAAAAGAAACGTAAACATGAGAATAGCAATTAATTAAAAGATATATATGTGTGTTTGTTCGAGTCAAATGCTTGTATCGAGTCATAATTGATGTTTTGCGAAATTTTCCGATTCTAAAGATGTAAATTTTCCGAATTTTTTGTAAAATCGCAGACCGCTTTTTGTCCGGATAACTGACGGCGTCAGATCGCAACTGACGGCGTCAGAAGGAGTAAAACAAAAGATTACTTTTTTCTCGTTTTCGAGCTACTTATAAATTTTGGAATTTTCGGGTCTTAATTTTCTAGAAATTCGTAAACATCCATTCCACAAGCATTATATCGTAGTTTAGTAGAGTCTTGTATATATTATTACCGATTTTACTTGAATGTTTTGTTTGTTTTCTTCAAGTGTGCGTGTTTTATTTATCAAGAAGAAGAAACAAAATATTGGAAGGAGCTTTTCACGCACGCTTTTTCTTGGAAAGGATTTAACCACCACTTCACACGGATCCTACCGAGCTAATCGGGAGTACTAGTTTCTTTCGTTTTAATTACCTTCCATTATCATAACTTTGATACTTTCGGGAACATTGGGGACAATGTTCGGTTTAAGTGTAGGGAGGAAAATAAAACGAGAACTTAGAAACTATGCTTATCCTTGATTATTTGCTTTGTCCAATTGTATTTGTGTAATAAACCATGAGAAAATGTCGGTTAGGGTAATTTTGGCACCAAATTTAAAATTTTTCATGACATATAGGGTGGGCCATTAGTCTTAACAAAAGCGTCTCACGGATAGGAAGTTACATGACTAGCACAAAACCCTTTACCACCCAAATTCCACCCAAAATGTGAGGATCACCCTTAGATTAGTAGGAATTAAAGCATTCATCTTTAATGCTTAGAGTGTGAACCGTAGTATAATAGATTCTAGAACTTGTTTTGTGATGCATCCCGAGATCGCTAGTAAGACTACACTTTGTGTAGTTAGGAATAACTAAATGATAATAGGCATTAGGATAACCCTTGTTTGATACCGTAATATAATTACTTCTTCCACATCGGTTGAGTAATTCCCCACACCTTTGCGTTGTACTCATCTTTAGTGCACGATACCCTAGTTAACCCTCGAGCCTATCCTTTTCGCGGTTCTCGTGATGTTTCGGTTTTTGAATATCAATGAAGAGCATTGTTTACACCCCACCCCCAAATATATACCCAAATCGCCTTAGCCTACCTTGTATGCACTCACTTTTAGTGCATTATTGTTATCACCCTAAACCCTTAGTTCAATTATCTAGTTTCTTGCATGAGTTGCTAAGTCGAGTCATATCCTTTGTACACAGTTTTGGGACGATTGGGACTCATGGGAAAAAGTTAAAGTTTATGAAATGACTGGAAGGGAACGTTAAATTCCCTTATTTGCGTAATAACGTAACCCAAGTGTTTTGATCTTTTCAATTCGGGTCAAATTAGTGTTAGAGTAATAAAAACTCAAGTGTAGGGATGTGCCTATAAATCCCTATCATTTTGATGTTACCGTAAAAGATGGTAGAGTAAAAGTGTATGAAAAAAAAAAAAAAAGTGTTCAAAAAAAAAACAACATACGGGCTACCATCCTACATCTATCCTTTAAATTTATGTTTGTTTGTTTCAGTTATCTAGAGTTTAGAGTGTCGAATCTTGGCTTAGCAACGCCATTCTTCGTATGCTTGTAACATAGAGATTTTTGACTTGCCACCACTAAATAGCCTATCCCACCAAACCCTTTGTTTCCCTACCGTAAGCCTAACATTACAACCTTTTAAAGACCTCTTTGATAGTCTTTCATAGGTGCTACGTAAGCGATGGAGGTTTGATCTATTCTCAAGCCTATGGTAATCTATGTACTAGGACCGGTTAATGAGTGTTTATCTTCCATTTCAACTTGTTATATTTCATATACACTCGAGAGAGATGTGAGTATCCAAACACCCCATGTCGGTGCTAGTATGTAATTTCCGTGCTTATTATGACTTTTATGGGCTTATATGTGTTGTGGACTGTTTTAAACCAATGCTTCATGAACCCTAACTTATAAATTAATTGGCTAAAAGCACATTTGCTTGAGGACAAGCAAATACCAAGTGTAGGGATATTTGATAAGGTTTTAAATGTACCTTTTGAGGGTCGTTTAAGCCCTTATTTGATCACTTTGTATCCGTTATTACTTAATATCGTTCCTTTTCACTTTTAGGTCTCTTGAAGGCAAATTCTGTAATGGCACTTATTTGGACGAAAAGGCACGGATATCTGAAGAAAATGGCCAAAGTCAAGAATCGAGACACTCAAGTCTTTGAAATACAAGGTGACGGCGCCATCGCTTAAGCTATGACGCCGTCGGAGCATTTTGTGTAACACCCCAACCCGACAAGGGTAGAAGTGTCACATACGGTGTCATATCGTAACATACAAATAAAATTTTACAAGCGAAAGCCTTAAAGAATAAAGTACCAAGTCATATAGACGAATGACTTACAAGGAAAATAAAAATCCAATATGTCTAGAATAAAATGAAATCTCCAAACAATAGCCCAACAAAATAAATCCAAATAATAAGGTATCTAGGGTTGGTCCACTCAAATAATCCAACTCTCACCCATCGAAGCCCATCTTCAAACCTAACACTGCCGCAGAAAAGAAATGCGGTGAGCTTAAAAAGCCCAGTGAATGATATAACAAAACGAAAGCTAAATAAAATCTGAAATGCGAAATGAAACAAAGGAAACGGATAACAAAGTCGCAGCGAAATGAGAACAATGAGTCAATGAGGATCCAACAGAACACAATTATACAGATATCCAAAACAAACAGATAACAAGGAGAACGAAGCAAAGCAAAGCATCATGACAAGCATACAAGCACATACAAACCAGGCATACAAGGACTGAAACATAAGCAAACATAGCAGGCGTCGCATTCACACAACATATAGGTCATACCATCAATTCAGGAAATCAGAAGACATACAAGCCAAACAGATATCTACAGGAAGGCGAAAGCAATTAATTAATAAGTGAGCATGGCAATTCACACAGGTCAAAACCCTTAGTTGAAGACATAACCAAGATTATCATAAATGGAAGTGCTAAAAGATCAATACATAGCGATCACACGTAATAAGTAGGAATACAATACAAAGATATAATTAAATGAATTAAAGACATAGCGAGGCAACTAAACAAATTAACAAGCCGGACGTCATGTCGAACCATTTACCCAATCAAACCGTAGCATAAACCGAAATGCAAACATGGCGGTCAACAACAAGCGATAAGGAAACTATCGATAATCATAGTCCACGAAATTATCCGAACAAGTACACATAATAAACAGACAAAACTATCGATTACACATTAGCATGGTCACTAGACAATTCAGAGGGTCACATAACAGTGAGATCACATATCATCAGATGGAAACAGGTAACTCAGATAACCACATATTAATCACATCATAGCAGGATAATCAATGGTCACATAAAACATGAATAGCATAATCAAATTCAATAAGCATATAATAACCCAGTACGTGAATGGAACGATAATCGGAATTAACGGAATGAGAGTGTGACAGATCAAAGCAATGGAATATACATATCTTGATAGTAGAGTGAGTCATATAAGGTACACAGAATATGGTGTGTTGGGGAATGTAGAAGGTACAATATAGGTATATCAAAAGTGTAAGGGTTGTCAGAAATCTATCCCGAGCCAACAAAATAAACCATATCCATAGTGGCAATAGCAGCCAAGTAACCAATAGTAGCCATTGTATTCGGAGGGGTGACCTCGGAATACCAAACCAATAGGAGGGGAGACCTCAGTAACCAATGGAGTAGCTAGCTCCCAAAATGTGAGGGGGTGTATTGCACACACGCACCGCATCACCAAAACATATCATATCATATCAAATACAAATCAAAACAAATCTAGGATGCATCCATACGCCCCTGCAAAACAATAGTGGCCATACAATATATCTGAAGCGCGCATAATCAATACAAAATAGGGACGGTGTGGAACATCACTCAACCACACTAAAGTCATGTCATTGGTGCATCAATGACACGGACATGGAACCCCCATGCCTAGTTAATGGCTCGGGTATCAAACTGACAGATCAGACCAAAGTACAAAGTGTAGCAATGTATATGTCTTCATAAGCAAATGTGCAATGTCAATAGTTCACAATTCAAAGGTTCATAACAATAGTTTAATATCAAGGTCCAATATCAATATTTCAATATCAAAGGTTCAATAGCACAGGTCAAAAGCAAAGAAATATCATAAGCGAACAAAGTCGAAGGATCAGAAAGTCATGAGAAATCCCTACTGAAAAGGGATAGAATATCTGTACCTTAAAAGTAATGCAACGCGTACCGGAAAATACAACTTACTCCTTCTTCGATTTATCTACAAGAATTATATAACCATTTGTTATTTAAATTTTCTTTTTAACTACCTATTGTTAGTGACATGAATTATTACAAACTTATTTGTATCACTAGTTCTTATTTATAAAACTAATAAGTGTTACACCATATTATTAAAGAATTCTTCATGCATGCTAAATACTTTTCTTTGTCATTTTAATGGTTACTGTAACCTCGTACTTTTCTTTTCACTTTTAACGTTCATGGTCATGCATGTCCTTCCTACTACACGCTACATAACAGTTATAAACCATGCATTTTATATATCAATTATGAACTATGCTTGCAAGCTTTCTTTTTCATATGACATTCGTAATATATAGTATTACCGAAACCGATTTCGACTTTCTTCATTACTTGTCTTTACATCCTAGTTTTTAATTCTTTATTATCAAAACATGATAGTTTATGACGTCTCTTTAAACGTATTTACGTTGTTTCATGAGCAGGTTTATGACGTTTCTTTAAACGTATTTATGCCGTTTCATGAGCATGTTTATAACTAATCAGTCCCTACAAGTGTTGACATATTTCTCCATCTCAATTCAGTGGTGATATTTTATAGTGTTATATTATTATATACAAGATTCATACTTATTATACTAGTGATGTACAGTGTGATTCCGAATGTAGTAAAATACAGTTTTAAGATATACCTTTAGGATGAGCGAGGACAGATCGAGAGAAACAGATACCGAGTTCGAAATCAAACCGAACACAACACAAGATTCAACAAGGTACAACCGAACCCAATCGGCTAACCGAATTTACGTCGCGAGTCACTCCCTTTGCCTAGTTAAACTCACGACAAAGAGAAACCCGACAACACAAACCAAGCAACCTCGAACCAATTGAGTATGATATCAACGACTAAAGGACCATGTACCACCTCTTCTTGAACATCCTTGTGTCGACGAGAAAATGGGAGAGGAAGAAATTTTGCCGTCACTTTTGTCTAGATGAGTTAGGGTTTTCTTGTGATTATTTGGAATGAGATATGGGACAATATAAATGTGATATGGATGAGTTATTTGTGGCAAAGATGTGGGATGTTGGGCGTTGGAATAGGCCGAACAAAAGGGGAAGCAAAGAAGACCAAATCACTACTTTATTTACTTACCATAATATTTGTAACATTTATTTATTTTGCCTAATAACTAGTCCATGTAACCTTTGAATGTGCTATATATTTATTTGTAAGTTAATTGTAAGTTTTATTGTCATGTCTTACCTAATTATTTATAAGGTAACTTTTAACGTACTTAACGAGCTCATTTTATTTTACGGATTTTTTTACGACAAGGGGTATTATGGTCATTTAACGCGTTTACGAATTTTAGGGTTTTACATTTTGTGACGGCACAGAAGCCAAATTTCTTATTTTCAAGTGACGGTGTCAGGCTTTAAAAGAGTAGGCCGTCGCAACTCAGACGGCCTAGATTTGATCCGCACGGCGTCGAGACCGATGGGGCGGCATCACAAGCACAAGGTGACGCCGTCGCAAGACTAACGTGGCCAAGACGAAACCCTAATCGAGCGGCGACGCGACGGCTTCACAAATCATAAGGTGACGCCGTCGCGATTGTAATATATATATATAGAATCCGAATTTTTCGGTTTTAGTGTGTAGTCTTTTGGAGTAAAAACCTAAACCGAACCAAGGTCAGTCTTATACAAGATTTTAAGGTTCCAAACCCTATCTTACATCAAGATAAGTGTTTTACTTCATTAATTCAATTATGTCTTCAATTATTTGTGTGTATGCTTGCATGTTCTCCATGTCCGACTAATTTACTTGTGTGTTTGCTTAGGGAATATGAAACTTAATTATTAAATATTGATTGGTTGTCTCTTATCTTAATTGATTAATGATCTAGTAATGCGATAGGTCATTCGTTGTGTAATTAATGCTTGATTAATCTTTGTGAACCTTAGGCTATAGCACTTAGAGCGGTTGTAGGCTAAACCATCCAAAGAGGGCCTTAGAGTTAGAGTTTATAATCCTAGAGGGTTTTGTAGACGAGACCCTTTGGTAAGTTCAAAGAGTTAGGGATAAACGATAACCTACGACTTTAGACACACAACGCGATTAAGAATAAGGACGTGACAATTCAACCATCAATAGGAGATAATTAAGGAGTAATAAAACCTAAGTGAACACATCTTTAAACTATCATACGAGCACACAATAATTAGACATAGACTACATACACCTTAGATTAGATAATTAGATAAGTAGAGTAATCGTAGAAATACCAACCCCAAATCCAAACCCGAGATTCGTACCTTTCCATTTACTAAAAACATAAAAGATAAAAATAATCTTCCTCAACCCCAACCTTAGCGTAGTAACTTCTCACTAGCATTCCTATTCCCCTAGAGAACGATATCAATACCCGTGGCTTACCCTAATACTACACTACAACGATTAGGTTCACTGCCTAGGGTGTTATAAAACTTGCTCGAAGAAAAGGAAGTTCCTTTGACCCCGAACGACGCGTGTAGCGTTATCAATAGATAATTTTTATCGAAGCCTCGTAAAATATATTTCTTATAATTAGTTTTATCGAAATCTCGAATAATTAAGTAGTAAAAGTATATTATTGAAGTAGATATTAAAAAATATACCCTTATAGTTTCTTAGCGGTGACGGTTTATACCCATGATCTTTCATGAAATAACAATTTATATTCTTCAACTTTCATAAAATGACAACTTTAACCCTTGTAGTTTCAAAAATGACACTTTATACCCTCAACTATAGATCATTAGCAAAAACATCCCTTGTATTAATAACTTTGAAGAAATTACACTTTTTGGACCAAGAAAACACTATCTTTCAAAAATTACAAAATTTATCCTTGTAGTTTTCTAAAGATTATTGAAAGGGTGCGTTTGATTTGTGGTTAACTCGACCTAAACAAAAATAATAATAAGCGAGGCCTTTTGAAGTTTTTACTACGTTCTCATTCCTTTCAATAGTTTGTTGGGTGGTCTTTCAAATGAATCAAATTCGAAGATCTAAGCCCGTGTGGTTTGGTTGCAATAATTTTTCAAAGTGAGGGTGTTGGGCGTTTTTAATAAGAAGGTGTTTGTTTTTAACGCGACAAGCCCAAAAGAGTGTCAAATTAAAACGAGGCGAATCAAGGTTTTCATGACGCTTTTGTTCCTTTATTATCTTTGCTGTGAGGACTTTAAATTGACCAAGTTTCAGATTTTATAAGCTGCTTTTGATGGTCAAAATAAATGACACAAAAGGGTCATTTGGGGCGTTTTAACAAAGAAAGAAAAAGAAAAAAAAAACAAGATTTTGACCTCGAAACCTTATGAGACTTTTCCAATAGTTCATTTACAAGTTATTAGGCTTATTAAAAGTTATTTTGTTAGTAAGTTATTACTTATAATCGTGTAATAAATAATAATGTACAAAAAGAGGGGCGTTTGGTTTTATAAAACTATATAACAGCTGTTAACATTTTGACAAAAATTATCATTCGTTATGCGTTTTCTGGACTGGTGCTCCTGAGTTTTTGAAGAAAACGTCATTCCGGACAACTTTCGTGCTTTAACCTTTTGATGAAACGGACCGGAAATGCCCCAAAAATACACATCAGTTCGTTAACACAAAGTTTTTGACAGATTCAGATTTTTAGTTTCGTAAATTTCTTTTGATCATAACTTTTGGCTCGGGTGTCCGTTTAGGTTGATTCAAAAGGCCACGACTTTGGTTTGATCTTGTCTATCATTTATAAGTGCTAAATAAAAGTATGGAAGAGATTAAAAAGGCTTGGGGACTTACAAACTTAGAGAACTAGGTTTAGAAGAAAAACGCCCAAAGTGACTTCAAGTTTGGAACCAAGCTTTCCAAAGCTTAAAGCTTTTTCCCAAATCTTCCTTCTCCTTTCTCTTAAAACTCAGTAGGTGGGAGAGTATGTGTTTGTTGTAAGTTAGCAAGTGAGGGATGAGAAGAAATGGAGGAATGGGCTCGATATTTATAGAGAAATTTCTAAGGCTTCCATGGTTAATATTGTTACAAGTCATGGCTTTGTTGGCAAAAATTAGACATGTTGATGTGTATATCTTAAGGTGTAAACACATGCTTCTTTGTATGCAAGTAGCTAGACATGGTGATGTGGTTAGCCATGGTTTAAACAAGTCTCTTGGTTAATATTTGTACACATCTCATTGTATGTAAGCTTAGGGAACATAGTGATGTGTTTAGTTTAGGAGTTGAACATGTATGTAAGCTAGTCTAAGTTAGGTTAGGCTTAGTTGGTTTATTTGTTTTTAAGGAAGTAAACATGATGAAGTGTTTTCAAAATGTCCATGTTTTAGGTTCTAGGTTCGAATGGTTTTAAAGGATACACATATGCTTAGCTTGACATTTTTTACTAAGGTTTGAAAGTCTAGGAGACATGGTGAGGTAGTAAGTTATATGGCTTATTTTGAGCCTTATCAAGGTTTAATGGCTTTAGAAAAAGGATAGGGCTCATTTGGTTGGTGTTTGGTTCGATTTGAACTAAAGAGAGACCATGGCTTGTTTTGTGCTTTAGGGTGTAGTACCATAGGTTAGTTATGGTTGTACCTAGGGTTTAGTAGTGTAGGAAACTTAGTTAAGGGTCTTAGGTTAGGTTTAGTTAACTTTAGTTAGGTTTATGAAAAGTATAGAATTTTAGTTGTATGCATTAAGTACTTGTACCACAGGCATTAAAGACTTGTACCCTAGACTTGTAAATTATAAGAATGTCAATTTTAAGGGCTTGTGCATTAAAGGTTTGTATCATGTGTTTTAAGATAGGTACATTGAGGTTTATAATATGATTTATATAAGTATTAAGCTTTTATGCATTAAAGACTTGTACATGTGCTTGAAAGACTTGTGCATTAGTATTTTAAAAATATATCATGCACATAAAATCATAGAGTTGTATATTAGGGCTTGTAATAGAAATTAAAGTATAGCTAGGTTTCGTGCTTTAATGACTTGTATTCTAAGTATAAAATGTTGTACTTTAGTATTTATGATTTAGTTTCGTAAAATCATAGTTATAATAACTTAGGGTTTCGTGTAAATTCTAATAAATGGCTAACATTTAGTTTGAAAGTTTAATAATCGTACGTTAATGAAATAACGTAAAGGGGTAAATAAAAGTTGAAAACTTTTGTACTTGACGTATAAGGAATGAACTTAAGACATTCTGGTGTTAGTGTGTACATTTATTAAGAATGAGAGTTGCGTCATATTATTTAGGTGTTGTGATTAGATAAACTAATAACGTTTAAAAAAAATTATACGTGAAAAATAGATAAGTATTCTTTAGTTAGAATATCATACAAGTGGAAATTTACCGGTGGTTACACTTGTGCTGGTAACTCTGGTTGTGGAGAGACACATTCAGAGGGTAGGCATTATAGGGTTGAGTAGGCAGGTAGGGATTCATGCCTTGAGGTGGCAGTTGGTTCATCCCAACGTAACGTATGAAGGAGGCACCGGAGCCCCCGTCCCATCTCTCCCTAGATGAGCTGCCAAGAGAGGTGGTAGGTTCACCCCTCTGTTTCCTATTAGATTACTCCCTCCGTTGGAGTTCTCACTCCTCCTTTCTCCCGGTATTCTCTCCCTTCTACCAGGGTCTCCGCCGAGACCTTCTTCGAAACCCACAGTTCTTCCATTGGGCCTCCTCGCGGATGGAGAACCAATTCGTAGGGCGGAGAGCCCCCTACTTGTTGGTCGAGGCCTTTCTTCTACCTCGATCTCCTCATCATATTCCTCGTTGGAATATTCCAATTCCCTTCGCATTTCGGTGTTACGAACTTGTCTTTTGTGAGCCCTTATCAAGGACTCCAGTGCTTCGAAGTTTTCCTCAACGAAGGCAGGGATAATTTCTGGATTGGGATTAGCTGAAGTTGAGGCATGATGTATGGGAGTTGTTTCTAGGCAAGATCGTGTAGTGAAGGTGGAGGTGGTTATGGGGGCGAGATTATCGGTGTTAGTTGTAGTGATGGGTACCAGGGTAGAAAAACATGGTGGGGGTGTATCTTCTTATCCTGGTTCCATGCCGGAAAAGTAGCGTAATCAGTTAAGAGGTTAAGACTTGGTGATTACCGGACTTATAGTAGCGGGTCCCACGGATGGCACCACTGATTGTAGAATAAATTGCACTACTAAGCTTTGATGGTGATCGAAGGTAAGAGGGGTGTGTGTATTCCAGCTAAGTGTGTCTTTTACCTGAGAATAATAAATACTCAAACACTACGTTAAGTGATTACGCAGGGGTTGGACCCTGCGAACCACCTCCCGCGTGAGAGTAAGTATGAATTATGGTTGTATAAGTGAGTATAAGTAAAGAGTATAGTGTTTAGTGAGCATACCATAAACTTATGCCCGTCGCACCTATTTATAGTAGAGAAAATAGGCTTGAGGGCACCTCTGCGCTAATATCGGAGAACATGGGGGCGTCCCATGCTTTTGGGTAACCGCTAGGGCTTAGTGACCCACGTTCTCAATCTTGGCGGGAAAGCCAAGGATGAGAGGGAGATCGTGGGTTTGACCATATCAGGATGGTTCTATGTCCTTTGTTCCCTCGACAGCCACACCCCAAAGGGCTTAGGGCATCGAGTGCCGAATTCCCCGCAGATAACCTTCGTGCGTACGAATGGTTTGACGCCAATGAACATTTGGGAGAACTAACTTGGGCCTTCGTACTGAATGCTTTGACACAGTTCGAAGGGGTGTCCTTCGACCTGCTCGGAGGGTACATCATCAATACACATAAGAGATTTTGCATTCTCTTTATTCCATTCTCCAAAGAAAATGGTATCATCCGCATATTGGAGATGAGAGACCGTGACGTTATTTGCACCCACCGCAACACCTCTAAAAACGCCTTTCTCCACCGCTTCGTTAACAATTGCGTTTAGACCCTCCGCTGCCAAAATAAATAAGAAAGGTGATAATGGGTCACCTTGTCTAACACCCCTCTCTAATCCAAATTCCTCCGTTGGTGATCCATTTACAGGAATTGACATAGAAGAGGACCTAAGACATGAATCCACCCAATTGCACCATTTATTCCCAAATCCCATTTTCTTCATGATGTATAGTAAAAATCTCTAATTTATGTTGTCGTACGCCTTCTCAAAATCGACTTTGAAAATTAAGCTCTTTATTTTCTTTTTCCTAAAAAATTCCATCGCCTCGTTTGCTATTAGGACCCCGTCAAGAATGAATCTCCCTTTAATAAAAGCATTTTGAGCTTCCCCCACTACAATGCTCACCACTCGTTTAACTCTTTCCGCTAACATCTTTGCAATAATTTTATAGTAGCACCTGATAAGACTAATAGGCCGAAAGTCTCCAAGCCCAATAGGATTAGCCACCTTTGGGACAATAGAGACAAAAGACGCATTGCATCCCCTAGAGAACACACCTCGCATAACCTCACATACAACTCAGCTTAAAAATCAAATACACAAAAACATGATAATTTATTTGTTTTCTATTAAAATACACAAAAATAACAAAAAGGATCTCCTTTAGCTCCCTTAGATCATTCCGACATACTTTACGAGTCTACTTTACTATTCCCTAAAAGAATGATCAATCCTCTGATGGGTACATTGCCTAAGAGATTGTAAAACTTGTTTTGTAACCTGCACATCAACCTTGTATGGTCCCGAATGGATCGGTGAGGCCAACATATTACCCGCATAAAAGGCCTGAGCCACGAACTGCCAGGTTAAAAGGTCCGTCGATGAGTATTATAAAAGCCCTTCAACCACTTCACTTGGTAAACATTGAATGTGAGCATTTATGACACTAACTATCATTTATATTCTCTTATTCTTTAACCGTGTACATATTTTTACGCTAGAGCTTGGTCACAGGGGGTCCCATGGCGAGGCTAACGGCTTGCTCATCTTAGCGGGTTTCGACAAGGAAACCTCGAAGTTTTTAACACCCGATGCTCTACTTCCAACAACACCGGAAGTTCGATCCAAAACTTGAAACACCTAAAGCTTCTAACACCGGAGTTCGTATGACCTTGCAACATTGACATCCTAATCCCCTAATCTCTGGATTAATATCCCCATCCCATTTTATATCCCAACATGACATAGACTACTCGTTACCGATACTCACTCATATTATATTATCGTACGGTATATAAATTCCTCGAATTTATAAACACGCCATCCATACGAGATGACATAGACTACTCGTTACCGATACTCACTTATAGTATATTATCGTACGGTATATAAATTCCTCAAATTTATAAACACGCCATATTCATACGAGTAAACGAATCTTTGTACAGACAATCCTCTGTATGAATCAAAGCTTTTGACTCGTCATGAACATGGAGCATCCTATTCCGCCATTTCCTAACCAGCCACACACAAGATTAAGGGTGTGTTTGTTTTTTTTAAAAAAAATCCTACTAGCCCTCTTACTCTTACCAGTAAGAGGTGGGCAGACGTTTTACTTGTTTGTTTTTTTATCACCAGTCAGACATGGTAAGAGCTAATATGTCTAACTCGGTAAGAGGTGGCGAAAATATCTTACTACCTCTTATTAACACACCTTCAACTCATTCATCTTCAAAACCCTTCAACCCATTCATCTTCAAATTATGCAAAGATAGGTTTTAAATTATTTGATATTAGCTAAGTTACTTAATTGTTGTTTTATAGCGTTAAGCTTATGTTTTATTTTAAGACGATTTATGTAATTATTTTTATGATTTAAGATCATTTGAGGACAAAATATTATTTACATACCAAGGGATCAATCTCCACCCTCCATTTTTATTTGATCTAATGGATGAGATTAATCCCAACAATTTAAAAAACCCAATTTCATCATTTTTTTTCAAATATTAATATATTTCAAACCGTTAATCGTTAAGCGAAAAAAATATATCATTGCGACGAGCATTTAATTATCTTTCTATAGATAGGCACTTTGATATACTTTCGACAAAAAAAATTTCGTATTTTTCACGTTTTTTTTTTTAAGTTTTTTCGTTTTTTTACGTTACTGAAATTTGCATTAAAAATCATATATGATAAAACACTAATTTGAATATCACATGTGATATTAGTGTAATATCATATGTGATATTAATATCACATGTGATATTTATGTAATATCACATATGATATTACATATCATATATGATTTAACATTAATATCACATATGATATTCAATTTAGTGTTTTATCATATATGATTTTTTTCATGCAAATTTCAGTAACGTAAAAAAAGGAAAAAAATAACAAAAAAACGTGAAAAAAATGTTTTTTTTTTCTTTTTTCGAAAATATATCAAAGTGCCCGTCTATAGAAAGATAATTAAATGCTCGTCGCGATAGTGTAAATATTTTCACTTAACGATTAACGGTTTAAGAGATATTTAAATTATAAAAAATATGTGAAATAGTAAAATGCTTTTAATCTTAGTCATTGATTTATTTTTAGACGGATGGTGAAGATGGGTCCCTTGGTATGTAAGAAAAGTTTGGTATGTAAAATAACTCTCCTCCTTATGTTAAATTTTGGATATGTGTTAAGATAATTTATTTAATGATTTATAATTGTGTTAAATTTATGATAAAAATGTTTTGTTTTAAGTTTACACTATCTAATTATTAATCGTATTTGCAATAGTTTAATATATACTTAAAAAAAAGAAAATTAAGACCATTCAGACAATTATAAAAAAACAAACAACATTTTTTTCATTCAAATTCAAACATTATAACCATCTCTTACTAGTAAAATGTGGTAGTAATTCAGATGCGAAACATCTTAATCAAACAAACACACCCTAAATCCAAACCTTTTCATTAACGCATTTGTGATATCCACGTTTCCTTTCTCTAAATTATTACTTACTAGTAGGAAACCCGCGCATAGCGGCAGAAAACTAATTTTGTTCAATAACGTGTTTGTTCATGGCAATATTTATTTTACATAACATCCTCTTCGAACAAAATATCATACTAAAATATAAAAAATTTACATATCCTCATTCGTGTAAAAAAATATACTAATCCAACAATTACTTTGTTTCATGTTCCTAAGTCCTAACTGATTGTATCAGGTGTAAAGTTAAAAAAGAATTAAGAAAACTCTAAATAAACAAGGTATAAAATCAACAACGACATGGTTAACCAATTTTATCTCAGCTAACGATCGATATTCACAACAATATATCGTCGTGCATCGAATATAACAGCTATAATGGCTTGCCATGAAGCTGACAAGATGACATTGTAACTTTAAAAAAGAGCCTATTTTACACACTCAAAACCATAAGATGCCTTTCAAGTTTCAATAGCTAATGCTGAAGATTTGACATCTAGGCTTGCCACCTGTCAGAGTCCTACTTTAAAAAATGAAACAGAAGTGGAACCTTCGTCTACAATATCACCTGCTGTTTCAGATCAAGCAAGGAAGATGACAAACGAAAAGGATCATGTTAATGTTTCATCTGGAGACATTAATAGTCCTTCACAAAGCACTTATAATGATATAAAGTTGCCACTCATCCCATCTTTTTCCGAGTTTATCAACAAAAAAAGCAGCAAAGATAGCAAACATTCAACATTGAAAAGAGAGTCTTCATATAGAGTTAATAAGAAACCGGATAAACGCAGGCGATTTTAGTAATCTACATGGTTTTTCTAACCTATAATGGCTTGTCATGCAGTCTTAAAATAAGAAATGTTCTAATAGAATAGTCAATGCACTTTTGATACACCAAAACCATAAAGGCCTGCAGTTTACATCCAAAAATCAACTATATAACAAAGGGCAGAAGCCATATAATTTTTCACATCTTCACTTTTGGTGTCTACAATACAAAACTTCATTGTTTATCAACCCAACTGTCAAATACCTGTATTTATGCACTTATATAATACAGTAGGCATGTATATTTCACAACAATTAGAGCCATCTAACACTTCAATCATCTTGAACCCAACTGTCATATCAACACACTCAAATTAGAAATCTCATACGTAGTAGGAAACCCGCGCATAGCGGCGGAACATAGCGTACAGCTTTGTAATGACTTTTAAGTTGTAATGCCAAACACCCCTTGAACACACCTTTGATTTCCCAAAAATGGTTGCTTGCATTATGTCACAGGTTATTGATAGTACTAATGTAAGCCTAGCCCATTCATAACCAAGTAGCCAAAAAGACTATCCAAATTTGATGTTACATATTACCTGAAGTACAAACAGCAAGACAAACACAACACTTGCAGACCACTGTACCAAACAGAAACTTACTTGAAAAGTCCTGGAAATTGTCTCTCTACCGCATAACTTCCAACTTTAAATGGGATCCCTTGTGTTTGTGACTCTGAAACGCTCCAGGCCTAGTAAGTGCATCATATCTAACCAGCTTTCTCAATGCTCCCCTTCCATTGTTTTGAACCATATTAAAAATAATAAAAAAGTTCAAAATTCAAACCCCATAAAAAAACATATTAAAAAATAATAAAAAATAAAAATAAAAAAGTTCATCATCACCTGATGGTTCAGTTGCTAGTAGTCACTTGAGCCGAATGCCCAATATCAAACTGATCTACATTCTGATCCTCTTAATCTTAGGACTCAAAACTCACATGTGCCTAAATCCATACAAATTCAACACTTGAGTAACAAACGGATTATTTGCAAAATTAAACCCTCTCTCCATACCACTCAAACACCTTTGAACCAGATAATAACCATAAATTCCACAAGGCTTGCACCCCAAAAAATGAGTAACAAACGGCTATCTTTCAACGCACTCAAATTAGAAATCTCATACGTCGTAGATTATTTATCATTTAACACTTCTTTATACACAACATTTGAGGTGTAGACCCCATCTTGACAGAACTGTTTGGTAGGCCTCACCAATACCTTTGTAGTCTCACGTGATATCCCTCTCGACAATGCCACATAAAGTTGCCCATGCGAGAATCTGAGTCAGGAAGATATACACCCACGTTAGGAATTGTTTGGCCCGAGCTTTATTTATTGTCATAGCAAAGCTAAGCCGGACAGAAATTGTTTCTCTTGATCGAACGGAAACATGTCTTCTTGGATGGGCATAAAGGTATTCTCGGCAAAAGACTCGTTTTCCGACATGTTGACCTACGGCTATTTCAGCGTCAATGACATTTGGTTGGAAACCTTTGCATATCAATCTTGTGCCATTACATAATCCATTTGATGGGTCAATATTCCGTAGTAGAATTATCGGGCATCCAATCTTCAGTCGTAAATAATGCGGGGGTAATCCACTTACATTAAGGGAGTTCAAGAATTCCAGTGGATAGAAATTGTTGTTGTCATCTTCAGCTTCGTCAAAACTATAGTAAATTTTCTCCTCCCCGTGAAATCTACCAATGAGCTGATCATTAATCTCATCAACATTCTCGTTTTTAGTTGACAAAATCGCTCTAGAAGTAATATACTCCGAAGAATGTGTGTTGGTTTCCAAAGAAGGAAATATTGCATTGATCAAATCATCTCTCGAGTTACCGTCATTAGTATATGTAATGGCCATGTCATCGGGTATTCGTATATAGCTTCCATCAATAGCTTCTTCAGCCCCGTTACTAACTCGTAGCAAATAATCAGAAAACCATGGATCAGCTCGTGCTCTCATATTTATTGTTAACCGCATCTTTTTAATTCATGTCCAAAGAGGTGACATTCTTAAACTGGAGTCCACAATTTGCGCTCGGGTGCCACGTCAGACAACTAGCAAAACCTGTCTAAAGTCACCTCCCAAAACCATTATTTTTCCACCAAATGGAAGACTCACCCCTGTAATGTCTTGCATTGTTCGATCTACCGCTTCTACTGCTTGCCTTTTAGCCATTGTTGCTTCATCCCATATGATTAATTTTGTCAGACAAAGTAGTTGAGCAAGTCCACTTTGTTTGGTGATGTTGCACACCGAGTTATTGTTAAGATTGATGGGAATCTTAAATCGAGAGTGGGCTGTTCTACCTCCTGGCAAATTATTTGCTGCTGCACCCGAAGATGCAGTTGCAAGTGCAATAAGACCTCGTGAACGAACCTCGGCAAGCAAAGCTTTGTATAAAAATGTTTTTCCGGTACCTCCAGGACCATCTATGAAAAACACGCCATGAAAATCATCGTCCACATGCCTCATGATGTTATCATACGCGGCTTTCTGATCGTGATTGAGAGAATCTCGGGCAGCTCGATGTTCATCTTCTACAACTATAGAGTACTCCTCATGTACCTCACGAAAACCAACTGATTCTAAGTTTACATTTTCAGTTATGTTGGGAAGATCGAAATCAGAAAGACTCTTACCCATAGAACGAAGAAATACTGAGATGTCTGTAAGTACCATATTTTGAACTCGCTCAGTATTTTCACAATGCCGACTATAGTCTTCAGAAAGTGATTCATAGTGTTCATTCCATAATTTTTGAACATCTCCGGCCCGCAATAAATAAGAATAGTCATGAACGACCTTCTAAGAGCATTAGGAATTGGAATAAAGATGCCTCAAATAGACAATGAGATAAACTTTCATCATTCTCTATTAACCCTCTTTCGAGAGCTGCTTTCCGGAATGTGGTGAATAATACACCATTCACCTTGCAAAGATCTTCAAAGCATGTCGGCCCTCTAACATGCGATAAAAGTAGTCTTAAGTAGTGTCGTTCTCCCTCAGATGGATTAGCATAAACCAATCTCCCTCTCATTAATCCTCTTTTACGAGTATTCCAAAAACGTGAACGACCATTCCAAGTAAAGTGTGAGGGAATTTCTTTATACAAATATTGTCTTGCAACCGGATTGACTCTATTCAACTCAAAAAAAGCAGTTAGCATTGATCTCTTATGTCTCTCCCTCTCAACAATATCAGTCAGCGTATCATCGTCTTGAAATCTAACCATCTGCATGTTCGGGAGATGAAGTTGCAATGGTATGACATATGGATAGATCTGAGAAAGAGGAAAGCTAAAAATTCGCCACATTGCTTCCGGAGGTGATACATAGCGTGCATCTTGGTAATTTTTACCTCATTAATGACTTGTTCTTCGTCTTCGTCCGGATCAATGTGTATAATTTGTTTGTCATGGCCCTTGTAAACGTATTTGAATACATATTTTACAGATTTAATACTTGAGCAAACCTCTACATTGATGTGACAGTTGTACATCATTAGCAACTTTGGGTTATACGGGACCACCCATCTATTGTCTAGGGTGCTTTGCCTCACATTAACTTCAACTTCAGTGTTTCTCCTTCGATACAATGGATATGAATCCTCTCCTTGTATTGTTTTTTCGTTGAATTGCCTAGGATATCTCCAACGACATTGTTTTGGTTCACCTTCCATACAAGGACTTGATGGCCTTAAATGACCACAAGGACCGTGCATCATGTGCTTTACAACCATTTCATGCAATCTTGGATACTTTACTGGATCTGGAATTTCAGCACACACCATCTTGTCATAATGGTCGGGATTGTTCATCTTATATTGCGATGTCATGATAAGAAGGAAATGTGCATGCGGCAAACCTCGTTTTTGAAATTCAACGACATAGACATGTGCCCCTACTACACCGAGGACATGCCTCTTGAATAGTTGATCCTTCAGATCCTCTAATTTGGCACGAAACACTCTAGCAACAACATCAGGACGATCAGAGGCCTCTTGACCAGGTTCTAAGGCTTCAAGGATTTCAGGCCACTTTGGATTGCACGTCATTGTAAGGAATATATCAGGCTTTCCATCATCTTGCACTAACGTCATGGCATCCAAAAACCGTCTTCTCATGTCATGTGGCCCTCCGATGAAAGATGCAGGTAAAACAACTCGTTGTCCGACTCTAGTTGGTTGAACCTCACCTGCGTTGACACAATCGACAATGCCTTGGTATAAATCTGCTCTTATTTTACTCTGATGAAGTTCACAAAAGGCCAACCGTGATGTTTCAATCTTTATGTAGACATCTACAGCAAACTGTTGTAGCAACCTCCCCCCAAGTAGAATCACATTTTGTTCTGGCCGGATCTGGAACTTGTAACAGTAATATTCTCGCATAGTTACAGTCTTTCTACCCATTGAATTTGTATCTGCAGAAAGGTAATGTTAAGGATGTGATAGGTATAACTAAGTTCAAAAACATTGGACCGTAAAAAATTTTATACCTTCTAAACCAGTATCCATGTTTTCATCCTCGTCACCAATTTCATTCAGAGATGCCCCGACCCTTAGAATTCTTGCATGCCACCCAGGTTCGCCATTTGGAAAGAACAAAACATATGACAGCAGATCATAAGACCCGAAGTAGGGTTGAATATTTTGACTGAATTCAGACCTCCCATACACTACAATATCTCTATTGTAGGCACTGATGTAGTTATTACCTTCAACCCATATACCAGCAACCTATAACAACATAAAACTTAATATTGTGTATAACATGATTACACAATGATTAATTCAATTAGGCTGGTAAGTAACTATCTTCTAACCTCTGATGTCGTAGGCCTATTGTATTGCCTTTGCCTTTGGTCAATCTCCACTGATGCATTCAAAGTGACTATATTTGTCTAGTTGTCCTAGCTCACGGAGACTTCGAAATGTTCTCACATACGGATTCGTAGCCAGAACACGCATCAGGATCTTAATTATGTCTTCCTTAAGATTTTCCCACTCGCATCTATGTGATAACTCTACCTCAGAGTCATAAAAATACAATTGTAAGTACTTAGGTTGTCCATTCCTCGGAACTAATTGATCAATTCTGTGATAAATCCCTCCGCTTGCCCGAAACGTGTATACTCCAGATGACGCCAAATTGCTATATCTTTCATCCAGATTTACACCCATTGATGTAAAAGAAAAGTTGGTGTTATACGCACGTATATTGTTCCTAAATATTTTTCCTAATTCTGACTGAGCCGTGTAAAGATCGTACAACTCTTCGGGAATGTCCCGGGACACCAACTTTGTCTTCCCACTCATGCAACAAAAAGTAGGAAACTCAAATTTAAATCGTTTTGCTCCACAATGAGGACATGTACAACATTCGGGCAAGACACGATGTTCTCCAGGGATACCCTCGTAAACAAAAGCATACGGATCTTCTTGTGTGATAGTATCCATGATTAGTGGATCATCATTCACCCGAGTACAATATCCTACAAGTAAATAGTTTGAAAGAAATAGTGAGTTTACCATTTGACTATGTTTGTATTGAAGTATATGCAATATTATAAAGTAAATAATAACAAAAGAACATACATACTTAATATGGCATACAAATTCTTATACAGTGATACAGCAACAAAACGCCTCTTACATTGCGTGAAAACAACAGCCAAACAACAGCCTTACAACAACCAAAAAGTAGCATCCTAACAACATAATCCAAACAGCCTAACAGCATAATCTAACATAATCTAAACAACTTGAGCAGCTGATCTATAGATGCATTACATGGGATCATAGGTGAGTATTATCATAAATGAGTTTCTTGTTAATTGTTGTGATGTTTATTGATATTTAGCTTGTGGTCGAAGGATAGTCTCTAATTGTTACAACAACCAAAAGTAGCATCCTAACAACATAACAAACAGTAGCTAAAAAAGACATATAAAACGGCAACATAAGCGGTGACCAAACATCAGCGAAAAGACAACAAAAATAGCAGCAAAGACAACACCAAAACAGCAGCAAAAACATCAACAAAATGCAACCTTTAGCATGCAAAAACCTACAGAAAACCTATTGACACTCGTAAACCGTTTCATTACATTTTGGGGTAACCATGGTTTCAACATGTTTAATAGATGTGAAGCTAACAAGAATTAGCATAGATACCTGTTGACGCTTCATTCATGACTTCGTCAAAAAGAGGCAATAAGATGCGACGTCGCATTTGAATTCCTGTGATAGAAAACAAAGACATTAAGAAAGACACAGCTTATATGCTCGGTGAAATACAAAATTATGTAACTTATATCTATCTTTACTGTTCGAATTTTCATGAGTGAGCCTCGAGTGTGTTTGTTGTGATGTAGTTAAATGTGTTCCCAATATTTCTTCGTACGGAGAAATGTTTTCTTTGTTCGAAGCTATGGGCACACTTGAGGAATTAGCAATATTTTTACTAAACTCTATGCTATTACTAATCACACAAGGTGATATATTATTAATTCGTCGAGCATTCAATGTTCCTAACGGTGTCCTTTCAGATGCTTTAGTATTCATTTGAAGCATATCCACTTCACTGATATTTGCTGCAAGTGTCGAATGACTACTTCCTTCCCCATTGGCTAATCTTCTCATCTTTATCTCCTTTTGACACTCGTAATACTTCTTATTCGCAATTCTTCTTTTTTCCGCGGCTGCTCGTGAGACGACAACATCCTTTCTTGATGCATAATATAGCTTGTTGTATTCTTTTCGCTTTGAGCTCCTATTGTCAGCATGGTTCGGATCTCCACCTCTATTTTCATCGTCCCCGTGCATAATTCCGGAATTGTTATTTCACACACATCCAAACACTCCCTAATTCAAAACTTTTGTCCAAAATAATAGTTACCGGTGACAATCTAAAACTAACTTGTTCAATGTATAACTGAGCCAAATAAATATATAACAAACCGAAATAAATGCAACTCATATAATACCTGTAGATGGTGGTTGAATGTGTCGGTTATGTTTTACATTTTCCGGCGAGCGAAATCCATCGCACATCTGTATGAATCAAACCGAAACAAAAAATCAAAACCGAGAATGAAACTCATGTACAAGCCACTATGAACTATTTTAAACCTGATTATAACATAATGCTAGGGTCAATGTCAAACTTAATACATCAACTCATAATTAATTAAACCTGATTATAACTGAAATAGAGGTGGCAAAGCAGGCGGGCGGGCGGGCACGGGCCACGGTCAAAGCAGGCAACGGTCAAGCAGACAGCAGGCCAAACAGGCACGGGCTAAGCAGGCACGGGCCAAACGGGCTCATGTTATACGAATCGCTTTTAAAAAGACCCAAAATGACGAAATAAATTCATCGAACGTAACACCTCATTTATATTAAAAAAATAAAATGTAAGTTTTTCTTTAAAAATAATCTAATGTTCGAGAAAAACATGTGCCCGTTATGCCCATTTAACTTCTAAATGGGCAATACATGCCCATTTCAAAAAAAGGAGGGGACCCAAATATGTCCAAATCTTTTAAAAGCTTGCCCATTTAGCCCATTCTTTTGATTTTGGGCACAAATTGCCACCTCTAAACTGAAACAAAAAATTAAAACGAAAAAATTAAACCTGACTATAATGAAAATAGAGTTATTGAAACAAAAAATTAAACCTGATTTCAAGGTATCGATTTAGGTCAGCTTGTGTAGATCTTACGCGAGCTTCATTTACCGGTGGTGGTTGTGAGTGTGATGACGGTTGAAGGTGGTGGAGGTGAGTGTGATGGCGGTTGAAGGTGGTGGCGTGAGTGTGATGACGGTTGAAGGTTGTGGCTGTGGTGGTGGTGGGAAAGAAATTGAGAGCGTTTGTGTGTGTTTGTGTGTGTGCAGTATGTGTTTTTTTGGGGTTTTATATGTTGGTGATGTAGGAAATATCAAGTAGGCAGGATTGTACACGTGACAACACTTGATTGGTGTTACTTATCTTAATTTGAAATGGGACCCACAGTCAAAATGCATTATATAATATTATATAATAGTATAGATAATTAAATAATGGCACGTGCGTCGTGACTGAGCGTCGAATAAATAAACTACACATTAAAAAGTCGAAACAGACAGTAGTTAGTAAAGATATATGATGGAAGCGGTGAGGTTTTAAACGTCATTGAAATATATCCTAGAGTAAGGGGTGAGATCACATATAAAAACTAAAAATAAAAAAGAATCAATCTCAATCATTCAATTTTAATTAAATTCATTTTCGTCCTTATATTAGAAAATTAAATATCTCACAAACCGTTAATAGTTAGATAAATTTTATTATACCATTGCGACAAGAATAAAACTATCTTTCTATAGAGATCCAATATTGTATACTTTCGACGAATTTATTTTTTATCGTTTTTTACGGGTTTCGATATATTACACTATAAATGAAAATTTTAAAAATATTCTTTTGTGTTAACACAACCCCTAAACTACAAACCTTAAACCCTTAAAACCCTAACCCCTAAACCTTAAAAACTCTAAACCTCTAAAACCCCTAAAAACCCTAAACCCCTAAAAGCCTAACCGCTAAACCCAAAAAAACCTAAACCCTATCCGCTAAACCTTAAAAAACCTAAACCCTTAACCCCTAAAAAGCTTGACAAAAAAAAGTCAACCCCCTAAACCCTAACCGTAAACCCTAAACCCACAAAAAAATTCGGGAAAAAAAATTCGTCGAAAGTATATGATGTCCTATATCAAATTAAAGGTAATTTTATGCTTGTCGTGATGGTATGATTAGTTTCGTCTAACGATCAATGATTTGTGAGATGTTTAATTTTTAAAAATGAAGATGGAAGTTTATTTTATTGTTTTGATGAAAAAATGAATGGTTGAGAATGATTTATTTGATCTTTATTGAACCAAATTCCCTAGAGTAAAATGAAATGCTACATCAAACTATCGAAGAGTTTAGGGGTGTCAATTCGGGGTCGGGTTCGGGTTAACAGGTTGGCGGATCAGAAACATCAATTCGAATCTGACTCATTTAAATAATCGGGTCATCTCTGTCAAGCCTAACCTGTTTACACATAACCCGTACCTGACCCATTTAACTTGTATATATATTTGGGTTGGTGGTTAAATAGGTTATACAGGTTAATAGGTTAAACGGGTTTCGTATTGACTCATGTAACCCGTTTATATAGTAAAGTTTACACATTAAATAGGTTAAATGAGTTTATGGGTCGACCCGTTTAACCCATTTAACCAGTATAATAAAATATAAATACTCCTTCCGTCTCATAATTATTGACCATTGTTGATTTTTAAAGTCTTTAGTTTTTAACTTTGACATTAAATATTTTTATGTGTGTTATATATTATTTGATGAAAAATATATGAATGGATTGTGTTTTAAATTTATTTTCATTGTTTTTATCAAGTATTATATAACATGAATACAAATATTTAAGGTCAAAGTTGTACAATAAAGACATCAAAAGTCAACACTGGACAATAATTATGAGACGGAAGTAGTAATTTTTAATTTAAGAAAAAAATCTTAAACGGGTCAGCGGGTCGACTCGCTTAATTTATTTTCAACCCAAACCTGACTTGTTTAATAAACGGGTTAGATGAGTCGACTCAAACCCGAACCAAAATTTATTTAGGCTTAACCCGAACCTGTTAATTTTCGTGTCGATTTCAAGTTAGATTTTGCGTCTGGTCAAAATTGCCACCCCTTAAAGAGATGTTGATAAATCTTGGCAGCCATGATATCTCATGAAAGTTGTAGTAACTTCTTTTGACATAAAATAAAGTTGTAGTCAACGACTTTAACGTTATGTGCATAGCAAATCAAATTAATCTTCATTAACACAAAGACAAATTAATCTTCTCATAAAAGTTGTAGTAACTTCTTTTGACTTGTTTTTTCCTTTTCTTTTTTTTAAACATTTACCTTGTATCTGTATCGTTTTACATTAACCCGTGATCTATGTGTGCAACCTGTGTTCAAGTTGTTAATGTTGGATTTTACTAATCATAACAATTATAGAAAACACATAAACATCATCAAAGCATGCAGCGGAAGTAATATGAATAATACTTGTAAATTAATTAACCGAATTAAAAGAACATGCGTACCTTTTAACAAATCAAGAACACACGATATCAAGAATAATGAACAAAACCCTAAACCCTAAAATTAGGGTTTATATAATTCGACCCCTTTAGATGTCGAATACCAAGATACCTACAAACACAATTGCATTTGTTCTTCGTTCTTGTACACACGTATTAGTAGCGATTTGATGCGAAAAGCTAGGTTCTTGAATCACAAATAAACCATAACACTTATTTCTTGTAGTTGGAAAATCGAATCCCGTGGGTGGGGATGGTATACGATCGGCCAAAGACAAGAGGAAATGAGAGGAGAAGAAGTTAGGGTTCTTTGGTGATCCAAGATTAGATTTAATGAATACAAGGGGTTTGTATTTATACTAATCTAAACTTGATGACCAAGTTAGGGATCCCCTTGGGCTTATGAGACCCACGACCGGCCTAGGGCTCCCAAGAGGGGTTCTAGATCCTTCTCGTCTTCTATTTTCATCCTTAGTCCTTTAATGTTACATTTAACGACCATTAGTCCAAACTCGTTAAATATTAACATTCGTTAAGTGTTTATTTCGTGACTAAATAATTAATAATAACATTTATATATTAATTATTCTAAACATCAATTCTCATACGTAATGTGTGCAATCCCGAAGTCTCGAGTTCGAATCCGGTCATACTAATATTAATAATTATCCATAAACCTTTCAGTTAATAGCGATTAAGCTTTCAACAACGTATATTAAAAGTGTATTTGAGGTGGTATTTATAATATGTAAAGTGGTAAGTTTTTCAAAAAATTTTTTTTTTTTTTTTTTTTTTTAATGTCAAACAGTAACAAAATTTTGAAACAAGTGTGTTTTTTAAAATCCGTTGGATTTACACCCGATTTTGTTTTTTTTTTGCCTCGACCGATGTTCGACCTACAAGCCACACTCGCAACGTCCGACTTTCAAGTCGGTTGACATATACGACCGACCAATTTTCTCAGGTCCACTGTGACAAGCCTTATGTTCACACAACTATTTCAGCTTTGTGATTGGTGTTTAGTTTTTGTTTTTGTAAACATTGTCATATTATTCTGTTTGGAACAACACTAATCACAAAATAGTTTCTAACAAATCGTTAGGAAAAGGTAATCATCAACATTTACTTTAAATGACTATCTTTAAAAGAACTAAGTATCTAATAATGTAACTTTATATATGCAATAGCGTGGTACTGGAAGCTCGTTGACTCACATGCTACATCTCATTTCTCATAAGATGCAGAAGGTCACGTTCATCGTTTAGGATGAAAACTTGTTCAACAACATAAAACCCAATACTTTTTGCATACATGTGTTTTTAAAGGACGTTGACATTCTATATCATAACTATTTTCATGTCCCGCTATATGCCGCTCTAGCGGAATTGAGTACTGTCAAATTGATGAGGTTTTTTCTGTTTAAAGTATCTAAGGAGGGCAATCATTTTTTACTCAGATCTCATTCGATTAATCTCGAAATCGTTTTTGATCTTTCCTCGACCACCTCACATGTAGGCATCTAGTGGTGTGAGTAAACTAAAAACTTACCACTAGAGCATTTAGTGATGGTTAAAATTGAGTGTTCTTGTTACGATAGACGTTTGCTAACTTTGTTTACGTACACGTTACATAAAACCCTTTTGCATGCATTTTAAAGCTTATTGTACAAAAATGTAACTTATTTGTCATCTTTTTGAGTTGTATGTATTATTGTTAGAATCATACGAGTTAATAACTTTTTTATTTTGATTATACTTTGTATCGATTGATGTGTTCTTGGATATTGAACAAGTATTTTTAGGAATCAAATCACGTATATATAAAAATCAATACACATAATAATTGAAATTTAAAAAGTTAGTTTGTTAAATACTTCGAACCTAATAATTTTACATTCAAGTTTAAAAAAGTGACAAGTAAAGAGTTTTTTACTACAATTTATCTTTATATAAAATTACCGATATGTTTAATAATATTATCTATTGTATGGCATCATTTACCAAATTTAATAACAATAGTTATTTTTTTAGTTTAATGGGAAGAGATTCAGTGAGAAAAATAATTAAAATAGAAAGAATAAGAAGAATTTTCAGTCACGCATTCCAAATAAGAGTGAGAATCTTAAGGGGAAATGCATTTATTTTTGTATATGCATCTAAAATTTGTAGTTGTTGTTTCTTCTCATTCTTTTTATTTTAATTTTACTTCTCATTTGATCCTAACTCACTAATTACAAATCGGAAATAAAGAAAAGAAAACTCCACATGAACAAATGAACAATACAACATTTCTTTTATAATATCATGTACGTGTGAGTCATTATAGAAAAACATATATCATTTTCAGTTGTTAGGGTTAGGGGTGGCAATTCTCGACACGACACTATAAACGACACGAACCCGACATGAAGTTAAACAGGTTTGGGTTGAGAATAAATAGGTTTGGGTAAAAAACGGGTCAACCCGTCTAACCCGTTTAATAAATGGGTCGTGTTTGGGTTGAGTAAGTATTAAACACGTCAACCCGTGAACCCGTTTAAGTATATAAGATCTTAAAAATAAATTATATAACCTGGTTTTTATGTTGGATGTGGATTAAATGTATTTTGTTATTTACTTAGTATGAGTGAATTATAATTTTATACCTTAGATATAATGAAACTGACGCTTGTAATTCAGAAAATTGTCGCATAGTTATTTGTATGTTATTCTTATCATATTTTAGATCCTAATATCATTTTTTGCATTTAAACTAGTTAAATCGACAAACCACCAACTTTATTCACTGCTTGACATATTTACTTAAATGGGTTAAACGGGTCACAAATGGGTTACACGTGTTATGCAGGTTTGGGTTAGGGTTGAGTTTCTTGACACGATTAATAAATAGGTCGTGTTTGGGTAAAGGCTATACTAACCCGCCAACACGCGAACCCGAATAGGTTAACACGAACACGACTCGATTGCCACCCCTAGTTAGGGTGCAAGTTTAACGTTAATGTTACCTATTTTGAAAATGACTTTTTTTTTTAAGCTTGCTTTTCATCACCATGATATCATGTTGACGAAGGGATATAAGGTTGTGCGCAGTAAGATCTAACGATTGATTGATCGACCAAATTGATTGTCGATCACCTTACTGTGGCAAGTGGTCGGGTGTGTTTTTTTTTAATTGGTCTTTTGCACAATCGACTGGTATATGTTTTTTATGTGTGTGTGAATTAATTAAAAAATAATATATGTGGAGTATATTTTTTGTAGTGTAGGTTGTCTTACTGCGGCAAAAAATTGCTTGTAGATCGCTAGAGAAAAAAAACTGATATGACAAGTAAAATGAATATCGCTAACAGTTTTTACTGTGTGCAGCCTAATGTCATAAAGTAAAAGGGTACAATTAGACTTTACTTATATTATTATTATTATTAAGGAGCAATTTCTTATTTCCTTAATAAAAAACATTAAAATTTCATAATTTTCAAACATGTATTAAAATCATTGCATATTATTTATTATTAACTTGTAAGTTGAGTAAATATGATATTTTGAGGTTTATATTAGTAACATGAATTTAATATGTTATTAATCTTAATTACTCCTTCCGTTTTAAAATAATTGTTCTCCTTTGACTTTTTAAAATATTTTTTTTATCAACGTTAGTCTATAATATTTTGTAGTGTTATATTATATTTAATAAAAATTATACCAATAAAAAAATACAATTAAAAATCAATCTATTCATATATTTTGCATAAAATATTATAAAACACAAACACAAATATTTAAGATTAAATTCGATTTTTTTTTCAAAAAGTCAAAAGAGTATTAGACTAAGTTAATCCCCCATCCCCTATAATGTCATATTATTATTGAACCAATATAAATAGATTACATACACCATAAGATAATCAATATGGGCTATGTCCACTAATAACAAATAAACCTATATAAATGGGTGATCATAATAAGTAGGCTACCTCGCAGTTGAAACGGGAGGTCTTCCAACGTTCAAACTGGCTCTAAACTTAATGAATGACACTGTTAGGTCACCATGTTTGTAACACAAGCATCAATATGAAGAAGTAAGGTAAGAGATAGATCGGTTGAACAAGAACACACAATACACGAATGAATATGGAAAGGATATGCGTATGTATTGAGAGAAAATGAACAACCAACCTTCAAGTGAAGGTTTACAAGATTATTTATAGGGGAAGGAGCTAGGGCAACACTACTAACTCCCTTCCTTTCTTATGGGCTTGGGCCAAAGCTTATGGGCTTTCTACATAAGCCTTACCTTAAGTACTAACATACAAGCCTAATTAAGCAACGTATTACATATTAATTAAAAACACTTGAATTATACTTTAGGAGTGATTCCAACAATCTCCCCCTAAGTGTTGGTAATTGATGATATGAGTGAAAACGTTGTATGTGCTAATATAATAGTTGCTTTGACGTCTTCTGACATTCTCCTTTCTTGTGAGAAGAAGTGCCTTGACTCGAATAATCTCCCCAGTGTAGGGATCTTGTTTCTTTTGAAGTATTCTGCTTTGACGTCTTCATTTTCTTTGTTCTTTGATCTTTGATCTTTGTTCTTTGTGGTGGTAGTGATAGTATGTTGTGATTATCTGCATCAGGTCCGCTTCGTTGCTCCAGTGTCTCCACGTCTTTCTTCAACATGCTCACACGTTCTTTAACTTTGGATTTCAGTACTGATGTAGTTTTCTTAGTCTTTAAACTTTGTAGATTCTTTAATTTTGACGAAGAATCATTCTGACTTTGTGTTGCCTTTTGAGAGAACTTCAATTAGTGTTGTTGTTGGTATGAGCATGTGAAGAATCTGCACGATCTTTTCCACCCGTGAGCATCCATAAGAAGAAAACATAAAACATGGGTTAGAAATAATCCAGCGCTTACAAGTTTGAACTTCGAGTGTGTTAACAGCATAGTGTGAAAACACTCCTTGGTGAGGAGGTTTGACCCGTCAAGGTTCATGTCTACCAAGAGTTTCTCGAATGGTACATTCTACTAGGACAAGTCCTTTGCGAGACACGTTTACATCACTAGCGAACTAGTTTGAAATTATTACCCATCCCGGACAAGTCTTTTCGAGTTACTAACATTTAAGAGCTCGTCAATTCATTGGTTAAGTCTTTTTCACGAAGATTCAATAGCAATTCACAACATATTTCTTATCACATAATTTTCTCCCCTCAAAATGGCATATAAATGTTATTTTTGACAAAATTTTGATATCGAATATGACCATTTCGAGTTTTGTGGGAAGATTACCACGAAGAACAATTTTGTGAACAAAGTTATTAAACAAATACTCCCCCTCAACAAGTGATATTAACTTTTGAGGTTTTGAAAAAATCATAAGGGGAAGTACTTGTCTTTTTGAGCAAGAAAAATGAAAGTTTTGATTAGTTTTACTCAAAAGTAAGAAGCTTTCGCTCCTTTTATAGGATTGTGGCACTGATGCGTACCATAGGGTCCTTTCATGACAAGTACGGGTTGTACACTGTTATGTGTGTACAAGCCATAATGAATATATCAAACAAACAAAATCACAATCAAGAATGTTAAGAAAGTACCCAATGATTACACACGACCAACTACTTTCTGAGGACGTTGGTATGTCTGAATCGGGAAGCTTGGTCTTTCTCCCACATAGCTTTCCAACCGTCGCATCTGATCTCGATGAATCAACCTTTTATCAATCCTAGAGATAAACCGAAGAACATCCTTGCGATCCTTTGAATTCCAACTCTCCGTCTGAATTGTACCCAACTCAATGACCTTCAATCGATAAGCCAATCCATCTCGAACCATCTTCAGGGTGGCGTCGTAGAACTTGTGAATTTCATCGAAAGCCATGAAGCAATTATGATGATTTTCACTTTGGTAGACAAACCCAAACTTTGGTTTATAAACGATTTTCTACTGAGGTTCTTGATTGATTTCGTTGAAGTGTAGGAGTGGGGCGATGAGATTGAGTTGTTTTTGGTAAGATTCGACCCCGAGTTAGAGATCTTCAACACGCTCTTAGATTAGATGCATATGAAAACAGGGAGTGCATTAATGTAATTGATTTAAATTTCGGTTGAGGTTCAGGTTGGGGCTCAGGTATGTCGTAATCCTCACCACCAGTGTATGTAAAGTGATCAATGATTTTCACCATTGGTGGTGTGGTTTCTGAAACCCTTGGTTGATCAGATGGTGGTGGCTCTGTAGCTTGTTGTGTAGTGGTGAAAACCTGCTTAACCATTTGTCGAATCATTGGATGGAGTTACCTTCTTAACATATTTTGTTGTAGACTTAGTTGTTTCTTTTGTTGATGGAGGTGATGATTGAGATGATGATTTGGGTTTGGTGGAAGTGTCAAAAGGTGATTCAGAAGACTGTTGAGGTATGTGTGTTGGATTGTCAACTATGTGGTTGTCTGATTCCTTCTTTAACTTTTCCTCTTCAACTCTAACAGCTTCTTCAGCCTCTTTTCGCATCATTTCCTCTTCAGCCACCAAATTATCATCATCATTGACTCTTTCATCCTTATCATGATCGTAATCTCCTTCATCATATATTTCCACATCTTCACCATGCTTTTCTTTTTGCGGTTGTTTTAGTTGTTGTTGTGGTTGCTTCATTTCAACATTGTAGTAGCGGTGACACCACGATCCTTACCGGGTTGATTAACGGATCGGATGGGGTGAGAGTTGTTGCAATGGATCTTCCATAAGTGGAGGACTCTTTGCTTGACCCTCGCCCCCACTGGTTGACAAACGGAAAGGTTGAAGCATGAAATTCCGTCCTTTTCGCTTTAATGTCTTACGAAATTTTCATTCTTCATCCATTAAATCATACTCATCATCGAGAAAGAAGTCGAGATTGAGGATGACTTTGTGAGCATGTATTTGAATGGATGTTGCGAAGGATGACCACGACAATTCGCAAGATGATTACGAGCATATGAAGTTGTTGAAGATGACACGAGATTGTTCTTGCCAATTGTTTTGTCGTATCCAGTGGGAATGTGTTTGCCATCGTGAGCTCAATTTGGGGCATTGATGTTTGCTTGATTTGCGACCATTTTGTGATCCGAAAGTCATTAGACAAATAGATAGACATATGGAAGCAGAATGTGTTTGTTTTAGTCGAATTATTATCTAATTACTTGTTTGATGGTAACATGTTTATGTTAGTTACAAGTCCTAAGTCACATTTGTCCAATTGTTTGAAGTTGAAGTGAAAAGTTACGTGAACATGTTAATTTTGAAATTTCAAAGTCCAATTATTAAGCAACACACAACATATTAACATTTGTAAGCTTATATGAAACATCGGTATTTGTGACTTATCGTAACATTTAACAAGTAACATATGCGTAACGGGCCAAAATGTAGTGAGCAGTGGGTTATGTGTAACAAGGATCCTTATGCGTAAGAAAGAAGCTTATGCGTAGGAGTAAGCTAAAGCGTAAGACCAAGCTTATGCGTAAGAGTTTCTTCTGGCGTAAGACAAGTTCAAAGGCTTTAGGCTTCGGCGTGGGAATAAGCTAGATGTTACGCGTATAGTTTTACTCGTAAGAGTAAAGCTTATGCGTAACAAGCCTTGTTTATGAATATCTTTCCAAGATACGCGTAATCCACTGTAAACCTCTTATGCGTAAAAGTTATCGTAAGATTTCTCTTAGGCGTAACCTACGCATAAAGTAATCATAAGCGTAGCGGTTTGAACACCTAATGATTACGACATTACGAATAATTAACTTTGTTAAATATAAACATGAAAACTTGATATGATTAATTCCAATCATCTTTTAGATCTCAAAGCAAGCACAAGAACATATCAGATACACACAGAAAGACTTAGGCGTAAAATTACTTAAACCCTAAACCCTTAATCTACGCGTAAGAGATATAGCTACACAAATCAAACAAGAATGTTTCTGGAATGTCCTAGATGTCATATGAGTGCAATAGAACAAGATATATCACATTTCCACCACTGAATCAGAAGATTCATGGGATATGAACCTTAAAAACCTAAAACTTAAATTCTTACAGTTAAGATGTTTTTGGGCTAATTTAAAGGTTCAAAACATGCATATATACTTATTCTAACACTTTCTTGACCACCTAATAACATATCACATAATAGAAAAAACCCTAAATGAGCGCAAGAACCCTAGAATTCAAATTAATGAAATTTAAGATTCTGGATGGTTTTGGACAATTGAAACAAGTTTAATAGACACTAAGAAAGGTTTTAATATAACTCATTTCAATCCAAACACTTTTATGCATAAACACCCAATTCGTTCGAGTGAACTATTTTCCAAAATCAGTTTAAAGATTTTTAACCGTTGGATTTGAAAGATTTTTGAAATCCTTGTTTAGAATCTTGATCAAAGCAATTTAGAACTTATAGATTATGAGCGACTTGAGCAGTTTTGAAGATTTGATTTGGGCGTTTGATCTTGGTGGTTGTTAAGGAGTAAATGCACATGAAGTGGTGCATTGAATGTTTTAGGAGAATGTTTTTGTTAAAATTAATTTTTCAAACTTGACACATTTGGCCCCTTAACCTCAAAGAGGTTCCAACCAAGATCCTTTAACTCCCATTTTGGTTACACAAAACATATTTAGGCAAGAAACATGACGATACTCTCCCTTGACATTTGAAATAAAGAATTTTGTAAACATTTGAGTCTGAGAAGGGTATTTTACATGATAAAGTATCCACCACTTAATAAGAAACAACGTAATTTTGGTAACATGCAAGTACAAGGTTTTATGAAACATAAAATATTTACTTTCTCCCCTCAACACTTGTTAGGAAAAATGGTGAAAGATTTGATGGAACACGTGTTGATGAAGATTTGTACTTGCGATGTTTGGTTTTGATAGAAATTTATATAGAAGAATATTTTTGGATTTTATCTGATTTTATATTTTTGTATTTTGTTTTTGAAAAATATTTACGAAAGAGGTTTTGGTGTTTGACTGGTTTTAAGAATGTGTCAAAAGCTCATCCAGTTCCTCTGGAGTCAAACACCTCATACCAATCCAGTGGACCAACTCAGTAAACCTAGCAGGAGCTACGGCTTTGGTGAGAAGGTCTGCCAGTTGGTATTCAGTACCCACAAAGTATAATTCAAAGGTACCCTTTTCCACATGCTCCTTGATGAAATGATATCGAAGATCGATGTGCTTTGATTTCGAATGTTGAGCGAGTTGCGAGATCGCAATAGCACTTCGATTATCGCGATACATCGGGATTACATCAAACACGTAACCATAGTCTTTGAGTTGTGTTCTCATCCAAATGACTTGAGCACAACACGACATGGCTACATATTCTTCTTCCGTTGAAGACAACGATGTACAATCTTGCTTCTTCGATTGCCATGACACCGGTTTATCACCAAGAAATTGTAATGCTCTCAAGTACTTTTCCGAGAATCTAAGCAACTGCGTGATCGGCGTCTGAAAAAGCTATTAGTTCAAAACCGAATCCCCGGATACGGATCCCCAAGTTAATGGTTCCCTTTATGTATCGAGGATTCTTTTAGCCTCGAGAGGTGAGTTTCGATTGGTCGCGATCGATAGCGGGAACAAAGATATCTGACAAAGACAATATTAGGTCTCTTGGTCATTAAATACATGAGAGACCCAATGATACTTGGTATTTGGTAGGGTCAACCAATTTCCCATGCAAATCGTCCGGTTTCTTGGTATGTGCCATTGGGTGGCATAGGTATCACGAGTTTGCATTCCATTTTGTTTAAAATTTCAAGGACATATTTGGGTGACTCAAGAAAATACCACGGGGTGATTGATGAACTTACGGTCCTAGAAAGAGCGTAAGTTCACCCATCATGGACATTTCAAAATGTTTTTCATAAGTTTTGAAAAGCGTTTGAGTACTTTAGATGTGTTGACCCAAAATGATGTCATCCACATAAATTTAAGCGATTAAAATGTGTTCCCGTGATATTGTATGAAAAGTGTTGGGTCGACCGATCCTTTAGTGAAATTATTGGCAATAAGAAAGGATGATAACTTATCATACCACGCCCGGGGGCTTGTTTGAGACCGTAGAGAGCCTTGTTCGGTTTATAGGCGTGATTAGGGAACTCGGATCCATTAATCCTTCCGGTGGTGACATAGAACGTTTCTTTCGGTTTTCCATTTAAGCGGTTTGGCGTCCATCCGAAAGACCTTTATGTTCATGTGAGCGCGAATGCGAGAAAGATCGAGCGACCTCAAGTCTAGCAACGGTGCGAATGATTCCTCATAATCAATCCTTCTTCCTGTTTATAACCCTTAGCCACCGGGCGTGACTTATTTCGGATAACCGTTCCTTGACATCCAACTTGTTTTTCCAAATCCATTTGAGACCAATAACATAGACCCTGTTGGTTTTGAACCAATTCCCATACTTCAAGACGTTTAAAGCGATTAAGTTCTTCTTGCATGGATTCAATCCGGTTGTCGAGGTCATTGCTTCTTTAATTTTTTGGGTTCCGATTGACAACGGTAAGTACATAAATGCAATGTTCACCATCGATCTGAAGGCGTTGTCTAATTCTGTTGGTTGATTCGGGTTTCCAATGATGTTCAGGGGATGGTCTTTAGTCCAACGATGTGTCGAGGTTGATGTTGATATACATTACGCAAATTTGGAGGATTCAAATGACTTGTAGATGATTCCGCAACATTAAGTGGCGAAACATTTGCAAGCGGGTTGAAGAACGCATTTGGATCATAATCTGCGGTGGGGTACATCATTGTTCAAAAGATCATCGGTGGTTCGGCGTCATTGGAGGCGGTTTGTTCATTGTTGTTGTAGAATCAGCGGTGGTGCTTCTCAGCGATAGTTGTTGTAGCAGTGTATCGGTATTGGATTATGATCGGGTTGAGACGGTGAAACATTTGATACATCCGGAGCATGTTCATCAATATCATCACTAAACAGAGAAGCAAATAGATGTTCCATTTGACGTCGAGTAAGTTGTAAACTAGGTTCGGTGATGATGGGGTTTGAGGAAGTTTAGACGGTTATGTCCGGGTTCCAAGTGTTATGCTCGAAGCCATTGTGAATATAAGCGGAGAAATGATGTAATAAGTATGGCGATTAGCTTCCCACGATGAGCGAAGTTTCGAATCGACTTCCCCAATGACAAGCTGTCTTTAGCGATTTGAAACATTGATGAAGTCGACATTTCCTCTAACTTTTGAAGTTTTCGATGCTGTGGAATTTGTAGATGAGCGATAAACCACACAATGTGAATCGACTTATTGCGAAAAATCCGTTCGGGGTAACATACAAGAAATCAACAAAATCTTCTCACTAATGTAGATGCTTCACACCAAACAAACCATGAAAGGCGAAATGAAATGACTTCCTCACGAATGTTGCGGTTCATCGAATAATAATTACGTAAGTATGCAATTTCTCGATAAAATAACCATGTGTGAGGCATCATATCATCATATTTACGTAACTCCACACACGATAACCACGAGAAAGTGAGGCGATAACACCAAAGTGAGACGTTTGAACCACATATCGTCTCATTTCTTCCCTAATTGAAGAAATCCAAGAAGAGATAGGGTTTTCATAAGCGACATCAAGGAAACAATGAACACCTACACTATCTTCCCCGATGTTTTCATTGAATCGAATCATACACCACGTATGTTGATGATGAATTGGAGCAATGAAACCATACATAAGGAGACAATGAAACCATGTATGTCCGATTACTCGAACAAGTGTGAAGTACCATAAGTATCACGAGAGAATCAACTGTCGATAAATCTTACATTCATTATGTTGATCATCGGTTTGTGTCATTGTTGTAGGAAGCAATTTGTTCTTACATTGTCGAGATTCAATTGGAGGTGCAACTACAAAGAAGCGGTTGTTGTGGTAGTTTCGGTGTATCGGAAATTAGAGTATAGTCGGGTTGTCGGCGTGAAACATTCGATACATCTTTGTGGAAAACTAGAAGGGGGTTGAATAGTTTTACCAATTTAAAACTTCCTTTTAAATATTTAGATCGACTTATGTCAATCTATTTGGTTGTTTATGTTGGACGTTGATAGATAGATATATAAGCGTGTAATGAAAGATAAAGAGTAAAAGCACATCACCACGACACAAGTTATTTATAGTGGTTCGGCTACAAGGACACCTTCCTTGCCTTACTCCACTCCCGAGTCACCTACTCGAGAGTTCGTAAACACTACACCAATCTCCTTATGGCGGAGAAGCCTTCACAACGTCGCTTAACCTTTTTCCGGTACAAAGCTAAATACCGAGTTCCTTCACACCAAGGCGAACCACACCTATCACAACGTCGCCTACCCTTTATATGGTGCTAGGCTAACCACCGAGTTCTTTCACACCAAGGAGAACTAATCCTATCACAACGTCGCCTACCCTTTATTAGGTACTAGGCTAAGCACCTAGTTCCATTACTATGGAGGAACTACTACCCTTCACGACACAACACCTAATCTCAAGGAGATCCACTCCTTGTTACAACATCATCAAGGATATCACCATCCTTGGAAATGAACAAATACTTATATGTATAACGATGCACCTCATCGATTATACGACCTAGGCATTCTTCCCAAATGCAACTTGATTTGATTCTTGGCATCCTTCACTAATGCCTTTGACACAACGCTTGGCACCCTTCACTAATGCCTTCGTCTTGACACCTTTAGCATTCTTCACTAATGCTTTGACACGGATGATGAGCACTTTCACTAATGCTTTCATCTTGACACTTTCGGCATTCTTCACTAATGCCTTCAACCCAACATCTATGGAGAAAGGAAGAACTATCAACAAGAGAACCTTAGTTATCTTGATGATGACGAAGCATGGCAACTCATGGACTTGAGCTTGCTCGTCTTCAAGAAGTGGTGATCTTGCCTTTAAGAGGAACCTAGAAGATCACACAAAACAAAAGACAAACTACATAGATCACTTGGATCCGAGGTTAGAGGTTATAATACTTGGGAAGTATGTATGTAAAGTGATAAGTAGAAAGGAAGAAATGGCTCTATTTATAGAGAAAATTCTCTAATGTTCCCGGATCCCACGGATCCCTTTCACTGGGATCCGGCTAGCACAAAGCCGAGGATCCGTGGGCGCTCCTCTTTGCCCATGGGTATTTTTGGTTATGGGTCATGGGTCATGGGTTATGGGTTGATCCATGGTTTTCTTTCTAGATACAATGTATCTTAAGTATACAATGAACTTGGTTAAGTGGTATATATAAAACCATGGGTTATGGGTCAATACCATTTGCTAGTTTTACCCATTTTAGTATATACATGTTTTTACCCATTTTAGTATACTTAGTTTAAGTATATGCTAACCCAATATGTAAACACTAGTTGTTGTACATATGTATTTAAATCATAAAATCACTTATACTTGTTTTAGTGTTTTATGTGAAAGCGTAAGTGTGTTAGGAAACTATTAACTCAAACTATTTACGTATTTTATTTGTTTCGTTAAAATGATTTTACGTTTGTTATCGACAAAACATTAGAAGATCGTAAAATATAAATAAACGTTTTACGGCTTATTTGTATTAACAATCTCCCCTTTTGTTGATGACAAAACATAAAATTATTTTAAGGAAAAGCTAAAATTGTAAAAGTTTGAATTTGTAGTTTTACTTTCTTCTCCCCTTTTGTCGAAACAAAAGTGTTAAAAGAAACTAACACAATTTTTATAAGAAAAGGTATGTAAAATGTAAAGAGAGCAAGTGGCGGAATGGTACTCGTCTTAACTCCCCTTGACGAGTCCATCCCTTTGAAAGGCGTCAAGGACATGACGTAAAATAAACTAATTGTGTTTGCAATTATGTTTGCAAATGGTTCGTCTAAGTGACGAAAACGTGCTCCCCCTTGAAGATTGCAAAGTTGCAATGGGGTGTCATGAAGTATAGTCCAAAATCGGATTAAGTTGCAAATGTTTTTGCAATATCGTTTGACACAAAGCTCCCCCTAGCTTTATGGTGTCAAAATCTTCATGTGTTATTTTGAAAATCTACAAAGTAAAGGTTAGAAAACAAGAGTATAGTGCATAATTTCCTGCAAATAAAACTCAAGTTAGTAGAAATTTGTGCTTCTGTACCACGGATCCCACGGATCCCTTTTTGTAGGGATCCGGCTAGGCATTTTGTAGGGATCCGGCTATCTGGTGACAGTTTCTTCAGCAGTGAAGATGTGTCAAACAATGCTAGTGTGGAGACAATATATGTGCAATAAAGAGCACAACGCACAAAATAATCAAAGCATATAAATGTTCATTCAATAAAACAAGAGATAACCAAACAAATCTCTAAAACTAAGAGAATGAACTAGGACATACAAGTACCACTAAATACTAACTAGTTACTAGACTTAAAATGCTAAAATGTGCATGAGTCTAGGGATGAGTGGACTTGTTGATTTGATCCAACTTTGCAAGAAGATGATTAAACATGAAATGTATCTCATTTCGTACTTCTTGAACAAGTCCTTGAGTGTTTAGACAATTTGGACAATTATTGTCTTGGTTTGAACCGGAGGGAAATGGATATTTTGAGGAGGCTCAATGTGTGTTTGCGGGTCTTCATTTTGAGAGGTAGGAAGTGGTTCTAAAAATGAGGGTGGTAATGGAACTTCTTCCATATGATCAAGGTTGTTCCTTGTCTCCCATGATGGGCTAGTTGGTGTTGTAGGTGGTTCCCTATTTAACGAAAAGGTTGGTGAATGGGAGTTTCTTTGTGGTGAATGAAATAATGAATAGATGTTTGGGTGAGGGAGAGGCTCATTCGAGGAATGTAGACCATGCTCAATGAATGATGGTTTTGATGGCTTGCTAGAACTAGTCAAGTTTGGTTTTGAGCTAGAGGATCCTTTCTCTAGTCCGAAAGGTTTGATACTAATCCTTGCGGTTCTCTTGGCCTTTGTTGGATGAGTTTGATGGGATGGGGTTCTAGTATCATTATCTCTAGTGGGGATGTTTGGTGGAAGATATTTCATGGATCATTTGACCCTTTCTTTTGGTTGATCCTAAGGTTGTGGAGTTGTTGCTAAGAGTCTTAGTCATGGTGATGATGATGCTAATGTGATCTTCTAATTGCTGAGTTTAGGAAGGTGAGTGAGGATGGTGCCTTAAACCTAAGGTTGTTTGGTTTATAAAGGATAATTTGAATTAGGAAATTAAATTCTTGGCCACTTAGAGGACTAAGCATGCTCTTGAGGTTTTGATCAGCTCTAGGAGGATAATTAATGAATGCTAAAAGTGGTTAGAGAACCAAAAGGTGACTTGAATTTGAATATGGAAGCTGATTTATGCTTTATGCATCTACGGATCCGCGGATCCTCTCGTGAGGATCCGCTGGTTAAAGACCGAGGATCCGGCTATCGACGAGGTTTAGATGAAATCATTATGCTTTTGTAAGGTTTATTATTAATGGATTTTGAGGTTTTGACTTAATTTTGAAGTCTTTAGTCGTTGGATATCTTAAATCCTCAACCATAACAAGTAATGGTGCTTAATGATGGTTTGGCCAAGAAAATTGACCTTGGGTAGTCTAACTATATGTTTGACAAGGATTCCATTTAATTTGATGTGGAGAAATGGTGATAACAAGTCCTAGAAGTCAGATGATGTCCTAAGAGGAATTTACTAAAATCTTTAAAAATAAAGAGAAATGAAAAACTAATTTTTGAGCCTAATTTTGAGTCAAAGATGATTGAGATCAATTTGCTAAAATTAAAAGATATACCTAACTAAGTGCTATCAAACGTGATAGATAATGTGTGAGTGTTGGAGCGGAATTATGGTGAGTTTTGACTAGTTGATAAATCAAAAATATTTTGAAAATATATCCTAGATAAGCCATGGATGAGGGTGAGGTTTTCAATTATTTGAGGAAGACTTAGTTGGCTCTAGTATCTTATGTTTGACTTGTTTGAGGTGATCTAGTAGACTATTTTGATGTAGCCAAATCTTTATTGCATATCAGATGCCACGGATCCCGCGGTTCCCTTATGGGAGGGATCCGGCTAGTTCAAAAGATGGGATCTGCCAACTGCAGATCAGAGAGCTTTCAGGAAATGTGCAACTTTGCACTTTATAGTAAATGCTTTTCCTAGTTGTTTCTATGGGGACTAAATGCAAGTTCACAACTAATATAATGTACATCAAAGTAGGAAGAGCCAAAATTCCTAGAATGAGTGACGACGACCACTAAAGGGGTCGTAAAATCTCATTTTCCAAATACCTAAGTTAGGATTGTTTAGTGCCAAGATATGGCAATACCTACATACTACGAGCATAGTTTAAAGTGTTTACAAACCATTGTTTGAAATTGTTCATCATACATTTGAGTTCTAAGACCTTACCTTTCTTCTCCTTCTTCACTTCTTCACCCGTCCTCCACTCTTTATCAAACTATCTTCACTTCTTCTTCCTCAAGAAATTGGCGAAGCATTTGAAGATTCCCTTGGTTTGTTGCCATTCGGGTGATTCATTAGGGATGTTTGGCAATTGGTTAATGTAGTCCAAGGGGTCAAGATCGATATTTTCAAGTGGGTTGCTACTACTCCCTTCACCTTCTCCTTGCCTCTCCCTTTCGTCCGAGGAATCCGTGGGTGGGTGTGGCCTCTTGCCTTCCACCATGAACCTTGTTGTTCTACCCTCGGTTAATGGTACCATAACCTTATTGCAAAAGCTATGATCCAAGGATTGTGGGGAAGGGTCTAATGCAAAGATGAATTTGGCAAGACGGGTTAGAAGCATTGCATACGGAAGCACCATCTTGTCCATGCTTCTTACACTTGCCATTCTCTTGACCATGTAGTAGGCAATGTTGAAGCGAGTCTCGGTCACAAGACAATAGATCATGAAGCTTAGACATGCGTTGGGGTGATCCTTGTTTCCTACTAGACACACCACATTCTCCCTTATCACATCTTCCCATTTTCTATACAACGCATACATCTCGAGAGCTCCATTTGGAAAGGATCTCTATAGATCACTTTCGACTTCCTAGTAACTCTTGATGGGGATGCTCTTGGCATAAACACGGTATCCCTTACCGTGGTTGCTTCCGGGATTGTTGCGTGATAAATGTCGTGATGATCAACCATAGAGTGTATCTCCTCCAACGACCACTCATTAGAATACATGCAAACACCATCATGTGGCACCCCTATTATTCTTCCAAACTCCTCAAGTGAGAGGGTGAACTCTTGTTCATTTATGGTGAATTCAATTGAGATGGACCCATCATCATTTCTAATTATACCCATAGTCTTGTAGAACTCAAGCACAAAGACCGGGCAAATTTGCTCGTTTATATCCAATAAACAATCAAACCCAATAGTTCCAAATACTTCCCTCATGTCGGTATTTGCAAGGAATGATGGATCAACAACTCTTCCTTCATGAAAGAGTCTCCTTTCAAGCAACTTAAAGGCTTTCCTATCGTCCGGACTTAATCCACTTTTCCTATGGTACATGGGTATGTAGTGAGCGGTGTCTTGGTAATCTTGTTGCTTGTTGCTTGGCATGATGTTCCTAAACAATACAACCACAATGTGGTGTTAATGGTGAATAGTAACCTAGAGGGTTTGATCACAATTTTGCTCTCATCATCTTTGTTGAGTTCAAGAAATGTGTTTAATTTGTATTAACAATGTTAATTCTTTGATTTAGATTATCTTAGAAAACAATGTGGTGACAAATTATGATAAACCCATTTGAACCCAACTCTTAAAGATGAAGAAATTGTAATCTTAGAAATCAAGGAATTAACTTAACAATGTAGTGAAGATTGTACTTACACAAGTGATTGTTAAACTTGAGAGGAATGATCAAATTGCTCCTATGAACAGTACCTGGTTTTGTTCGTGAGTCTTTGAGGTGAGTATTATTGTGGAACATCCACAGTGATCATTCTTGAGCATATACTGTCTTCTGTTGCACGGATCCCGCGGATCCCTCTCATTTGGGATTCGGCTGGTATAAACGAAGGGATCCGGCATGACAGCAAAAGTCAGCTCAAACATTCCTTGATAACTTTGGTTTGGGAGTTCTAAAACGCCTAGTGATTTAATGTTAAGGCTCTAAAACTTGTGGTTTGCGGTTTTGACGATTTAATACTATTCCTATTAGACGAGGTTCCCTTTTTAAGAATTAGTCATAATTCTTGGGAAGCTTTTCAAACATTATAATAAAATCCCATTTTATCATAATATGAGAAATTTCACATGGATAATTTTTGACATAGATGAAGTGTCAATAAATCCTTTGTGATGAATAATGATTGAGGTTATCGAATAACCAAGATATCATTATTACGAGTAATGTAGTCTATAAAAGTTAGTCGAAGAATACTATCTTGATGATGACTATAACATGGATAACTACTTGAACAATTACTTAATAAATTATGCAAAAAAATAAAAGTAAGTAATTAACGATCATACCTTTGCTAAACATTCTTTGTAAGAAAAGAAGTATTTAGATGTTTTGTGATCTTCTTGGAATCTTCAGATTTATGTTGTGAGAATGACAACACTAAACATTCTTTTTGCGAAAAGAAATATTTAGATAGATTCATCATGATCTTCTTTGTAACTCCAAATTCAAGTATGGATAATGCTTAACAAAAAAAATGTTAGAGCATTCTATCATTGTCCAACAATAAACAATATAATGATTTATTAAAATATGACAAAAGGAATCCTTCTTTGTAGTTTTCAAACATACATGGATCGTATCAAGTTTTTAAAGTACAACATACTCTAAGAAACTTGGTAACGAAGCTCTGATGCCAATTGTGGAAAACTAGAAGGGGGTTGAATAGTTTTACCAATTTAAAACTTCCTTTTAAATATTTAGATCGACTTATGTCAATCTATTTGGTTGTTTATGTTGGACGTTGATAGATAGATATATAAGCGTGTAATGAAAGATAAAGAGTAAAAGCACATCACCACGACACAAGTTATTTATAGTGGTTCGGCTACAAGGACACCTTCCTTGCCTACTCCACTCCCAGTCACCTACTCGAGAGTTCGTAAACACTACACCAATCTCCTTATGGCGGAGAAGCCTTCTGGCGCCGCTTAACCTTTTTCGGTACAAAGCTAAATACCGAGTTCCTTCACACCAAGGCGAACCACACCTATCACAACGTCGCCTACCCTTTATACGGTGCTAGGCTAACCACCGAGTTCTTTCACACCAAGGAGAACTAATCCTATCACAACGTCGCCTACCCTTTATTAGGTACTAGGCTAAGCACCTAGTTCCATTACTATGGAGGAACTACTACCCTTCACGACACAACACCTAATCTCAAGGAGATCCACTCCTTGTTACAACATCATCAAGGATATCACCATCCTTGGAAATAAACAAATACTTATATGTATAATGATGCACCTCGTCGATTATACGACCTAGGCATTCTTTTCAAATGCAACTTGATTTGATTCTTCGGCATCCTTCACTAATGCCTTTGACACAACGCTTGGCACCTTTCACTAATGCCTTCGTGTTGACACCTTTAGCATTCTTCACTAATGCTTTGACACGGATGATGAGCACCTTTCACTAATGCTTTCATCTTGACACTTTCGGCATTCTTCACTAATGCCTTTAACCCAACATCTATGGAGAAAGGAAGAACTATCAACAAGAGAACCTTAGTTATCTTGATGATGATGAAGCATGGCAACTCATGGACTTGAGCTTGCTCGTCTTCAAGAAGTGGTGATCTTGCCTTTAAGAGGAACCTAGAAGATCACACAAAACAAAAGACAAACTACATAGATCACTTGGATCCGAGGTTAGAGGTTATAATACTTGGGAAGTATGTATGTAAAGTGGTAAGTAGAAAGGAAGAAATGGCTCTCTATTTATAGAGAAAATTCTCTATTGTTCCCGGATCCACGGATCCCTTCCACTGGGATCCGGCTAGCACAAAGCTAGGGATCCGTGGGCGCTCCTCTTGCCCATGGGTATTTTTGGTTATGGGTCATGGGTCATGGGTTATGGGTTGATCCATGGTTTTCTTTCTAGATACAATGTATCTTAAGTATACAATGAACTTGGTTAAGTGGTATATATAAAACCATGGGTTATGGGTCAATACCATTTGCTAGTTTTACCCATTTTAGTATATACATGTTTTACCCATTTTAGTATACTTAGTTTAAGTATATGCTAACCCAATATGTAAACACTAGTTGTTGTACATATGTATTTAAATCATAAAATCACTTATACTTGTTTTAGTGTTTTATGTTGAAATTTGTTTCGTAAGTGTGTTAGGAAACTATTAACTCAAACTATTTACGTATTCTATTTGTTTCGTTAAAATGATTTTACGTTTGTTATCGACAAAATATTAGAAGATCGTAAAATATAAATAAACGTTTTTTTACGCGCTTATTTGTATATTTGGCTCGAGTTTAAAAATTGTTTTGCATTTTAAGTTCAGAGAGATGCAATGAGCATCTAGTTTAGAAAATCTTTTCAAAGCGAGCAATGGTCATTTTGAGAAGAATGTTTTCGATTCAAGAGTTTGATTTGACGTTTGATTGAATTGTTTGCAAGTAAGGGCTCGGACATCGACGGTTATGCGGACATTGTCAACACACTGGTCAACCTCTCCTTCATTTCGAGATTAGGTTGCTCGGTATGTTGTTTCGCATTAGCGAGCGAGAATATGATCAACGATGGATTGTACCTCGACCATACATTACGTAGTCGGTGTCATAGGTGGGTACGATATCTTCCTCGACCATTTGTTCTTTGTCAAAGTTGGGCTCTATGTCGTAGGTGGGTATGATGTACGCACGTTAACATCAATATCGTCCCCGATCTGCTTCTTTGTCATCACCTTTTGATTCGTCCCTTGCTTGTCATGACAACCAAATTAGCATCCAATACTTTAGCCATATTAATTTCCTCTTCTTGAATCTCCAACTTCTGTTCATTTACACTTTTGGGATGCACTTTACTGTGAAGTACTCTTTCAGCGATTGTTTACTCAATAGCATACATGTGTTGGAGCAATATATCTTTGAAATTTTGAGTCTGCATTTGAGTGAATGCTAAGAAATACTCATTTATCATTTCAGTGTCATAGAATCGCGAATCGATGTATTGCTGAAACTGTTCCTTGAGGACTCTAAAAGCGGTTGTGGATTCATTCTCGTTAATGTCTTCATTGTTGAGTTGGAATTCAAGTTGATTCACGTTGTGAGACATTATATCAATGAAGTTGTCAAAGTCTTCTCCAAAGAGTGATGGAAAAGCTCGTTTGAATCCATACTCGAAACGAGTTCCTGCAAATTCCTTGTTTGAGAGGACCTTAAGGTGTGAATTAAGTGATCTAAACTGTTCCATGCATCGATTTATCAAATGTGTCTCAATCACATTCATCTGCGACCTTGATTGATACATTTTCACTCCCCTGCAGAAGAATCAAAGAAAGAAGGTGCAAAATCGATATAGCACACAAAAGGTCGATATAGTGAATTTCAATTTCACTCCAAAAATAATTTTGAAAAATTTGAAATTCACTATAAAATCCAATTATAAGGTTGTAATAAAAAATTCACTATAAAATCCAATTATAAGGTTGTAATAAAAATTTGAGTTTTTACAATTTTGAAGCCAAATTTGACCCGAAAAATTAGAATTTGGGCCCAAAAATTTGAATTTTTGACCAAAATTTTCACAGTTAAATCAAAATGTGAATCTCGCGTAAAAATTGAACGTTTAGTCTCCCATAGAAATTAAATTTTAATCAAATTTTCCCGCCAAAAATTGATTTTTTTTTTTTTTTTTTTTTTGGAAATACTTGTGTTGATGATGGATCTTTGTAATCGAATGAAACTAGATGTTTGTTGATGAAGTACACTTAGGCGTAGAAACCAGCTTAGGCGTAGACAGATGCTTAGGCGTAGACAAGTACCTTACGCGTAGAAAGAAGCTTACGCGTAGAGAGAAGCTTACGCGTAGAAAGAAGCTTACGCGTAGGCTTGAGATAAAAGCTTAGCTTAGGCGTAAACCAAAGGCTTAACAGTAAGAACCTTATGCGTAAGATTTCGTGGCGTAAGACAAGCTTATCGTAGAAAATTCTTATCGTAAGATGTTTACTCGTAGCTTTTATGTAGGCGTAAAACTAGGGTTTACCAAAAATCCTTTACACTTATACCAGTGTAAAAGATATCCAATGTCGAAGTGTTTTCAGGCTTATCCAAGCAAGAAAACACTGAGTAAACCAGCAGCACTGAAGATCAAATGAAGAAAAGCTTATGCGTAGACTTTGAAACCTTACGAGTAAAACTAGGGTTTTACTATACGTAGGATGAACCAACTTTTGCCAAAAACTGATTTTATGCTCAAAAGTGTTTTGAAACCAGATTTTTATGATGAAATACCTCCAAATCACAAAAATAACACAAAAGTGTGAAACTTGATGATCCAAAACACGTATTCACCTTACGCGTAGAAATGAACACACGACTAAAACCAAGCTTAAAAACAATGAAATACACGTAAAGTTTTAAACTTTTTGCCAAAAACTTAAATTTTATTACCAAATAACCTTGAAAGGACAAGAATCTTGAGTTTATAAGCGTAAAAATTAAAGTTTGTATGCGTGTGAAAGTTGTAGAACCGAGACTTACGCGTATATACTTAAACTTCAAAAACAAAACCGTTTCACCCAACTGTTTGGCGAATGATACCACTGTTAGGTCACCATGTTTGTAACACAAGCATCAATATAAGAAATAAGGTAAGAAGGATCGGATGAACACCTTACACACACACGTTAATATGAAATAGAAAGGATAAGCAAAAGTGTAATATGAAAAGTGAACAACCAACCTTCAAGTGAAGGTTTACAAGATTATTTATAGGGGAAGGAGCTAGGACAACACTACCAACTCCCTTAATTTCTTATGGGCTTGGGCCAAGGCTTATGGGCTTTCTACATAAGCCTTACCTTAAGTACTAACATAAAAGCCTAATTAAGCAACCTATTACATATTAATTACAAACACTTGAATTATAGTTTAGGAGTGATTCCAACAGACACATCTGGTAGACCTTTAGTGAATATATCGACATACTAAAAACGTAAAGGTACATATTAAATTAGGTTAATCCCCCATAATGTCATGTCATTATTGAACCAATATAAATAGATTACATATCTTGCACCATAAAATAATCAAAATGAGCTAAGTCCACGAATAACAAATAAACCTATATAAATGGGCCATGCATAATACATAGTAATAAGTGGGTTGAGATCCCTTGCAAAGTGAAAAAAAATAAAAAAAATAGAAAGCTATCGTTGATTTAGTATGTCCTCCACCACTCCTCCTTTTTCTTATTAAATTTGGTTAGAGGTATTTTTGTCATTTAACTTGTTTTCATATTCCACCCCAAATTTCAAACGAATAACTTTCAAACGACAAACTTTTACGAAAAACCGATTTCACCATAATTTTTAAAATTCGATTCTCTTTAATTTGGTATAAATCTTGATAAATATTTCAAACTTTTTTTTTACATATCAGTGGTTCTTGATTTTCTTGATTTTTGGCATTTCGGCCCTATTTTTACGCTCATAAATGTCGAATCTTGAAAAACTTAAAACATGAAAGTTATAGATTTTGTTCACTCTTTACCCGAAATTTAAATCACTCAAATTCGATGTCATATGGGTAAGATATCGCACGTTAAAGATGGTGTTTTACTCGCATTTGTTGCATCAAGGTGTTTGATGAAATGTCTAGCTTAGATTTTTAGTGTTAAAGTTGAGCTTAATGCACTAATTTTTGTCCCACAACGCATCATTAATCATTTTTCAATGTAAGATTCAAAAGTGCGTTTTAATAGTTAATGTTTTAACTATTAAAGCGATGAACCAAAGTGATGGTGATGAACCAAATTAAAGCTGTTAAAAAAAGCATAAAAGCAAAGCGATGAACCTAACTAAAGCGATGAACCAAGCGAATAGCGATGAACCAAACCGGCGAAACTATGATTGATGAACTAAACCAAAGCGATGAACCAAACCAATAAGCGATGAACCAAACCAAAAGCGAAACTATGATCGATGAACCAAACCAAGCGATGAACTAAACCAAAACTAATGAACCAAAACCAAAGCGATGAACCAAACCAAAGCGATGAACCAAACCAAAGCGAAACTATGATTCATGAACCAAAACCAAAAGCGATGAACCAAACCAAAACTAAAACTATGATTCATGAACCAAACCAAAAGCGATGAACCAAACTAAAAGCGAAAGCGTGATTGATGAACCAAAATAAAGCGATGAACAAAACAAAACAAACACCAACATGTTAAGTCGAAACTATGATTGATGAACCAAAATAAAGCGATGAACTATGTTTGATTTGGTTCATCACTTTGGTTTGGTTCATCGATTTGGTTTAATTCATCGATTGATTGATTCATCGATTCATCGATGATGAACCAAGATTAGCGATGAACAAGCGTGCATTTTATTTTATATTAACGACTAAAAAACATCACTTTTGAATCTTACATTAATAAAATGATTAATGATGCGTTGTGGTACAAAATTTAGAGCATTTAACGTAATTTTAACACTAAAAATCTAAGCTTTGACATTTTATCAAACACATTGTGTGCTGATAAATATATTAAAACGCCATTTTAACGTCGATATCTCACTTATTTCATATCGGTTTGAGTGATTCAAAACTTGTGTAAAGTGAACTAAAATCTACAACTTTCGTGTTTTAAATTTTGCGTAAATCAACCTTTAAATTAGATAAAAGTAGAATTCGAATATCTTGAAAATTTCAAGAAAATCATAACCCACTGAAATCTTAAAAAAAATCGATTTATATATCAAGATTTATACCAAATTAAAGAGAATCAATTTTAAAATTATGGTGAAATCGGTTTTAAGTAAAGTTTGTCGTTTGAAAGTTATTTGCGTTTGAAATTTGAGGTGAAATTAAAAAAACGGGTCAAATGACCAATATACCCCTAGACGAAATTAGTAAAATAAAAAGGAGGGATGAAGTTGGTGGACAGGTGTCAAGTTATAAGTGGCTTTTTAGACTTTGCAAATTTCCCTCTTTTTAATAGATCCGCTCTTAGTAATAAGTAGGCTAATAAAGAGGATAATTATTTTAAGACTGATGAAGTACTAAATTCTCTATAATTTGTGTTTATGTTTGTGTTATATTTTACCACGGTAATTTCACTGTATGATTGACTTGTCATATATAGTTGATTGTATAATCAATTAGTCCTTATGTTAATTTATGTTCCATGTTAATTTCTTTTCTTAACTAAACTTTGTGTCACACGGGTTCGAACAAGCACGTATAATGTTTTGTAACTATAAAAGGAAAATCGAAACCTCTCGCTCGTTTGCCCGATCAATTGGTTAAAAGAAATGAATTAAACTAAAAGCGAAAACAATATTTAATAACAGGATAGTCAAAACTTTTGAATATGTGTAAATATATTTTTTTAAAAAATAACTAATAAACTCGAAAAGTAAAATAAATTTTCAGAAAACTAATCTTACATATTACATAAATATATTATTTTAAAGAGTGTAACTCTTCAACCGAACAGAGTCGAACAGTCCCGTTAACACCCCTACCCGTAACAACTTTATGCCTCGATCCAAAAAAGGTATCTAGAGAACACTAGATAACCTAGACTCCAAAAATGTCATAACTCTTAACGGTTGTCCACAATATCGTGTCAAAACAAGACACCAAAAAAGGTCAAAAAAACGTGACGCCATTTTAACACAATTTTAAACGATACCAAAAAAATATTCCCTTTCATTTCACATGTCACATATATAAATACTAATAAAAACCCAAACAAAGAAACAACTCATCATTTCATTTCAAATCAAATCTGGGCGGTTTTTTAATTTATAAACCTCGATCTCTTCTTCTTCCGTTTAAAATTAAAAAAATGTTCGGTTTAAGTTCCGGCGATAAAGCCGGATTCAAGGTGTTGTTTTGGTTGGCGGTTATGTACGGATTGATGTCAATGGTAGCGTATTACGTACTGCATATGAAGTTTGTTACGCCGTTAGGTTTTGATGCTCCGTTAGATCGCTTCTCTGAAGCTAGAGCTGTTGAGCATATTCGTGTTTTGGCTCATGAGATTGACGGTCGTCAGGTTCGTTTATATATATATATATATATATATATATATATATATATATATATATATATATATATATATATATATATATATATATATATTATACATACTCGTTAGTTTGTTTATTTTAGACTTTGTGATTATGTTAGTAAATTCCTTTAATAATAAAACGGCGAGAGCAAGCGTTTTGAAGCAACTAGCAACTACACAATGCTTGAAGGAACTAGCATTCCTATTTTTTGTAAACGCTCCAAATACTAGTAACGTTTACTAGCATCTACTGTTTACACTTAGTAAATTTGGCTGTACCGCTATTTTCGCCAACCGTACCTTATTTGCGGCTACAAATGTTTTTATAAAACAAAACAACTCCCGCCACTAGTTGCTAGCTACTGATGTATGTGTGGCAAACTGTAAGTAGTCGTAGTTAGCAGTAGGGTTTGTTTTATAAAAGTGTCTAATAAGGTAGCTGATAAAGTAGCTTTAAGCACTAGTTAGAAGTAGCTTTTTGTTTTATAAAAGTGTTTGATAATGTAGTTGTAATTAAGTTATTATGTGTAAAATAAGTAAAAATGGCGTTAGAATTTTAATGCTTGTATTGTGAGAGTGTAGCTCTTTGTATTATAGAAATGTTTAGTAAGGTAGCTGTAATTAAAGTATAACGTGTAAAATAAGTAAAAGTAGCGTTAGGAAAAGCACTGTTTGAATTTTAATGCTTGTTTTCACCGCTTGTTACCAAACAAGCATTTTATACGTAACGCTATACGCTAAACGCTAACCGCTCCAAATTGCTAAGCAGCTAACACTTACTGCTTGCAGCTACTAGTGCTAAGTCCTACTACTTGCAGCTAGTTTTGCTGAACATAGCTATAGTTACATATTTGTAACACATTTTAATGAATTTTCACGGCAGAAGGTTATTATTATCGCATAGCTATAGTTACGCCTTTTTATTGGAGTATCATATACGTAGCATATTTACATTTTGATGCAATTGAATGTAATTATAGGAAAAAAAAACAGCTGTGAAAGTGAAATATACGAATGAAGAAACGAAAGTAGTTTCATCGTAGATAGCATATTACATTTAAATGTTACTAGAATGTAATGTTATTTCATATTTTTGTTACTGATTGTATGTGTTCAGTTTTGAGCTGTATGTAACGTATACATTTTAATGCGATTGAATGTAATCAAGCTACGGAAAATTTAAGTTGAATAGAGTGGAAATACTACAGAAAAGCGAAATCAGGTTACAGTTCGGTGTAACTAAAAGTAACTTGTGATTAGTTTTGGAAGTTGCAGTTAATACATACACAAGTGCATGTTAGGTTTCTGATTTGATGCAAAACAGTGAAAGTAATTGGCATGAAGGATTGCCTAGAGTGGTATGCTTACTTAATCTGGATATTATACGTGGGGGTCCCAATTTACTGCATTTGTTGTTTAGATGATTCACGTGTGCTAGCTTGCCATCATACCTCTAGTTTTGGAAACTTTGTGTTTTCATGTTTTTAGATTTGTGCTTTCCTTTCTTTAAGTGATAACGATTCTGCTATAAATTTGGTTCGTTCATGGAGAGTCGACTGGCATGTGGATGTCAGCACATGAAGGGGTTAGGAATGCTTAGTTTTCACTGTTTGACAATATTATGTCACCGTCCTTTTATATAGCTTAGGAAGAAACAAAGATAGTAACAGTGGGTCCATCTAAAGAAAATTATCATTAGAGCCATAAACTGGAAAATGAAGAGTGAGGTGAAGTGGTATACACATAAGATAGTGTAAACGTTAATATGAGTTACTGACATAATGAAAGGGTCGCACCTCTAGTTTACTCTGATTGGTGAACATATATCGCATTGTTTTTACTATACCGCCGCTAGTGTACATTGTTGTTTGGGCTTAATTTTCAAACTCATACTGTGAACTGTTCCATTACAAACTTTTTGGATTGGCACTGGTGCACATAGTTAGTTTATCTGTTATTGGTGATGGAAGTCATGGAACTTACTAACAGTTCCAATTTTATGAATCTATAGCATAGATATATATAACAACAGAACCAACCTAAAATTGTTTACTTCAATTTCCTTAAAACAGCAAAAAAAATGTTTCTGCTGCCATTTTATGTTGTATTAGCATACAAACTCTAGTTGTATTAGAATCCTTGAGTTTTTGTTCTTGATAAATCTTTTGATGTGATTGATGATAGGAAGGGCGTCAAGGTTTACATGATGCGGCTAAATATATAAGGACACAATTGGAAATGTTAAAAGATCGTGCTGGATCTAATGTAAGGTTAGTTCACAAATGCATGTTTATGTTAAAGTTTGCTTGGAAGAAAGTATTTACGACTAATAAAGTTATTTGATTGTTTCAGGATTGAAATTGAGGAAAATGTAGTTAATGGCTCTTTCAATATGATGTTTTTAGGTCACAGCTTGTCTCTTGGATATAGGAATCACACCAATATAGTAATGAGGTACTTTGAGATACTGTAAACCGATCTTTTCAGCTTTCTTTATTTGTTTGTGGTCTTAATGGTAATACAATCTTGAAACTAATAAGATCAATGCTAATTAAAGAATGTATTTCACAAAGTAATACCTTACCATGAACAGTAAAATAAGTTTCTATATATACTTGTAGTCGCCGCTTGGTTTTCTGTTCCACATAGGTTTAACCTGCGGTAATTGCAGGATCTCTTCATTAGAGTCAAAAGATACAGACCCTTCCATTTTATTGAATGGGCATTTTGATAGTCCACCTGGTTCACCTGGCGCCAGTGATTGTGGTTCATGTGTTGGTAGGCTTCACTTGTTAAACATTTTATTTTTTTTATATAAATTCATCTTAAATATCTGTCATGATTTTTCTTCTCTGGTAGCATCTATATTGGAGATAGCTAGGCTAACGATTGATTCTGGCTGGGTTCCTCCTAAACCACTTATATTTTTGTTCAATGGTGCGGAAGAACTTTTTATGCTTGTAAGTCATTTCATATTACTCACATCTCCGTTATGCTAATTAGCATTATGATATTCATTAACTTTGCAGATTGTTTTTTGAAGTTAGATATTTGTACACATAAATATTCCAATTTATTAAGTGATTATATGGCTGTTACTTTTGTAACATTTTGTATGCTTACTTTTCAGGGTTCACATGGCTTTATAACGACAAATAAATGGCGCGATACAATTGGAGCTTTTATAAATTTGGAAGCATCTGGGTCAGGAGGGCTTGGTAAGTAGTTAAATGCTGTTCTAGCTTCCTAATATGTCAATACAAAATTATCGTTTTTGACAGTTGCATACAAAACACAATTGATTAATGTAGGGTTTGCTGAAACATCTTGTCAAAAACAGACTCTTCATGCTCCTTTTTGATCCTTCATGCTATACCAGTCCTCTCTTTTCATGTTTCTATCATATGTTATTTTAGCCACTTTTAGATACATCTGTTCTGTAATACAGCAAGTCCTTTGAGTGCGAGTGTCTAAACCCAACATAAAAATGATACCTTTTGCTATATCTCGAAACTAAGTTTCTTTCATTTGCAGTACATTTCATACATACAAATGTTGTTATCACTTGTCAGTTTTTTCCCTCACATTAACTTTTCTATGTAGGAATCAGTAGTTAAAAGGTAATTTACCTGACTTAAATCCTCAAAATAAGAAAATTACTAAAAAATGTAGGGTGTTTTAAAGTGTTAAAGCCGTACGAAAGCTAATGTACTATTTGTGATAGACATGGCTAAAGCTACATGATTAACTAGATAAGTGAGAAATATTAACAATTGTCTGTACATTCTAAATATTATCTAGTCCTATGTTCGGTGTCATTTTGTTTTTCGGCTTTTTTTTTTCCTTTCAGAAATGTCATCACCTAATTAAAATTTCAGATCTTGTCTGCCAATCTGGACCTGGATCTTGGCCTTCACAAGTCTATGCTCAATCAGCTGTATATCCTATGGGCAACAGTGCAGCACAGGTTTTTATTGTTCTCCGTTTCTTGAAGGGAGAATTTCATATTTTTCAGGATCTTAAGCTTTATTGTTCGTGTTCCCAATACTAAGACAATGACATAAAAAAGAAATGATGAAGTCATAAATCTTGCTATGCTATCTATTCATGGTGTTTAAGATACAAGTCTGTTTCCTTCTACAAGTTTTCTGTAAGTTTGAGGTTTCCAACATGTTTTAGAAGATGGTTGCTTCTTTACGGGTGAAAACAAAGTTGGTGACCCAAAACAATTCAGCAGGCCTCTTTTCTTTACGGTTTTTATAGAATTCAACCTTTTTATACACATGGGATCTTCTGTTCTGCCATTTGCTTCAAATGATTTAGGAATACGTTCATGTCATTAATTAATTTTGCATTCCATTATCTATAAAGCTGTGAATTGTTTATTAGACATATCATTTACTGTTTTTTGTTTTGTATGCAGGACATCTTTGCTTTTGTTCCTGGTGATACAGACTACAGAATGTTTGCAACTGATTTTGGGAACATTCCTGGACTTGATATAATCTTTGTGCATGGGGGTTATTCTTACCATACCTCAATTGATTCGGTAGAAAGATTATTGTATGAATTACCACTAAAACTTTGGTACACTTCACTAATTTGCAATTTTTATGACTTTTTAACTCATGTAAATTCTCTAATGCATTGCACATTTGTTTGTTAACTAGACCTGGAGGCATCCAAGCTCGTGGAGACAACTTATTCAATTTAATTAAAGCCTTCACCAATTCGTCAAAGCTAGAAAATGCACATGATCGTGCCCTTAATACAAGGTCTGGTGTAAGAAGTGATGACGAGCAGCCAATGTTCTTTGATTACTTGTCGTGGTTCTTGGTATGATACAACTTAAACTAGCAGTGGCATATTTGGCACATTAACTTTCTAGTGGGTTCGGGTTATATTTTTATCTCTAATGGGCTAAACGGGTTAAATCAAATAATGTGGATTAAAAGGAAATAGGTCTAATGGGTCGAAAGTCTCCAAAATAATAAATCTTTGTAATCATATATAAGTATCTAACACATTAGTTATTTATAATGGTTTTTCTAATTTAGGAGCCAACTTGTATGAAACACCCATTTTGACACCACTGACTAAAATCTTCACTAACAGAGTAACAGTCCTTTTGACTTTGTACTTGATAGGCTCCTATGCTTTACTTAGACCAGACAGTAGATGATTGAAATTTATGCTTTCTAAATCTTGTTAATTTAAATTCAGGTGTACTATTCTAGAAGGCAAGGGATGATATTTCATTATCTACCTATCACCATCTTTCTACTTATTCCATTTTATCTGCGCTTTTCAAATTATGGCCTGCTATGCTCATTTTCTGCCTTATTTGACTTCATAAAAGGTAGTGAGTCTTGCTGAAGTTTAAACAGTTGTTTATGGTCAGTTTTTAAATTCTAAATGATTGTTTGATTTATCGATCATGTCATTTTGTGTATTGCAGGAATTTTATTTCACGTGATTGGGGTCATCGTTGCAGTTATACTCCCAATTTTCTTTTCTATCTTGAGGTTGCTATTCTCTGGACAGTCAATGAACTGGTGAGGAGCTTTTCTAACTTTTGGCATATATTTGAAAAGTTGTAATATACTTATGTGTTTTAATATTCACACTAGAGGTAGGAATTTCAATCCATTTATGTATGAACGGGTCGATTCGATTTGGGGGTTTAGAGAAAACAAAGCATCGTTTATCTAATCATAACTGTACATCTAATCATAACTTGGACCTGTACTATAAGATGACCCATCCCAAACCTGTTAAAATATACCATTTCAATATGCATTAGTTATGAAACAATTTCAGGGGGACACAATCTGAATTTGGGTTATCTTCTGTTTTCAAATGTAGGTTCGCTCATCCTTACTTGGCTTATATGATGTTTGTTCCATGCTCACTTGCTGGGATGTTGATTCCCAGAATCTTTTTAAATTTTTTCCCTCTCTCTCAAGCTCGTTATCTTCTCAAATCATCAAGAGAGGTTTGCTTTTTATTTTCTATATTTTATTTCAGTACATTAAACAAAGAGAAACTATGTCGCATAGCATTATATATAAAATCAAATCTACTATCTATATCATTCTTATAATATGTTCACCATTTGCATTAGAAATGAAGGATCTGAGGTAAAATAATAATATGATCATGTAGTTTTGTTGTATACGGTTTGAAAAAATTTCAATCACATTTTAAAAGAAATAGTGCATGGGATGACATTTTGTCTTCTGTACTAATTTTAATGTTGTTTTATAGGAACTTACCGAGGAAGCACGGTATTGGGGTGCATTTGGCTTATATGCTCTCATCACTATGGTGTGTATTGTTATAGATATTCTCTCTTTTTAGCATATTGTGAAGATGTATGCTTTAAATAATTAGTTTTACATTTAGCAATTGAGTCACAAGTAAATCTAATGCAGCTTTCTACAAACAGGCTTATTTTTATGCTGGATTAAGTGGAGGTTTCTTGAGTTTGTCTTTAGCTGCCTTTATGGTTCCTTCATGGGTTTTTTACCGTATATCTGTCAAATATTATGGTCATGAATCACTAAGGTATTATATGTGGCTTCTAAGTTTTATTATCTATATTTGTGTTTATATTTTTCGAATCAGTTATCTCTTTGCATCATGAATATGGGGTTTTTGTGTCAGAAGGGAAAGACTTTCTTATGAATTCTGTTTTCGTCACCAATTTATATGTTGCCTTGAAAAAACTATTAAACTTTCAAACTTTCTGATAGAACCCCTCAAATGTATGTAGTTATTTATTTATGGCAATCCATAGCTCCATACATGTTACCAAGTCAAATTGATGATGTGTCAAGTTTGACCATGTTGACAAGGCTGCAAATTGCTTTAAAAATGAAAAGTTTTATAGTCTGAGGGTTTTTATGGGTGAAAAATGAAGATGGTAAATAAATTATGAATCAGACCAAACCTGGTTATGTTTTCTTGTAATAACCCTATAAATAAGCTCAAAGAATTGATGTTTATTGTATTTCACAACCTTATCTATTATTGATTGTTTTTGTGCTGGTGTTGATGCATTCTTTTTACTTTAATCTCTAACTTGAATTCATCATCTATCAGGTCTGCGGCATTATGTGTGATACCCTCAATACCTTGCCTTTTGCATTCTGTCTATTTTACTGGGTTTCTAGTTCAGTTTTTAACTGAGAAAATGGGAATGATGGGCTCTCTTCCACTTCCTCATGGTTAGTACCAAACAGCCTGCACATTTACTTATAATATCTTAATAGTGTACAACTATACAAATAGGAAGTTACGTCAAATCTGATTACTGTTGTAGTTGACTCCACTATTGTTTTTTAAAACTAGATTTATATAAACTATCCGTACAGTAAAACTGTTCTGCTTCTATTCATGCCGATTGTGTTTTTATATCTCAAGTCCTTTGGGATAACTAAAGGTGGCAAGTTGGGCATGTCGGATAACTGGTCAAAATGGGTTTGGCTCAAAATACGCTGGGTCAAAATAAGTCATTTCGTAGTTGGTGCTGAAACCAAACTTCTTTGTCTATTTTGTCTTTTTAGTTATCTATCAATATTTAGTGTCTTGATTATGATTACGAAAAAATCCAACTCTCTGTCTTTAATTAAAATGATTTACGAGATCAAATGTATTAAAAATAGACTTTGGGTGACTTGCAACCCGTTTGATCCATTTGATAGCTAACCTTTTTGATTTGACCAGTTTGATATATAGTCATATAACACAACCCAAACACTCCCATTTAGGTGCAGTCTCTCGATATTAACAATATAAACATTTATCCAATAATTACTAAGATATAGTGATGTTTTGATATTGCTTACAGGGTACTTCATTCCTGATGTTATAGTGGCAGCAATTATTGGAGCAGCAACTGGTGTATGTGTGGGCCCTATTTTACCAGTTATTGGTCATTGGTTAGCCAGATCATCCATTCTCAAGTTCTTGCTGCATACCACTGCCATTGCATTGGCCATCACATCACAGTTTTTTCCATATAGTATAGATGCCCCAAAAAGGGTCATTTTACAGCATACTGTTGTTACAGCAGGTATTGTTTGCAGACCTATTCAAATGTTTTCTTTACTTGTGTGTATGTCTATCGGTCACCTTTCCGTAATTAATTTCTGTTGTGACTAGAGGTGGTACAATGGGCGGGTCGGGTGGGTTGGGTAACGTGTCAAACTGGATTCAGATTGAAACGTGTCATCTTTTAAGTATGGGTCGAAACAAACCTGGATGAGCTGGGCTAATCAACTACAATGTATATAATGAACATGTTAATCCTGATTAAAAAACAATATGCTAATACCATATATCCAAATTTTTGAATAAAACGGTTAATTAATTATGAGGATACCTGCATTAGAGGTAGACTGTGGGAAACATTCAGCCCGTTTACCCCTTTTAGCCAATTTTTTTGCAGTTGACCCGTTTAAAATTAAACATAACCGAATCGACCATTTATGAGTAACTGCCTTGAAGTAAGCTCGTGATAACTGGGCCAGTCTTGTTTCCAAATGCTCCCTCAGTCCCATGAAGATTGCTAAACTTGCCTTTTATATGTTTTATGAAAATTGCACCATTCTATTTAGTTGAAATACCAGTTTTTTCAATATAAATTGATGGCATTCACTTGGGGACGCAAGATTGGATATATAGATGTATTTAAGAGAACATTTTGACCTGTATAAATATCGGTTACTCTAAGTGCAGTATGTCCTGTGCTCACATTTTAGTATATAGATCCAAGATTATAGGAACCCCTGGTTATGATTCATTTGATTATATGTAATAAGTCAAATAATTTTCTTCTAGAAGGGAAACAAATCAAATGGGTCGAACATCACCAAAGTGTATTCTTTTAATGCATAAACTTGCTAAAAGTTTAATCTAATAAATTTAGATTGTGATTGAAATAATCTAGTTTCTGCAATCATATTCGACACATTAATCATTTATAAAATAATCCTGATATTTTGGATGAAAGTGATTGATATCATATGATAATTTTAAATTATCTGCATACTCAGAAGTTAAATAATCATGATATCTTCTAAATCACTTTTCAACTTCTCTGACATACAGATGCAGGACATATTAATGATACAAGTTATGACTTGTCTGTATTGGACTCCAATGCATTACCTTTCCTTTTCAAACATGCTCCTGAAGTAGCAAAGGAGCTTCATGTAGATTCAGATTTTTCATTTGAAAATGCTACTCAGTCTTACCGAGAATCATGGATGGTAAATGTTGATTCATACAGTAATTCTTCTGCTACAAAAGTAAAGAACCATTTTGGTAAAGTTTACTTATAAAAATTGCATCTTTTGTCAGGCAATATATCCCCTCTCTTTCTTGTTTTCACGAAGCTTGAAGTTCCCTGCAAATAAAGATGAAATATTAAGGAATTATAATCATTTTCCTCATATATCAACTACCAAGCAAGACACCATCTCGGTTGGTGGTTCAAGAAGAGTTCACTTGGAATTTACATTAGGGTAAGTCGATGATGGTTCAAGAAGAGTTCACTTGGAATTTACAATACGTAAAATTATTTGTTTTTCCATTCACGCTTAAGCTAAAAAATGTCATTCTAATTCTGCTTTTTGGACCCTTTTGTTTACTATAACCGTTATTGATTAATAATATCTTTCTGTTATTTGTTCTTGTTTATGTTTAGTTCCTTAAAGGAGGTATGGGTTACTGTCCTCAACATTACCGGCCCAATTTCTGGTTGGTCATTTGCAAACAGTACTCTTCCAGGTAAACAACAATTACATACGTTCCTTTTCTATGAAAATTGTGAATTTCTGGTGAGCATGCATTTTTTTTAATGTAATTTTTCATATTTAAGTTGGATGACTTTATTGCGCTTTAATAATGGAGAATATTTTGCACCTAGATCAATAGCATTAATGGATAGTAATCAACCGGTAAACACTGTGTCTAAATAGATATCAATGCTGTAATGGCTAAACCAAACTAATTTTCTATTTTAATTCATGGTTTTTTTTCTTTCTGTGACTGTGCAGCTCCTGAAATTGTTGAAGGTGCTCCTCCATCGTATATATGCAGACTAAGTGGTGTAGCTACGGAAAACTGGGCCTTTTGGTTAGAGGTGAAGAGTTTTCCTTCATCTAGCTGTAGTTTGAAACCGTCGTTAATAAAATAATCATCTAAAACCTAATCTACTTGAAATCACAAATTATTACAGTATAACGTATAGAATGTCATATATGAGTGAAAATAAATTTTTATCTAATAAAGAAACAGGTTGAAACTCATCCATATCCATATGCATATACAATATCCTAAATTTTCTTATTCAAAGACTTGGTCGTTTGTTTTCCATCAATAAGTACTTATTAATGTAAATTGTCTGAGGTGGTCATACAATCTGAGTTCAGATGGTTTGATTTTATTTTTGTTACATTAAGAGCGTAAAAGTCTTATTAGCTCTTATTTTTCTCGGAACCTTTAAGATATATTTTTTAACTTAATATATCTGAAACTATAGCAAGGGAAAGCAATCATTTATTACGTATTAATATATATTTTCAGATAACCAGGCAAATAGATGCGCTGAGAATTGGGTTTCTAAAGTTTCATTGTTTTCAAGATGTGTTTATCAGGGTATTTAATTTATTTTGTCTACAACAATCGCCCAATTAAAAATATTATAACCAAATGTTCCTTTAAAATAGTACAAAAAAAGAATTTGGACATTTCATATAATCTATAAAATCATCATACATTGTAATAACACTTTAAGAAATTAAATTGGATAACAGTTTGAGACATTTTTATTTAATTCGTTTTTCAAACAGTCTTAATGGTTACATATTTAGAATACCGATGCTACCTCTTAATATTCAGAACTGGTTATTCAGATTTCAGCATTCAGAAAAAACAAAAGACCCCTTAGAAGAATGTAGTTTTTGTAGTCCTATTGGTTTTCATTGGTAAAAAGTGATTATGGGTCAATGCAACTTGACCGTTTTTTACCCAAACCCTTTATGATCCATCACCCAACCTGACCATTTTTTCGCCTATATGCATACTCATTTGCATAAATGATGGATACTTTAATATATGATTCGTCTAAATACCATAATGGTTAATTTGCAGACAAATAGCACCGGAGATATACGTATAGAAGTTGGTGTCGTTGAACAATACTTGATGGAATCAATGAAGAAATTAAAGGGTAGTTTTCCAGAGTGGGTAGATATCATTGCGTTTTCAAGTTTTTTGTCAACATATATCTTCTAGTTAAGTATACAAAACTTAGATTTGTTCACAGAATAGTTGTTGTAACTGATATAGCCTATAACTGTTCTTTAGATGAGCTTCTTTTTTATATGAAGTTATTATAGAAGCAGTATAGCTTTTACCTTTCTAATTAACTTTTTATTGTTTAATTGGTTATATAGTAGCTATAATCACAACTTAGGGCATGTTTGTTTGGTGGTTTTTGAGGGCAGGATATGACTTTGGCATTGAATCTAGTAGTTTGGTTACTTTCTAAAGAAAATATACGAGGTTAACACCCATTGACACTCACTGCAATCCTTCATAAAAGGTCGGTTTACCCCGCTATTTATGTGAATCTATCTCATTCTTATATACTCTCTCCGTCTCATCAAACGAGGCCATGGTGTTAAAGGTTAACATTTCCAAGTTATTGCATGTTAACCATACCGCCCATGGTGTTAACACCATAACGCACGTTAAAAACATTTTTTTTTTGTTTTTTTTTCTGCCCCTAAATGAGGGGTTGTTTTTGTAAATTGTTGGTGAGTTAAGGTTTAACATTGTGAATGTTATGATAAGGGGTGTTTTTTTTGTTGAGTTAAGGTGAAATGTTAAAGCTGATGTGACGCTGACGTGACATGGTGTTAAGGTTTAACCTAGGTCACTATACCCTTCGCCTTATAATCAAAACATGCATTAATTACTCATTTCTATATGATGGTAAAATTGACTTTTTATCAATCAAAACTACATTAATTACACATCATAATTTATCATTTTTTCGTTTGTGGACACTTTTTTCGAAATGAAGGAAGTATAAATTTTATAAAATAACTAACCTTTATTTTAATCCATCACTAACAATGGTAAAATAGTATTTTTAATTAAATATTTCCCTTACTCAAATTCAAATTTAAATCTTAATCCAAATTTATATCTAGATCTTAATCTTAAATCCATCTACAAACCAAACGACACTTAAGTCATGTTGTCAACCCAGTTTTCATTAATGCACAAGCAAATAAATATGTGATTGGTTCCTGACTAGTTATTATTGCCATTAGCTATCTAAAGAGGTCTCGTAACATTTGTATAATCTTTCTATCAAAAAATTTAACATCGTCAAAATTGGCACAAACAAAGGTCTTTGGTTTTGGAAAAATATATGTATTAATATTAGAGAGGTGAGATCCTCAAAGATTAAGAAATCTTCAAAAATCAAGAGGACGTATGTTGACGCTGATTTGATTTTGATCAAAAGGCTAATATTAAAACACCCAATTTCACATCAATGGCATTTTTTTTTATCTAAATAGAGAAAGCATTTGAAATTAAAGTGAAGTCGATGAAGAAATGTGGACATTGTTGAGAGAAGACTAACATGCATACAAGAAAATTTTATCCATTAAATCCAAAGGCAAAGAAAAATGTGACATGATTGGTGCTTGAACACTTTTGAGTTTTGAATTTACTTTTCATTTTCTTTAGAATTTTTGGGAAGTTTTATATGGATTGTTATTTACTTGAATGTATAAAATTTTCTTTTGCATGAATACAATACTTTATACAAAATCTCATTATTTTTTTCTTTGTGTTATAGCTGAATTTGTGATTCGGATAATATTTATTAGGTGTGAGATTCTACTATCACAATCACATGTGATTCATGCACAAATCACATGTGATTCATTTATAAAGGACATGTAATTATATTTAGGCATGTAATTTTACAATTTTAAGTACGTACTATTCAATTAAATATATTAAAATAATTATCATAAAGGTGCATCTTTCAATACTTGTTGACATTTTTCTATCATGGAAAAGTTTTATACCACTTAAGAAAAACCAACCCATAATTCACAAAAACAACCAATAATTTACAAAAATAACTCATAATTCTCAAAAACAGCCCATAATTTACAAAAATCCAGTTAATTGTACTGTGTTTACGCTGATCATTGTTGTTAATTGCTACAACAATTAAGGAAAGCCTTGCATCATCATCAACATCTTTTTAAAACTCCTTAACTAATTCAAGCATCTTTTCCGCATACGCATTCAACTCATGTAACAATATTTTACATGCTTGAACCTCTCAACTGCTTTAACATGTTGAATTGCAACCTTGACTCAACATGTCCATAATCATATTTTACAGTAGCTTCGCCCATATAACTTTCCATATGAAGCATTTTGCCTTATATAATGCAGTTGTCTTTGACCGTTTAGAATATGTTTTAGAAACAAGAGTATCCAATATCAAAGAATATTATAATTCACTAATCATCACTTGTTCCGGAACAATTACTAAATGCCTAATGCAATAACAACACTACTTAACAGAATCACACGTGATTATCAAAATCACTTGTGATTATACTTCATTAAACCAAAACCCAGTTGAAATGTAAATTAAAATAATAACAACACTGCTTAAAAAATCACATGTGATTGTACTTTGTTCATCATTAACATTTACAAAAAAAAACACATAGAAACTACTTTAACATCACGAATAAGAATCAAAACATTAAATAAACTACTTTTAACATAATCACGTGTGATTATCAGACTTGTGATTATACTTCATTATACTAAAACCTAGTTAAATGTGTAAATCAATGTAATAACAACACTACTTAACAACTCACATGTGTTTATACTTTAACATCAAGATTAAGAATCAAAACAATAAACAAACTACAATCATCTACTAATTATATATTTAATTAAAATAATATGAAAAAATCGAATTATATTAAAAAAAGTTTCCAATATCAACATTTTGATGCTCATTTTGATCAACGGGTTGTAGAGATAGGATTCACCTTTAGATTTTGTTATTTCATCTCGTATATCCATTATTCAGAAGAGATTTTGTTACTTTTGGATTTGGAAACTGTTGAGTTTTGGATTTATGGATGAACTGTTTTGTGTGTGTGTGAGAGAGAGAGAGTGTGTGTAAACAAGTGTGTGAGTGTGAGTGTGGGAAGGGTGGGATGTTTGGCGGAGTAGGAAAATTATAAAATTGCGCCTCCGTGTTATAATAGTTAAAAATAAGCATTAATATATACCATTAGATCTAAAGAGATTGAATGGCGGAGATTATAGCATTTAATCTTTAAAGAAAATCATGAGGAACTTTTGTCTAAATTAGAAGTCAACAACATATTTGGTAAACAATCACCAAATGGCTTATTGGTAAGGTCTTTGGCTTCCTTGCAAGAGGTTAAGGGTTCAAACCTTGTTAGGTGTGTATATTTGGCAGTGGCCAGGGAAATGTCATAAATAGACCCAAGGTTAACCAGGTGATGCTACGTACATCAGAGTTAAAAGGGTTTGTCCTCCCCGAGTAACCTGAACAAAAGAAAGTTACGACAAATATGTAGATGGATGGAGTATTTAGTTTTGGATCCACTATGTTAAACAACTTATTATGTATATAGCAAGGAAAAGCTACTTCATTCGTATCATATTAAGTGTCTACTTTCATAATTCATAAAGTTTTAGTAAATGTCAGTAACTACACTACCCACCAATCAAATATCATATCCACCAACTAAAGTATATTTTCATTTGTGGGTTAAGTCTATATAATATAAACGAACTTCCAATTTTTTACAAAGTTAAATAATAAGTTCGATTTATTATCAAGTTAGGTAATGAAACTTCGTGTTTTGTGTAAATGGGTTTGGTGTAGGATTTAGATTTGAATTTGATTAGAGTGATAAAATATAGTAGTATAATAAAAATTTATCTAATGAAATATATATTTTAATTGTTAATTTAATTATTGATTTTGAGATGTATTAGGAAGTGTTTGTTACATGGTCTTTGAATAAAAAGAATGGAATCATTCACAAACTAAGTTGTTTGGTACGTGATCTTTACAGTCACATCAAGCTTCGAATTACGAAAACCCATTGCATATCTAAATGATGGTATTTGTATAAACTCATTGACAACACTTTATCTTATATGTTTTACACCACACGTATATGGAGTATATTTTATTATTTGATTGTAAACTATTTTCACATAATATAAGGGGCCCGTTTGGTTGAGGTTTTGGAATGGGTTTTTATTTGACAAGACATTAGTCAGCCATTTGGTTCAAAAGTTCATTTTAGCATTTAGAAATCATATAAAAAAAACTTATATTGTTTTAATTCTTGGGTCCAACAAATGATTTCCTGACATGGGTGGGGCCAGATTAACTTCTTTTCTCTACCTACTTTTTCTTTTTTATATTATAAAATAATAAAATCAATTTTTAATACTTTTATCAATTATATAAATATTATTATTTTTAATTTAATTATATTAAATTCTTTTACCTCATTTTTTTTTCTTTCTCTTATATCAAATCCAGATCAAAATCCTAAACCAAATTTAAGGGTTTGTTTGATATGCGGGTTTACGAGGGTTGGGATCAAAGAACTCCAAAATTATTTGTTTGGTTAGTTTGACAGGGTATTTGACCTTGTCATAAACACCTTCTGTAAAGGTTTTAACAAATCCGGACCATATACATAGGGATGAAGTTATAAAGTAGAGATAAAGGTGGACCCTCTTTTATGGCCACACATGCATTTTATTTTATTTTGTTAACTTGTTTATGACTACACATTAGTTTTAAAATAATAATTATTTTATTTTAATTCTTACTCTCAACTTTTAAAACATACACTTTTTTTCATACTCTTTTACCAAATCCTAAACCAAATCTTAAACCAAATCCAAATCCAAACCCACCATCAAACCAAACGGACCCTAAATCCAAATCCAAATCCTAAACCCATCTACATACCAAACGGGCCCTAAATCATATATGTATAACATCTTATCAATCTAATACCAAACCAAATCCAAATCAAATTCAAACCCATTTACAAACCAAACACACCCTTAGTCATGTAGGGTCTAGTTTTGGTTTAGATATGTAAATCCTACTCAGTAGCTGAGATTATACTGATATGACCCACTTTTAAATCCAAAAATAGTATACCAAAGTCCAAACATTTGTTAACAAGAATAAGGGTCGTTTGGTTTGTAGGTGGGTTTCGGATTAGGATTTGGATTTGGATTTAAATTTAAATTAGGATTTGGATTTGGATTTGATGTAGGAGAGAGAAAACAATATTTAATAGTATTAATTATTTTAAATAATAATTTTGTAATAAAAAAATTTATTATTTGAAATATATGTAGTAATATAGAGAGGGATGAAAGGTGAATAGTACATGGACCCACTAATAAATATTAACTAGCAGAGTGCAAGGCGTTGCTGTAGTGAGTGACTGAAATAAAATTTTCATTGAATAAAGTATTTTAGTTTATTATGTTTTTAAACAATAAATTCTGAATATCAAAATTTCGTATAGCCCGCGCCTGTTCGACTCGAACCCGATGGTGATGTGTGCTCGGGCTCGAGCCTGTTGGTCGCTTGGTTTGGGCTCAAGCCCATTTGACCGTTGTTGGTTCGAACTTTGAATATTTGTATAATGTGCTTTATTATTTTTAATAGTGAAATTTAATGCAGGAATTGTATTTAATTTGGTTGTACAATATGCTTGATAATTTATACTTCTTATGTAAGAGGTGTTTTAATAACTGTATAATTGTATTTATTAACCAATTAAATAATTGACTATATTAAATAGCATTAATGTGGTGTTTTGTTGTACACTATGCTTCTTGTCTTATACGTTTGAAAATTATGTGCATTAAAGAGTTGTACACTATGTTTCTTTTCTTGTAAGTAGTAGTCATTATAGTCATTAATAACATTGACCACTTTAATAGCATTAATTTTGTAAGTATGAAAATTACATCATGCTTATTTTGTTGTACACTATGCTTATTTTGTTGTAAATCGAAAATTGGTTGCGGTATTAGACATTGTCTTAAATGGTTGTAATTTTTGAAGAAGGGTGTTTTTAATAAGCGTTAATGTTGTTTGATGAATTTTGGTCTTAAAATGATCTGCGCTTTATTTTGTTGTACAATATGCTTACTTTGTCGTAATTCTAAAAATTAAGTGCATTAAAGTGTTGTAAACCATGCTTAATTTCTTGTACATCTTAAAATTAAGAGTGAGGTGACTTCGTGCATTATAAATAGTATAGATATAGATACCTGCTAAAACCTACCAATTTACGTATCATTCAATCTATCATTAATAAATCCATTCCCCTTTTCATAATATGCAACCAAACAAGTGTTTAATGTCAAATCAATCTAAAACTCATTCTAAAAATGATACAAAACGGGCCCTAACTTTAGTACTTCAATTCCAAAAGTTGCATTACCAAACTGCCCCTACGTTTCAAACCACACTCACATAGTCACATCTAATAGAATTTTCACCAAACACCCCCGTATTTTTAACACACTTCTCATAAGAGCACACATTTGTCTCACCATATATTCTCGGTCTGATTCAAACACACACACAAAAAAACACCTAGTACATTTTCTCGCAGTCAATTTTCACTGTAAGTCCTCAAATCCGATCTTATTCAATTTCGCTTTTTGTGTTTGATAGATCTCAGTTTTGTTATATTTCCGTTACTCTATGTTTATAATTTAACCTAATGTCAATTGTTATTTGATAAATCATCTGTTTTATTAGATTGATTTAATTCTAATTGAAGCTTTAATTATCGATGTTTGTGATTCAACCTGATTTATATCGATGATTGGAGCGTAAATAATTACTGTTTTTAATATATTAAAATTGATAGGAAATTGTATTTACTGGATGTTATTTGTGGCTTGTTGTGATTTATGATTTGTGAATCTCACTTTGTTGCAATTTAGGGGTGTTTGTTTAAGCTTACTTTTGGGCTTATCTCATTTCGGCTTATATTTCATAAGCTCCTCCTTTGAACTTTTATTTTGATGCTTGTATATAAATTTATTAGACTACTACATCATAGTAAGCTTATATAAGCCCATAAGTTTCAAAATAAGCCGGAAAAGCAGGCTTATGAAGCCTGAATTGTTCAGAAATTAAAAAGTTCATGATAATTTATGTGATTAGGTGATCAGGCTGTGAAATGAGCTTAGTTTGTGTATTTTTATTGATATCTCGACAGTCAGATCTGTTTCATCGTGTTTGATGTGTTTAATTTGATGTTACTCACTGTTTAGGGAAAAGTGTGAGCCTATACAAGTATTTGTTTAAGTTTTTTTTACCTTTCAGTCGAGAATTCGTCATATTCCAGCACCATAAAATGCCCGTCTTATGGATTATCCGAACATGACACGTATGTTCATGAACAACCTATTAATAAACTGAGGGGACTTGCTTGACTGAACTATGATGATAATGTGTATATAGTTATTATAAAGAATTCACGCCTAGTCACTTGCTTGGGCTTGTATCGGCATAGACAATTAGACATACCATTATGTACGACCTTATTCGACTGTAGTATGAGTCGTCATTAGCTGCATATGACCAGAACATTCCTAGCAAGACTTCCAAATATTTTACCTAGTTCTCTTTTTTGTTTAAAGGGTGTTTGTTTTAGCTTTCTTTTGGGCTTATGAGCTTATTTGGTTCGGCATATCTTTCATAAGCCAGTTTTTCTGGTTTTGTTCTCCAGCTTATGCGCATATTATGACTTAAAGTTGGAGAATAAACTTGGAAAAATGGGCCCATGGAAAATCTGTAGAAGCTAATAAGCTCATAAGCCCAAAAATAAGCTAAAACAAACACCCCCTTCATTTACTGTAGATCCGTTATCACATTCTGTAGCTGATTCTGTAAGACAACACGGAGTTATAAAACGTTTTCTCCCTTCACTAAAAGGTACGTGATTAAAAAGAGAGTGCTAAGGCCAAATTATAGTTTTCATAACCTTTTATATTATTACCTGGGCATCTAACCTTTCATTGCTCTCTATGGCAAAGTCTTAAATTGATTAGTAGAATAACATCAATACAGCAAGGAATTTAAAAACATTTTGTCCTTCCACCAAAAGATGCGTGATTAAAAAAGCTAATGGACAAAACTTTTTGTATTTATACTTGGGCATCTAATTTCTATGGAAAAGTTCTAAATTGTCTAGTATTATAATCTTAAAAATGTTTTCTTTTCACTTCTCTGCCTAGTTTTACGCCAATGTGGGTTAGGTATCTGTTTATTGGTACTCCTATCATCATAATGTTAACCTGTGGGTCTCTTATAGTTATAGGTAGTGATTTCGACTCGGTTACCCTAAATTGGTGAAATTTGAAACCTTGGCTAAAATTGAACGGGTCTAAACTTGACACAGGTGTATTTAGATTATCGCAACCTCGTCATGTCAGTTATTAGTTCTTGTGATCATGTTTCGTACGCTAATTATATATATCTTACTCAATAAATTTGTGGAAAATGTCTTTTGAGTGTGTATTAAACCTCATTCCAGTCGATTGACATACAATCATTGAATTGCCAAGCTAATGACATACAATATACGCCATTTTCTGTGATTAATATAGATGGATTGGCAAGGACAAAAGGTAGCAGAGCAACTGATGCAGATAATGCTGGTAGTGTTTGCAGTTGCAGCATTCATCACAGGCTATGTTCTTGGTTCATTTCAACTGATGCTATACGTATATGCTGGAGGGTGTTGTTAACCACTTTGATCACCATTCCTAACTGGCCATTCTTCAACCGCCATCCACTCAAGTGGTTGGAGCCCAGCGAGGCTGAGAAGCATCCTAAACCACAGGTGGTTGCAAGTTCCGTTTCTAAGAAGAAATCCAACAAGAAGTAGATGTAGCCAATTTTAGAGATGTTAAATCAGCTATTATATTAAAATTGTGTTTTCAGTTTGGACCTTTTTAATGTTTAGATGGATAAACCATATATACATTTGATGTGTCGGCAAGAAAATTGAAAGAAAAATCCTTTCTAGGATTTGAGATTTCTGATTGTGAGCAACAAAATATGTCTTGTGCTATATACCAGTTTCTTATGTGATTCTTTGCATGTCAAAAGGTGATGTGTGTTTACAGGGAATAATTGTTAGGATGAGATTAATAATCTTTTCTTAGTTTATTCAAGGTCGTTAGTTTACCAGAAACAAAACTTCAGTTAAAATTGATAAACTTTTGGTCTTAGACTAGACTGATATATATTTTAATGTGTTCTAATAAGCAAAATATAAAGTTTCTAATTATCAAAAAGAACTAGACAGTATCAGGTAACAATTTATTAAACATCCTTTCTCGATCAAGTTCTGCGAATCCCTGTAGTTGGTGTTTTGTATGACCGATACATGACTATTCTAAGCAAGAGGAATAGCTTTCTATGCAACCCTTACAAAGAGCAATGGAAACTAGTAACGTTCTACGAATCATAGATCGGCCAAAACAAGAATTAAGATGATGGGGCGGACATGGAATGCATATACAAAACTGGATAACAAGCACCGTTTTGATGGATTTACAAACCAAACAAGTCTTACAGCTTGTCTCATCCTTTTCAGTTCCTTCTAAAAGTATTAAAAATCCTCAAAATGTTTACTGTGCACCATGAGCCACGTCATCCTCTAACAAAGACCTACCGGACTACTAGTTATTTACAACTGTTTTTGTGGGGTTTACTGCTTTTCATTCTCCACTGCTCTGATAATAGGATCATCCTCTTCAAGTGCCTCATCCATCCATGTAGTAAAGATTGGTTCAGTTTCTTACGAGATTGTCTCCTATGTTTCTTGGGCTCCAGCGTGGTTCAGCTTGCATGATTCCCATATCTCCTGCTTTGTATCTGTGCGAAATTCCAATCTTTACCACTAGAACTCCATATCATAATACATCGCGGTCAAAAGACGATGTGGGTGAAAATAGGATGGTTATTTTTCTGGACAGAAACGCGTCAAGTCTAGTTGACCCAAATAGATAGTTTTACGCAACATAATTATTTTTACACATTAAGTCATTCAAATTGTAAAATGTGTTCGTTCCTCCCATGCAAAATTTCAGTGAGTTTGATTGCCAAAATATCAAGTATACCATGGTGGAACACTCGAACACATTTCTTATTAGTTCAATGACTTGAGGTGTACAAAAAGATATGCTGCATAAAACGTTACATTTTAGAAGTATGGTGGCATTGGATGTCACTATCCCAATATAGTGTGTTAAAAAAAATGATTACATACTATTACAATTATAATTCACATTTATGCGTAAAGCAATTTGAGAGAAGTTGTATACATTAATAAATATAACATATTTGACGACTTTCGACTCATTTGACTAGTTAGTCATAACACATAACTCAAAACGACCCATTTAAACTATTGACATCACTAATGTGTGCTATAGGTGTATGCATATTCCGAACTTTTAAGTAAACAACAGTAGATAGCAAGAGATGTTAGCAAATTGCATTGTAACAACTTGATAAACAAATCCAAGAACAAAGCTCGGCTTGTTGAAACTACGTATAATGGGTTTTCAGTTTTTACTTTTTAATGATATGGATAAAGCTTATAAGTATTTAATATATAAGTTACTGATAACTTTAAAAAAGTGTTGTCCAAAATGTTGATAAAGCATACTTTTTAGAACTCACACATATGTTATGACCCACTCATTATTCATGAAAACTACTACAGTAATTTCTTTTCAATTTTAAATCCAAAGATGTATTTAACAAAATTTCTAGAGCAGTCGTAAGGATATCATAGATAATCTAGAAGATCACATGTGAGAAACCATAAGTATAAAATCCTAATCCCTCTCGAATTTATAATCGCTCCTTTAATCATCAATCATGCAAGTTTTTGCATATCTCTAACCTCTCTTCAAAATCTCAAAAGTGTTAAACACCAACATGTTTCTTTCTTTTCTCGTATACTTAATTCGTTGAAATTCAAAAATACCAAATGTCACATAAGTGGCTAATCTTGTGACACATAGCTTCCTTCCTAATGTGTCAAATAACTACGGTTCAATTTCATCATTTAAGTCCTCTAGTTCAAGCTCTGTTACACAGGGACAGACCCAGGATTTTCAAGAGGGTGTTGCATAATTTTTTTTTCTTTTATAATTACTAAAATTCACACAATTGAATTTTTTTTAGCCAAGTTAAAGTTGCACTATAAAGAAAATAGCACAAATATCAAAGGTTGCACATACAAAAAACGACACATTTTGAAAAAAATAAAATAAAAAATACACTGTGTGACTCAAAAATGAGTGTGGCCTGTGCCACACCCGCCATCCATGTAGGTCCGTCGCTACTATCACATCTTTTTTAAAACTCGATTTTGACCAACATAAACTTTAATGATAAAAACTGAGTCCCCAAATTCACACCAATAACTTAAGGTGCGTTTGTTTAATGGGTTTCCAACTGTTGGACTAGAATGATTCTTCAAAAATATAGTTTGGTATGCTGATTTTGAATCAACAGTGACTAATCAATCCAAAAAATGATTCCACTACAACTTGGTGACTTTTGAGGAATTGATCAACTTTTTCATGTGGGTCTCATATAAAAAAAATCCTCAAACCACATGTTTTGATAGTTTCTTATAAATTTCATATAGACTTAAAATAATAATATATATTTATTTATTTTTTTATTGTAAATTGTCTTGTTAATTTGTTAAATACCTTTCCTAAATCTGAATCTGATTCTAATCTCATCTACAAATCAAACGCACCCTTAAATAAACAAATCATAGATCCCAAATATATCTCACAAAGATGATTTTTGCATTTTACTCTTTAAAAAATATAAATGAACCCGAAAAGCGAATCGAATTCAAATTTGTTTTTCGGTTTTATCCAAAAGTAAAATTTAACCGAATCGAATAAACCGAACCGATAAACCCCCAAAACAACACGAAGAAACCTTTTACAAAGTAAAACATAACAAAATCAAGAAACTTTTTACTTACAAAAGAAAAACATAACAAATTCATAAAGTTTTTTTTTTTTTTAATTAAAACATACAAAATAACAAAATCAAGAAATTAATAATCTGGTACAAAATAACAAATTCATAAAGTTCATTTTTTATTAAGATACAAGCAACCAAAAACTTAAACAAGAAACTTCTAAAACAAGAAACTTAAAAAAACAAGTTTATTTTTACCTCACTCACTTGATGGCGGAGGACCATGCTTCCATTTTCTGCCCATTTTAAGTTGTTGATGAAGATTGATGGATAACGAGTTATGAATGATTGGTTGAATTAAAGTATAACGTACAAGACTAGGTTTTAAGGTAACGGGTTATGAATGAATCAAGATTGATCGAATCTTGATATCAAAACAGTTGATGGGTTGTTTTTAGAGGGCGATTTATGTTTTTTAAAAGTTCGTAATGTAGTTGAATGGAGTTGTAATGATTGATTGTTTATTATCAAACAGGATTAGGTTTTCAGTTGACGGTTATGAATGTGATGATTATGCAGGTAGTTATAGATTTATAAAAGATTCAAGATTGAATCTTGAAATATGGCGGTTTGTTTTAGGGTTTTGAACGTTAGTAATATAGTCTAGTTCTCTATTGGAGTTGTAATGATTGATTATTTATTACATTTTAAAATACGGTTAGAAAAATGTCAATATTCAGTCAAACACAAACATATTGCAAATACCCCCTCAATTATTTTGAAATACGTAAGTAATATAGTCGAAGTGGCATTCTCTTTATCAACTAGCAAAGACTCACGGTATGTTATTTCACCTTGCAAATATATAATAAATTGTTTGATCGAAATGTTTCATTATTTTCATACAATATTAAAGACCTATAAAGTCTTTCTTACGTCTTAATGAAAACACATCATCAATCGTCAAACAGAACCTATATATCGATTTCTTTCATCCTTCTCACCTACATGATTCAGTGCACCTGGCATTTCTTGTATAACCTAAATGCAAAAAAGAACCATTTATTAATAATTGTACCAACAATATTTATTACACAACTCGGCGGTACCCAACCGTCCAGCTACCGCATAGTAATTTTTGCAAACTTGATGTTAGTTGATACCACAGTTAGAGTAGAGACAATTAGTCGAAGTGGCATTCTCTTTATCGACTGGCAAAAGACTCACAGTATGTTATTTCACCTTGCAAATATATAATAAATTGTTTGATCGAAATGTTTCATTATTTTCATACAATATTAAAGACCTATAAAGTCTTTCTTACGTCGTAATGAAAACCCACTATCAATCGTCAAACAGAACCTATATATCGATTTCTTTCATCCTCCTCACCTACATGATTCGAGGCACACGACATTTCTTGTATAACCTAAATGCAAAAAAACTACTCATCGTCAAATTTTAAGTCAGGTTTGACTTTTCAAGTCTTTTCTTGACTTTTTGTAATTATTTTTTTAGTGTTATATAATACTTGATGAAAAATATATGAATGGTTGTGTTTCAAATGTATGTTCATTGGTATACTTTTCATCAAGTATTATATATACACTAAAAAAAATTATCAAAAAATCGAAAAAAGACTTTGAAAATCAAACTGACTTAAAATTAGACGAAAAATATTATTAATAATTGTACCAACAATATTTATTACACAACTCAGATACTGGCATGCAATTTTTTTCGCTACCAAAATTACGACTAACTGGGAGACCGAATCGATACAATGATTGTTGTTCCAAAATTAAGTCTATTAGACGGAGAAAACCAAAATTGTCAAACAACTACCATCTAAATTAGATAAACACTAAATTACCTTAGGCTAACGTTCAATAATGTACAACATTAGTGTTAAAAATAAAACATGCACATGTGTTGCAGGCCATCTACTCGGCGAAAGGTTTTTGTTGCACCGTGCGCACAATCCCGACGATGACAACATTAATGCACATTAAAAATATAAATTCAGATATAAGAACATGCCCTGAATTAAAAGCTACGTTGAAAAACATTAAAAGGCATGACCATTCAACCCCAATCGCACATTGATACGTTGTTCCATATCGGTAAAAAAACTATTTTAGACACATGAGCTTTTGAAAAAAAAATTAAAAAATAAAATAAAAAATAACCTTCTTTTAGTTAATAGCACCTCAGTATACAAAGATCATAATTACTTACAACAATATTAAAAAAATAGCATCCATAATATGATAACCAATAAGTAGATGTGGAATAAGAAGAAAAGCTGCAAAAATATTCAAAAAAATATACACATGACGATAAATATCCAAAAACTGATTACTCTAAATTCTAAACCTCGCCTATACTTTATCATTCAATAATTTATTTTAGACTAAAATACTGGTTAGTCACTAAAACATGAAACTCTTGTGATGGGAAAACTCTACCTTATCATCGTGGAGGTCCAAACCTTGGGCTTTTATACTCGAAATTGGTCCTTTGACAAAGTCGATATCGATTTTGTTTTGTAGTCGAGGGTATTTTAGTCCATACACATTTATACTTTTATAACACATTTATATTTTAGCCCTTCATCTTTCATCCTCGTCATCATCTCCCCAAATCATCATCTCTCCAGCATCATCCTGGTCATCATCTCCTCAAATCATTCATCTCGCCAATACTGTTCTTTTCTAGTTCAGATTTAGAATATATAAAACTGTTTCAATCTGAACTAGAACATAGAATATATAAAACTACGAATTTCAATGTTTGTTAAACTTTTCCGAAATAGCAAGATGCTTTTCTTTTCTAACAAGCACATCATATTTTAGCAACCATGAGATAAATTACATTGCTAGTATGAGTTAAACAAGATGATGTATGTTGCTATGATTCGGTAAACAATGGAGGTACGTTGCTATGATTGGTAACAAAATGCACATGGTGTGTTACTATTACTGATAATTTTCGTAATACTTTACTACAGTTGGAAAAATAGGTAATGTATCTTGCTACTTTAAGCTAAATAACTATGACTTACAGAAGACTTTGCCTAGGTCATGAAGTACAGAATCTCAGTTTCTTTTAGTGTTGTTGAGTTTGACTTTTATGGTCAACGTTAATAATCTAAAAGTCGAAATTGATGTTGATTTATAATGATAATTTGGAAATATTAAAACGCATATATATAATTTAAATTTATAATATGTATTGCGTGATCGATCATACCTTGAAGTTTTAATCATTTTGGTAGTATTAAGTGGTCAATCTAAGGCTTGTTTGACCATGTAAGTTAGAACAATAAGATACCTTAGTTTTGCATATGAAATTGTAACACTGTGCAAATTTACTTACAAGCTTATGCAAACACTTCAATGGGCTTATTTTTGGTACATAAGCTACTAAGATCATAAGCCTCGATAATTTTAGGATAATGAGTTGTTTAATTGTTTAGTGACAGGTGGTTAGTTAAGGATTTACATGTAGAATTATCTGTTGGATTGGTATACGATTAGACCAAGGTTGGTTACATGTGCTTCTAAACTTATTATCTCTAACTGAGTAGTTGACTTATAAATAGTCAATATTTGTAGTATGAATTAGTTTTAGTATAGAACAAAGACTAAAAAGATGGCTTGAAACTGAAATTTTCCTATAATTACTTCAAAATGTATGACAAGCACCCCCTTAATTACTTTTAATAATCGTATTAATAATCTTAGTGATGATACGTTCTCTAATCATGTGAAGCTTCAAATCAAACTAGAACATACAAAATGGTTTTGACCATACTGTGCGAGAAAAAAACATTAAACGAAATAACATTATGAATTCAAGTGGGATAACCTGATAACATTCAAATCAACTTAAGTTATGTCAATTTTTTGGGTAGCTTATACGTGTTCACAGTTATAGGTTACAGTTATTTACAATTTCAGGCACCTAAGCGCAGTTCTTCAACAGATGGAGAATCTTATTATATTCTTCAAGCTTTCAAATCCGTTGAACTGAAAAGAGATGTTATCTTGGGGAGATGATGACCAGAATGATGTTGGGGAGATGATGATTTGGGGAGATGAATGATTTGGGGAGTTGACGACGACAAATAAAGATGAAGGGCTAAAATATAAATGTGTTATAAAAGTATAAATGTGTATGGACTAAAATACCGACTACAAAACAAAATTGAGCATTGACTTTGTCAAAGGACCAATTCAGTATAAAAGGCCAGGTTTGGACCTCTGGCGATGATAAGCCGAGTTTTGTCCATCAGCGTTTCTTTCAAGTTTTAGGGATCAACCGTGTATTTTAGTCTTTATTTTATCATTGTTGAATCATGTTAGGTTTTTATGCTACCCACATTTTACTTTCTGTGAGCTTTTTTATGCTACCTATGTTTTACTAAATCATGTTTCTGATGTGTCATGTGTAGTTGTCTACAATGTATTCGGCCAAATGATAGGATCACACAACCTATTACACCCAGGGACGGATCTATAAAGTAAATATGGGGCTAGCTGAAAAAGTTGAAATTTTAGTGTAATTTTTTTTTTAATTTTGACCTTTTTTCGAAAGTGCCCCCCTTACAAAACTCAAATTGCCCCCCACTAACATAATTAAACCCAACATTTAACACTCTAAAGCCTTATAAATCCTTCGTCTCTAAGTAAAAATACTCGAATTTATCATTACGATTCAAGTTTTTTTCTTTCGTATTTTGTTGCTATCGTCAAAAAAATTTTTTGCCCCCCATATCATATATTCCTGGTTCCGCCACTGATTACACCAATTAACCAATTACACGGCCCCTAAGGTTTTACATATGCATCCACCTAACATGCTTTTTATCAGAACCATCTATTCGCCTGATGATAGTTTGGATGCAAACATTCGACTATCACTTTAATTGCATATATATACGTGCCATCGACGGAAGCAACATAATTTTTTACCGATTAGACTAAATTAAGCAAAAAAAAGTGTAAAACACCCTATTAGTGAGAAACACCGACCAAAATTAATCACCAAGTATTTGCTACATTAAAAAAATAATAATAAAAATAAATAAAAATTCTCAAGCATTAATATTCCTTGATGATGATTTGGATGCAAACCCACGATTATCACTCTCATTGTAGGTATCTAACCTACCATTGATGTAATAAACTGAATTCAATAATTATTGTTTAAACTTATTACAATGCTTGATTTACCATTCGTTTAATTTATAAAGTTAAGAAATTGTAACTTCTATTGATCTCTTTTATTCATACATATATAGCAGTGTTTTTAAGCAATTTTATTTTATGTTTTCAGATCATTATAGCTTAAACGCTAAGCAATTGTTGTACGGCGACACCTTAACTATTGAATAGCTTATATGACGTTTTACTTTTATATATAACCAAATTTACGACCTTCTCAAAAACATATTCAAGTTGAGTCACTGCTGGTTTTCGACCATTTTAAATTCAAGATTTGTGAGAACTAGTCTCTTTAAGAGGAATGATAGCTCCTATGTTAACTTTACAAAAAACAATGGAAACTAACACACAAAAGTTCACAAATCATAGATTGACCAAAACATTAATGGGACTATGGGGGCGACATGTAACAGCTTACTTCTTTCAGACTAGGCTGCTGAATGCAGATATAAAACTGGGTAACAGGCACCATTCTAATGGATATATAAACCATCTAAAGGTATTAACAATCCTAAAAATGATCATTGTGCACCGTGAGCCACGTCATCCTCTAAAGACCTACTAGACTCCCTAGTTATTTACAACGGTTCTTGTGGGGTTTACTGCTTTTCATTCTCCGCGGCTCTGATAATAGGATCATCGTCTAGATAGCTTTCATCGTCATCATCTTCAAGTGCCTCATCCAAGCCATGTAGTAAAGATTGGTTCACTTTCTTACGAGATTGTCTCCTATGTTTCTTTGGCTCCAGTCGTGGTTCAGCTTGCATGACTCCCATATCACCTGCTTTGTATCTGTGTGAAATTCCAATATTTTAATTAGCAACTAAAACTCCAAAATCATAATACCTCAACAAGCTAAACACGGTCAAATACGGGTTGGGTGAAAAAGATATGATTCTTTTCTAGACAGAAACGGATGAAGTCTAGTTGACCCGTTGGGCAAATTTTAATATATTTTACAGCTAAAAAATGAACTATGACGGGCATGTAATAGTAATCAATTTTCACAAATGGATAGTTTTATGCAAAATAATTCTTTTGTACACCTTAAGTCATTAAAATGGTTAAACATGTTCCACCAATGGAAATTTCAATGAACTTGGTCACCAAAAGAATATTAAGAATATCATGGCTGAACACATTTTACAGGTTCAATGACTCATGGTGTACAACTTGAACGAGTACGATGCATAAAACGCCAAGTTCTAGAAATATGTCGTCATTACACATCGTTATTCCAATAAATAATGTGTTGAATATGATTACATAAAATTTACAATTATAATTTATATTTTTGCATAAAGCAAATTAGGGAGGGAAGTTATATGCATTAAATATGACATACTGGACGACTCCTCATTTCACTAGTTAGACATAACACATAGTAATTCTGTAATTGGATAAAATTGCCCCCACTAATCATGCTATAGGCATATGCATATTCCGAACATTCAAGGAAACAACAGTAGATAGCAAGAGATGTTAGCAAATTGCATTGTAACAACTTGATAAACAAATCCAAGAACAAAGCTCGGCTTGTTGAAACTACGTATAATGGGTTTTCAGTTTTTAATGATATGGATAAAGCTTATAAGTATTTAATATATAAGTTACTGATAACTTTAAACAAGTGTTTGTCCAAAATGTTGATAAGCATACCTCACATCACCCTCTCGTTTAGTTCCTAGAGTTCGCAACTGAAATTCCTCTCTGATTCTGATTTCATCAAACAGTTGGAGGTAGTAGGGATATCTCTCCCAATCAGTTTTCACAATGCACCCTGGTTCCCAAATATGCAAACAATTGTGGAATGCACACCTCGATGGTCCGGAAAGAATTTCGCGAACCTGACAAGTACGTAGATTAACATGACAAGAAGGAAAAAATCATCATAACAATGATAGAACATAATAACAAGGCTAGTAGCATACAGCAGAAGGAAACCTTTTAGGTGGTGTGATGTCAAAATGACATACCAACAACCTCAGGGGCTATTTAGACGTGTGTTTCAAAACTGATTATGTGCTATGGTATAATCAGAATTAGACAATTAGTTGTAATGGAACAGGTTGTAAAAGATGGCATGTTGATATACTTATGTCTTTAGAAAGTGAAATAATAAGATAATCATATGTTTGATAGTTTGAGTGGCACAAGCTGATTATTTGAAAATCAAAATAATAAAATGACCGAAAAATTGACATTCTTGTGGAAAAAGCAAAAAGACATCTTATGATTTGAGAGTAAAAGTTTAACGAATTAGGTTCAGGGAATGGGTAAATAGGTAAACTTTTGCAGTGTAAAACTGATTATTCAAACCCCTAAAGAAAATCAGATAGAAGCAATCCATGCATAAAAAGCTACTATTATTGCTACTTAAAATCGTAATAATCAGATAATGAGTTCCAAAATGCAGATCCAAACACCCCTTAATATGACACCTTATATGAAGCTAGCATGGAAAATTTTATAGACAGACCTCTGGGAAGCACAGTGGAAGGGACTGCTTTGTTACTTTCAGTAGACTAGGTAGGCTAAAGCCAGGAGTATCTGCAACATATCCTCCACCAGATAATGGAAGCAAAGAAACATGTCGCGTAGTGTGTTTTCCTCTGCCACTTCTCGCTGACACCTCTCCAACTCGTTGATCTTCAAGCCATTTACTTCCTGAAATCTGGTACATGTGAAAAAACAAATAAGAACAAGTGACAACAAACTAACAACTTTGAAAAGAAGAATGACTATAGAGTGGGTGGATGAATGAATAGAAGCGAGAAGATTTTACATAGTTAAAGTGACCATCCTCTTCTGCAGGAAGAAGGCCAAAGTGATTGCTTCTCAAAGCATTGATCAAACTAGACTTTCCAACACCACTGGGACCCACAATTACCGATGTTCGATCCCTCAAGTAGAACTGAAGAGAATCAAGTCCAGATTTGGTCTCTACACTGCAAATGATCGGTTCATAACCCCAACTGCGAAGCTTGGATTTCCATAAAGTCACTGTCTGCATATAATAGAAAATCTTATGCATAATCACAGAAGAAAAGTTGAGCAAAACATAATATGATTCTCTAACAAGATAGAACTTCAAACTTCAATCATAGTCAGACCTTTGCAAGGTCTCCTACTTCTATTCCACAAACTATTCATCAAAAAACGTGAACAGGTCAACCAACGCCATCTCAGCTATCAGGTACTAAACCTATATTGCAGGGAACTAAATGCCTAGAAAACTTGACCTGGTCCATATAAAGAATCAACAAAAGTATCACCAAACACATGGAAAACCAACAATACACGCATCACTTGCATGTAATCTACCTAAGGACACCGTATCAAATATCTCTTGTTTTTAATAGGGGTCATAAGCAGACATTTAATACTAGTAATATTGATAAACTAACAGAAGTTTCATATCCAGACAGATCAGATATATGAAACTTTGGTTCCATATCCTCAATCGGATCTGTGAGGTGTCTCTTACTTTTAGGCTATGTTTGGCAAAACTAGCAGTATTTGCTAGCGGTAGTAGTTGGGAGTAATAATAATGTGTAAAATGACGTAACAGTAGCATTAGAATTTAAATGCTTGTTTTAGTAGCGTTTAAAAAAAAAATCTGCAAACATTAACAGCTTGTTTGTCAAACGAAGCAAGTTTTATATCCTAAACGCTAAACGCTCCAAAACACTCTAGAATGCTCCGGGCCAAACACACCCTTACTCAACAAACTATTATTATTCGAACACAGGAACTAATTAACAAACGCCTTTACATCTCTCATGTACTAACCCTAAATCAACTATTCACAAAGTCACTAGCAGGTAACTGAACCAGGTACATATCAAGTGACTTAATGTTACCCAATATCTAATGCAGTCTTCATACAGTAAACTAAACACATACACCTATTTACGCGTAATAAAAATATACTAATACACCTACATACAATCAACGAAACCAGATATATTATTATCATGTATACCTCTTCATTCACGAGTTCAGCTTTGTTCAAAGCAAGTGTAACCGGAATCCTCGTCGACTCAGCCTCAACTAAAAACCTCGTAAGCGAAAACTCCTCCGGCTTCGGCTGATCTAACGAAAAAAGCACCAATAAATGATCGACATTCGCCACCGGCGGATCAAGTACCTCCGTCTTCCTCTCGAACACATTCTCGATCACTCCTCTTCTGTCTTTCCAATCAATCGAACCTACTAAAACCTTATCTCCTACCAGCACTCTCCTCTTTATCTTCTTTAATAAACTCCTCACTACACATAACAACTCCACTCCTTCACCTCCACCTTCCGTTAATAATGATGACGTCACACCTTCGCTTCTACCTTCCGATGATAATGATGATGACGTCATCAGATCCTCACCTACATCTTCGGAAAATGATGATGACGTCACATTCGGTTGAATAACGACGCGCATAAAGTTCGCCTGAGCTGAAGCGACTTTACCTACAGCTTGATCCGGCGACAATTTCACGTTATCGTCAACAGTCAACGACGGCGAGAGTGAAGTCGATGAAAAGTGCTTGACGTTATCACGCGCTTTGAGAAGGTGTTTATTAGGTTTAGGCTGTTGATGTTTTCTAGCAGTTAAGCTTTCACGGTTGCTGTTGTTGTTGTTTCTGGATGAGGTGATTGTGAGTGGCCGGAACGTTGTGGCGGTGAAGCGGCGGATTACGGTGAATGATTGACTATAGTGGTGGTGGTGACGGAAGAGTGATGATGAGAGTGACGTCATTGAGAAAAGTTGTTAGGGTTTGGGTTTGGGTTGTGGTGAGGTGGTTTCCGTCATCGGGGTGAGTATACTCTAGAAGAAGATAACTATAGTGGTGGTGGTTGTTTCGGTGAAGTGTGGTGGAGTTGGACAGTTACTGTACCAACGACGTCGTTTTTGTTATTTCTCTTACCTTTTCTTTTTTTTACATTTTTTTTATTTTCATTGTGTAAGAAAAATACTTCTATTTTTTTAAAGGCACATTTTCACAATTAAAACCAATTGCCTCACAAGTTTTTAAGGAGACTTGAACCCACAACATATGTAACTTGATATAGGGGTGAGCAAACGATCAGAATGGACCGGACCGACCGAGACCGGACTGGACCTGACCGGACCGACCACATTCGGTTCGGTCATCGGTCTATGCATTTGGGCTAATTCGATCTTCGGTCCGATCGGTCCGTTCCGGACCACAAACCTACTATTTTGGCCTTAGTAGACTCCAAACGGTCCGGTCCGACCGACCGAGACCGGACCGGACCGCATTCGGTCTCGGTTTCGATTCCGGTTTTTACCTTAATTCGATCTTCGGTCTTGTTGATCCGGTCCGGTCTCGGACCGATGCTCACCCTTAAGTTGATATGTCATTCACCTACCGCCATATCGGTGGGCCAAAAGGCTTTTGACAAAAAAGACTTGTGATTATTATAATTGTTTTAGTTACTTGCATAATTTGACTATATGACTTTTTTTTACCTTAAAACTAAGATAATTTGCCTGGTATTTTTAGCTTAGCAAGATAAGATTGGGGTTTGAAGCCTTGTCTTGACTTGCATCCAATGTTTTGAAAACCAGGTTTATAATCGACCCGGTCGAGTTATCGGGTTAACCGGTTCGAGACGGTTTTTTATTAAAAAAATAATAAATAAATAACCAGGTCAACTGGTTCGACCGCCGGTTCAACCACCGGGTCAACCCGGTTTTTATAAAAAAAATTTGAAAAAAACCAAACCCGGCGGGTCTAACCGATTAACCCGGTTTTAGAAACCCGGGTTATTTTGACCCGTTTTTTTACCCGAAACCGGTCCAGCCGGTTAACCCGGCATGGTCGACCCGGATTTCAAAACATTGCTTGCATCGATGCGTTTATACTACTGGTCAAACCGCTAACGATCTTCTGATAAGAAGACACATGAAAAGGATACATGTTTTGACATGTAAGTAGTATGTAACCACTTGTACACTTTCTAAATGTAACCAAACCCGATATACATACTTGCATTTCTATAAGAGTAAACTACACCATTCGTCCTTGTGGTATACGTTGACCGTCAAGGATCGTCCTTTGACCCAAAAAAATGCACCGTTAGTCCTTAAGTGCGAAACGTTACTCAGCGTTGGTCCTTCACCCTAACTGGCGTGAGTAACGGGCGTTAAACCTATTTAAGTCGAAGGTATATTTGTCATTTCACACTTCATCTTCTTTCTTTATACATATCATCTTTACCAAATTCATTACTACTTTTCTTTTACACAAACCACAACCAAAGCCCACCATCATAATCCAAATTCATTACCACTTTTCTTTTAAAATCTACATATTCATCGTAATCTACACAAACCACAACCAAAACCCACCATCATAATCCGACTATCGTTGCGATTGAACCACTACTCTTTTCCGGCAACCACAACTAAAAGCCACATAAAAAACCCAATCCATCTATTCAAATCTAAATTGTATCTAACAAAAATCACATATTTAACCAATACAACTTCAAGTAAATCAAATCTCTTTCACTTCTCACTGTTGTCTTCCCCATTTCTTCATCATTATAAAATATCAAGCACAACATAATTACATCTTCATCTTCCATTCTTTATATCTTCAAATTATCATTAAAAAAATATAAATAACCACAATCAATCATTATTACAATTAAATGAAACCTAAGAAATACAATAATCCACCATCAGAGATCCGGTCTACCACCACGGGTGTCTTCGAAATATGCTCATACGACCGCCGGTTTTTTTCACAGCTTATCGAACAAGGGGGTTTGATTTTTAGTTTAGAAAAAATTACACGTTTGGTCCCTATGATTTGCCCAAAATAACAACTTTAGTCCCTAAGTCGTTTTTATTACACCAGCAGTATTTAATTTTGAAACTATGCACGCTATCGGTCCCTATTTTGGATGGGCGTTAGTTAAGTCCGTTAAGTATTTTGCGTTGTTAGTCCTTCGTTAATAATTTTTGCACCGTTAGTCCTTATTTTTAAAATATAGTTTTCCCGTTAGTCCATCCGTTAATAATAGTTATCGCTTGCTTTTTACGTTTTGTCCATTTTATCCGTTTTGTCGGTTTTTATCCGTTTTATTGTTTTTACGTCTTAATCCGTTTCGTCATTTTTTTTACGCCGCCCATTTTTTACGTTTTTATCTGTTTTTTATCCGTTTTGTTCGTTGTTTATTCATTTTGCCGCTTTTTCGTTTTTCCGCTTTCTCCCATTGTTTTACGTTTTGTATGTTTTTTCCTTTTGTTCGCTTTTTATCCGGTTTCGCTTGGTTTTTACGTTTTGTTTGTTTTATCCGTTTCGTTCGTTTTTAATCTTTTTCGTCAGTTCTTTTACGTTTTCATCCGTTTTTGTCCGTTTTTCTTACATTTTGTCCGTTTTTCTTTCGTTTTTTACTATTTCAACATATTGAAAATTTTTTCCAAAAAGAAAAAAAATTTCCAAAAAAAAATTTGGAAAAAAAATATTTCCGAAAAAAAATTTTGAAAAAAAATAAAAATAAAATTCAAATTTCAAAAAAAATTTTGAATAAAAAGTTTAAAAAAATATTTTGAAAAAAGAATTTCAAATATATTTTTTTAAAAAATCTTTAAAAAAAAATATGTCCGTTTTTTTTTCAATATTTTTTATTCAAAATTTTTTATTTTTTTTCGAAAATATTTTTTTCTTAATTTATTTTTTCAAATTTGTGAAAAAATTCCAATTTTTTTTTGAAAATTTTTTGTGAAAAACCCGCGGAAACGAATAAACAACGAACGGCGGATAAAAGCATAAAAACGTAAAAAGCCAAGTAAAACGTAAAAGGACGAAACGGAAAAACAATAAAACGAATAAAAAGCGACAAAACGGATAAAGCAGAACAAAACGTAAAAAGGACGAAAACATATAAAAGCAGGAGAAAAGGAATAAAACGTAAAAGCGGACTAAAAAAAAAAAAAAACGGGGAGGCGACAAAACGAACGAAACGGATAAAACGGACAAAAACGTAAAAATGGCGATAACTATTATTAACGGAGGACTAACTGGAAAACTATATTTTAAAAATAAGGACTAACGGTGCAAAAATTATTAACGAATGACTAACAAGAAAATACTTAACGGACTTAACTAACGCCCATCCAAAATAGGGACCAAAAGCGTGCATAGTTTCAAAATTAGATCATCACGGTGTAATAAAACGACTTAGTGACTAAAGTTGTTATTTTAAGAAACCATAGACTAAACGATGTAATTTTTTCTTTAGTTTATGACTTCTGTTTATTTTATTGATAAGTAGAAAAATGGGTGAAATATGTTTGTAATAGATATTTTGTTTTTGATGATGAAATGGATTTGTAGATTTCTTAACGATATGAACTTTTTTTTTTTTTTCTTTTTTTTTTGTTGATCATAATGAGTTTTGGTAAAGAATTGATTTTTGGATTTTTTTTTGTTCCTAGTTACGATGGATTTTTGGTAAAGATAATAGTTTATGGATTTTTGTTCCTGGTAAAGATGGATTTTTTTTTGGTAAGGATGAAAATGTGAAATCTGGTACCTTGGTAATGATGATATGATTAGGATGAAGATGAAGTTGATGATATTTTTTACTTTACACACAAAGTTCAAACCTTAGTTTATGTAAGATTTTTGGTAAAGATGATATGTATAAAGAAAGAAGATGAAGTGTGAATGACAAATATACCCTTGACTTAAATAGACTTAACGCCCGTTACTCACGTCAGTTAAGGTGAGGGACCAACGCTGAGTAACGTTTCGCACTTAAGGACTAACGATGCATTTTTTTGGTCAAAGGACGATTCTTGAAGGTCAACGTATACCAGAAGAACGAATGGTGTAGTTTACTCTTTCTATAATTATATCGAGCATATGATCTTCCTTTAAATTCATCGACATTGACTGCTAGTATAAAACCATAAACTATATAGAACAAAATTTTCATTGTCTCTGTCATTGTTGTGCTTACTAATCATGCTTACAAATGTACTTAAAGATTTGATTTGTTGATTTTAAAAAATGATTGGTGGTAATTTTGAGAAAGAAAATTCATAATACAATTATACAAGTGATTAATGTATTAGGCATGTATTTAATCTTGTGTTATAGGTCTAAATAGCACTACTGATACAATTATATATAACACCAAAAATATGACTATTTGTTAAATCAAATTGTTGATGTATCAAGAACCATCCAAGAAGTTGACTATTTGTTAAGTTTTGAAATGATGTGTCGTTGACATGGTTAGTAATGCACTATTCTTACGTCACAATTATAAACAAATTAACATGGCATATAATACTAAGACTAAAATACACCGTTGGTCCCTAAACTTGTATCGGAGGATCGCGATGGGACGAAACCGGGCATAATCATCGCCACGGGTCCAAACAGTGAAATTATTAAACGCCAGATTGGTCCTCGACCAAGTCAAACTCGATTTTGTTTTGTAGTCGGGGTATTTTAGTCCATACACATTTATACTTTTATAACACATTTATATTTTACCCTTCATCTTTGATCCTCTTCATCATCTACCCAAATCATTCATCTCCCAACGTACTTCATCTTCAAGAAGACTTTCACTGTTGGACACTTAAACTTTTTGTGTGGTATTTTGACAATTCAATGATCACTTGGGAACACGGTAGCATGTATAGTCAGTCACTATAATGCGTTTTTTGTTGATATTGGAAACAAAATTTCTTATACATGACATGATGAAGTTTGCGTTTTCACTGGTTATTGGCTTTCTTGATTTATAACAATCCCTTGAGATCCGAATTTTCAAGGGGCAGCCACAGCCGAGGGCTAAGAGGAGAGACATAGATGTAATAACATTTCCAGTCCCGGAATGCATGTGTAAACACTAGAGGCAGGAAATTTTGGGTTGAATGTTGGATCCTTCTTGAACCTGTTTAAGACTTGTGTAATTTTGGCATTGTACAGGTTTTTGAATTGGGATAAATAAATGCAAGTGAACATAAAACTTTGTGCTTTTAGTGTGAGAATCAACTATCAATAGTACTTATCTAGCAAAAATATCATCACGAAACATGGGTTCTCATTGCTTAACTTGTGTGGGATGCAAATTTTCAATAACGTCAAAAGTACAATCTGCCCCGTCTAGTTGCCCTTTTCTCCAATAAGTAAATATGTCCAAATCAGTTATTCATAAAATGACAGTAAGCTAACACATTCATTTGTTTCTAACCTCTTGAAATTTAATACATTGTTGTGATAGTTGAACTATAACCTACTGAAATGTAAAGGTCACTACCAAAGTACCAATATATTTAAATGCAAATACTTATGATGGAATGAAGCACGAGAATGACATCTACTTGTACCAAAGTTGATTCAGTAAACAAATGACAAGATGATTAAATGATAAAGGGAACTAAAACTATATAAACTGGGATGAACCGTAAAGTTCGACTAAGCAACAATAATCTATGTTGCAGGAACTGTATCACACATTTAACGTCTAGATCTTTCTTAATGCTTAGTAATTTCACATAATTTGTTGTAACCAGATGGATATGGTTGTTATTTCAGTGACGCTAAAAAAGTACTCATGTTTAGTTTCCGAAACATACTAGATGGTCAATGATGGTGGCAGGAAGAAGTTAGCATATAAGATTGGTATTTCTGCTAGCAAAACACTCTTGGAGCTGAAATTAATGGTAAGAGCAAATAATTTCATCTTCACTTGCATCTATTGATCCCACAACTAGGATCTTTAAAAAGCCAAAATCTTGCTACAGGTCCCAACAGCTCAAAAAGACCCTAACTTCTGAAAAATAAACCCGTTGTTATTTCTACACTTATACACACATTTTAGAACCAGAAGGCTATTAAATTTTTCTCTCCACTGAACCCATGGCTATGGTTGACCCTTGAAACTCACTGCCACTGTGACAATTTTCGAGTGATTAACATATGCAAGATGACCCCATAAAAAACACGTGACCATCATAGAAATCAAGAGATCAAATACATACATGCAAGAAATCAAGAGATTAAATACATACATTCATGGGAGATGAATGATTTGGGTAGATGATGAAGAGGATGAAAGATGAAGGGGTAAAAATTAAATGTGTTATAAAAGTATAAATGTGTATGGACTAAAATACCCCGACTACAAAACAAAATCGACTTTGACTTTACCAAAGGACTCAGAATGAAATGAAAACCTCAAATAGGGACCGACGCGATGAAAAGGGCGATGTTCGTCCCATCGCGATGAACAGCAACAAATTTAGGGACCAACGGTGTATTTTAGTCTAATACTAATAATCACGATAATCATCTATCACCACGTCCTCTCGACTATACCAACTAGCATTGACTTCCATCAAGCCATATTTGACTGTTACTATCAAAAGCCAAATAGGCAAATAGCCTTCTAAGTGGCTTTTGGATAAGGTCGTTTAAAGCTATCTGATCTATCGAGTATTGATTATAAGGTTGGAAGTTGGAACAATTTCATGTTTGCTTATAAGTTTTGATTTCCTAAAATAAGATTTGACAAGAAATTTCAAGACGTGCTCATATTTAGTTTTCTCATAATTTCCTTCCATTTCTTACCGTCCTTTACATAAATCCAAGCACAGTATTTTTTTTTTGTTAGATGATACGTTAAAGTCCAAACCTAAATACTTAAAGTCCATTATGTGTAGAGTTATGTTAGTTTATTTTTTAAGTCGTGTTCTATTATAAATAGACATAATATTTCATTATGTAATCATACAAAACACAATCAATAATATCTCTATTTGCTATCTTGTATTTTTCTCATTATCCACCAAACTCACTAAATCTTAACTAATGAGGCCTTTATCAAAAGGCTTGTAGTTCAATAGTACCTCCCTGGGTGAGAATATTTTGTATTTTTTAATAAAATCGTTGTGAGTTCAAGTCTCATCCAGTATATGTGAAATATATTTGTCATGTATATATTGTAGATAGTTAATTATTTTTAAAAGAAAAAAAAAAAGGCTGAGCACTGTAGTTGTAGTATTGCGACTGCACCACTATCATCTTCCATATATTTCTGTCGCATAGCGCGGTTACATTGGGTATAATTTGAATTTAAAGCCATAAACCATTCTGTAGTTTATATTTTCGCTTTCATTCTTTTTGTCTCTCATGTTATGTGATGCCACACGTCCATATACGGCAAGCATTTATGCCCATTTCATCCGAACCTAATTTTATCATATACGGCAAGCATTTATGCCCATTTCATCCGAACCTAATTTTATCGATGGGAGACGGGAATCAATGTTCACCACAAATGAGCTTTTCAGCCCGGATCATGTCTAACAACTCTATGCGTAAATATCCACCATTAATAACTAGAAGAATGACCGTGCGATGCGGCAATGCAGTCCGATAATTATTTTCAGAATGAACAAACGTTTTTCATTTTACGCCTAATTCAAGTAAGTTTTTTTCAACTCCGCTTCTTCCCACTACTAAAAGAAAACTCATAAAAATATATCAAAATGGATGTTGAATTAAAGAAGATAAAATTTTAAAAATATGGTGAAATTAGATCATAAAAATTAAACGGATTAAAAGATATTTAAATTTAAAAATAAAAGTGATTAATTAGTTAGGAAGTAGCGTATACGCACATCCCATTATCGTTTTTATTTTAGTTTGTTAAATTTCCTCTCTTTTGTTATTTTTAGTTAGAGAAGTTGATACACGTCATTTCAACGATTAATTCCTTATCTTATTTTTTAATTCTTTTCATAATAAGCAAGTAAAAAAGTCAGCCTTCTAATTTTAGAAGGCCTAAATGCATTATAAAGTAGTAAGTATAGATATAGATTAGTAATATTCTTTACGTGCTATAATTTCATATAAGTTTAGCAAACTTTTGGCTAATATTCTAACACGTAATTTAATATAAGTGAATTTAACGAACACGTAGAAATGAAATCTATATTAGTACGGAGATAATAATTTAATATAAATTAATATAAAATCAAGTTGAAGTAGTCATGGACGGTAGCCAGACGATGAAGTTGACACGACAGGCTGAGCTCGTTTTGCTATTCCTTTTTTATATTTAATTAATTAAAATAGCGGATAAAAATTTTTACTATGGCATACCTAATTCGCAACTAACAATATGACGAACAGAAAATGTTAGGCTGAAATATTATTTTGAGAACGTTGGAGTGTAAATGACCCGACTTGCAGCTTATTATATTTGTATATCTAGATTAAGAGCATTTATTATGATAAATCTTTTACAAAGGTTTATACATTAATACATTAATAAATTTTAGACTTTTTGATTTTAAAAATCTACATTCACTATAGTATAAATCTTTGTAAGTTTATAAAATGTTTTTTTTTAACAAATGCATTAAATGTATTGAATTCATAAAGAGATTTAATAATTAGGACCTCTTCATGTCACATAAACATGAAATGAATGTTACTATGGTTGAAATAAACATAAACCATTTTACCTTTCTTAGACTTTTTCATAAACCCACCATAGTGGATGCCCTAACTATTAAAAAGAAAGAAAATGAATTAGTTGTCTATAAATTAAAATCATATTCACGTTATAATGTGTATCAAACCATTTTTTTTTAACATAAACTATCAATAAATCTTAATGTTTTATTGATTTATATAGACGTAGAAGATAAACGAGCAACAAATTGCCCCGCTAGCTCTTTTGAATTGTAAAACTAAATTTTTTGAAAACAACATTTTTGAATCCATGTGTCAAAATCGATTATCTGCTAAAAAAATGTACCAATATTGTGGCATGTAGCTAAATCACAAATGTTGAAAAAGTAACAATTCAACTCAATCAATATATAAACATTAACCGTCTGTTTGATTCGCATAATATTTTTGACGGAATTGGAATCTGTCTATGGAATTGAAATGTCATGGACGAATCCATAAGATTTGGAATATGAAGGAGTTGAAATTTACAAAAACTAACGCGTGTTTGGTTGGAAAAAATGAAATAAGAATTCAAATACATATTAAATAACTGAGAAGATCTAGGCAGCGTTGCGTGGCGTGACTCGAAATAAAATTCCCATTGAATCACGTATTTCGATTTATTATGTTATTTTGAAAATAAATTCTGAATATTAAAATTTCGTTTATCCGTCTTCGTTCGCTCGAGCCCGTTTGCCCGTCTTGTTCGTGCTCGAGCCCGTTCTTAGTTGCTTCGTTCGGACTTGAATATTTGTATAATGTCTTTATTATTCAGATTAGTGACATCTAATAATTGTGTTTGAGAGGTTGTACAATATGCTTGATAATTTGTATTTATTATGTAAGAGGTGTTTTAATAACTACATTAATTATAGGGTCATGTGGTTTCTACCCCACTACACACTTGACATTAATTATTATCCTTTAACTATTTCATCAAAGTTTACAACATGCATTAATAACTGTAGTAATAATTATTTACCTTTACCTTTTACATTTATTATTAATTACTTTTAATGTTTTATGTTGATATGCTCTACCTGCATATACATTTATTATAATTTGGTCATTTACATATTTATATAATACAACGCGACTCATACATATCTATTTGATTTGCATCTTTATATTTTTAAACGGGAATTAGCTTAAACTTTTACCTGTAATTTTTAATATTGAATGCTTTTGTATGAATTGTAGGATCTTGATAGTTTTAACGTTTGATACATACTTAAATTTATGTGTTAATAAGTCCGAGTATACAATACTTTTACATAGCTTCTAAGTTAAATTATGAACAATGTAAATGTAAAAAAAACATTTAATCGGATTTGTTTTGGTATAAAAGAATTAAAATAACAAAAAGAAAAGATGATATATACATCGTATCTTCTTAGCTTCACTCGAATGTACATTTTGGAGCACTTGTTATTGTATCGTTGATTTCTAAGCTTTTAGTGTAATAATGGCTAGGAACTTTGTACTAATGGATTTAGAGTAAATAATAAAAAATGAACAAACAGATCAGTGGTGAAACTAAAAGAGAAATTAGGATTAGCAAATGTAGCTGGTAAAAAATAAGATAGATTTATAGAGTGACTTTTATAGAGATAGATAAAATAAACATGTTTAGTAAAATTGAGTTATTAATTGTAGGATTTTATAAATGAAATCAATAAATAATGATTATTTGCAATGATTAATTTATAGTGGGGTGGCTCTCCTAAATTGATGGAGTATAAACCCATAATGCCTAATTATATTTATTGACCATGTAATTAATTGACTACATTAAATGTCTTGACGACATTAATGTCTTGTTAATTTCTTATTATAGAAATGTTTTTTGTCTTATTAAAAACTTCAAAATATAGATGTCCTAAATACATTAATAAATAATGGGTTTTAACGTGTGCTTGCAAGGCACGTATTGATAACCAAAGCGACGGGACCTACGAAAAGGACGTCCGGACCCACAAAAATACACTTTTAAATAAAATATGTGGGTCCGGACGTCCCTTTTCATGGCTCCGCCATCGCTGGTGTGCTAATACGCTTCTTGCACACGTTAAAAACCCATAAATAATATAGATATATTAAACTTATTTTTTTTTTTAATTTTAAATAAATAATTATTATTAAACGTAATTGAATAATAATATTATATAGTATTTAAAATACATATTAAATAATAATCATAATAATATAAATAAATAAATAATAATAATAACAATAATTATTGATCTTTTACGATAACCATAATGAATTCAATGGATGTAACACCCCAGCCCGACAAGGGTAAAAATGTCACACTATTGTGTCAATCAGAACATAATAAACGCAAGCGAAAGACTTTAATATATAAAATACAAGTCAAGAAACAAATATCTTCTAAGGAATGCGAAACTGCTCCAATTCTTAAACGAAAGAAAATAAACATGAATCAAACTAATTCCAGATTACAAGGAAAACTAAGGTTAGGTCGGTCCACTAAAAGCTTCTTCTCTCATCACTCAATCCCAGCATCCTGCTTAATACCTGCCGCATGGAAAAGAAAACGCGGCTGAGCTAACGCTCAGTGAACATATATAAATAAAGAAAAGCAATAAGTCAAAACGAATAAACGAAACGAATCCAACGAAAACCCGCTGAACAAATATGTTAAATGAGATAAGGACTACATATGGAATAAGGAATTATCAAAGGGTCATAATGAAATAACGGAGTTGTCAAGGAATCCCCAAGTGCCTAAACATGCTATATGAATATACCAAAACAATCAGAACAAATATCATAACATATCACATCATAATAAATCATAACAGATTAAGTGTACGGCTCCCAGAAGTGTATGGCACACACATATATATCATAACTGGGTACATAGTATGCATCCATACGCCCCCTGTAAAAAATAAAACATCACGTCCCTAATACACCTGCTTTCGGCTAATATATAGGTGCGTGGAATTAGTCATACAATAATTATAATCAAATGCATGCACAAAAGGGAACGCTGTGGACAAAATCACACCTCTACAGATAGTGTCATGCCACTGGTGCCTCAGTGACATGGTCATGGTACCTCCATGACTAGTTAGTACCTTGGGCAACGGATTAGGTCAATAATATACATAAACATATGGTAACGATCAAGGGTTGTCCATCAAGACAATGAATAAAGGGAATAAAACGAATAAGCATCAAATAGCATACTCAAACGAATATCGTAACAAATGAAACAAAGTCAAAGATTAAAGAGTCATGAGAAACCCTTACTAATAAAGGGCAGAATATTTGTACCTTAGCAAATGAAATGAGGGAAAACGGAAAAGTGAGCACGAAGAAACAACATCACGTCTTCTTCAACGAATCTACACGGATTACGGTTCGCATATCATTTATATATTCATATCATAAGTTAGTCTTGGATTTATTGGCCATATACTTAATGTTATACTTGTATTACATATTAGGTTTTAAACCTCAAACCTGGACCTGTATTGGACGAATTTTCATGACTATCAAATGAACTCAAATAAAATTAGGAAAATTCCTAGGTGTTTCCTTATTAGTTAGGTTACTTAATAAAATTTTGGGAATTTTATTACTGGGCTTAAGTATGGATTGGAAAATCATCTGTACAGGCCTGTCCAGAGAGTACCCAGAAATAGAGACTCAAAAAGTTTGAACATGACACACCCATTTAAACAACTCCAAAAATCCAAAAAATTTCCACGGGTCACACACATCCTAAATATCAAGACTGAAGAAGGAGAGGTCAAAACTCCTTATGGTTTGTTCTAGAGAAATTAATAACTACAACACAAAATTCATATCAGCTTTCACAGATTTGACACTTAAACTCGAAAAATTCAAAAAGTACCCTTCTCGACCTCTATTTGCTATGAACCTTATATTTTCAAAAAGTACATGGATTGAACTTATGTTTAGACCCAAAAACCATTCAAAAATACGTTGGTATCATTAGTTTAGACCCCCATTAATATGACCAAAATTCTGGACAGCATAGGAAGGCGAGACAGAAAAGGACCCAAACTTAACCAAACGTTTAACCAACCAATACCATGACTTATTAACCATTTACATCAGTTTATAACACGTAAAACAAATTTATTTAACCACCCCATAACTAACGTACAACCACACTATTTTACAGCCAACATAACGACACCAAAACATACAATAACGAGGCAAACAAACCCTACCATCAACCATATTCAGATCCGACATAAATACACATTCACATAGGTTTAAAATGATAGAAGTACGCATATTTTCCAGACCATCATAATCATACACATAACACACACACACAAAATGTTACTAGCCAAATACCTCATAAAATCACACCAAAACAAGCCTTAATTCACATATTAAATGTGTACGCCCTCCCTCATAATTATTAGGGTTTTGATTCAATTAACACACTAAAACACACAAGAATCATTACAACTATAAATCAATTACATGTCAATCCGGTTTTTACATATATTGTGGAAAACTAGAAGGGGGGGTTGAATAGTTTTGCCGATTTTAAGTTAGTTTCAAAAACTTTAGATTCGATGTTATGTGAAATCGTATGGATGAAGAGAAAGTATAGATCTAAAAGTAATGCGAGTAAAGAAAGCAAGTAGAGTAAAGGATATAAATGACACACCGATTTATAGTGGTTCGGCTATAAGGACACCTTCCTTGCCCTACTTCACTCCTCAAGTCACCTACTCGAGAGTTCAAGCACTATGCCAACAAACTCCTTCAACTTGGCGGAGAAGCCTTCACAACGTCGCTTACACTTTTTCCGGTACAAAGCTAAATACCGAGTCCGTAACACGGAGGACCAAACCAACACTACTATAACACAACAAATATGTGAAATATGAAATACAAGATCTTTGCTACAGAAATCTTGTGGAGGAACAAATCAATCAAGGACCCCTTGCTTGGATAACTTGTAGAATGCTCGTGATCTTGCCTTAGAGAAGGACCTATATGAGAATCACAAAGAAAGAAGAACTACTCTCTAGATCAAGTGATCTTAGGTTAGAAGAATGTAAGAATATATAAGAGAGTTTGTAAGAAGAGGGTGAGTTAAAATGAAGAAATGCCTCTCTATTTATAGGCAAATTCTTGCCAATGTTGCACGGATCCCTTGCCTTAGGGATCCGTCTAGTGTAACTTGAGGGATCCATGAGACGCTCCTGTTTACCCATGGGTTTTTGGGTTATGGGTCATGGGTCCTATACTTTAGACCATGGGTATCTAATTAGATACAATGTATCTAAAAGATGCAATACATCTAGACAATGGGTTATGGGTTAACTCCATGGGTTATGGATATGCTCCATGGGTATTGGTTATGGGTTGTGGTTTTTACCCATCCTAATAAACTGTTACAATAAATGAATTATTACAACAATTTATATCAAATGACTATATATGTAGATGATTTACAAAAATAACATGTATCCTTATAATTTTACTTAAGATAACATTATATTTGTTATCAACAAAACACAGAGAGATAGCTAAATATTAATGAACGTTTTTACGGTTTATTTGTATTAACAATCTCCCCCTTTTTGTTGATGACAAAACATAATGTTATGATGAGTAAAACTTAAGATTATATGTATGTTTTGAAAGCATAAGTTTTAATTCTTCTCCCCCTTTTTGTTGAAACAAAAAGTGACCCCAATGAAGAAATAAAGTGTGGAAAAATAATCCACGTATCTCTAACTCCCCCTTGAAGGTAGCTCCCCCTAGAATAGGGCGTCAAGTGAGAAAATATAAAAACCTACAAAGAAAAGATTAGTAGTAACATGCATAAATAATCTTGTGATTGACTAGAGACAAGATTGGGATCCAAGGTATGTAAACAAAGCCCTGTAATAAAGTAATAAAATGTAGTGGTATGTATTCCACATACAAACATGTAAAACTAAGAACAAGACTTGTTCAAACGAAAATGACTCAAAAGAAAATACTAGAGAAAATAGTAAAATGATTTATTTCATGCTTTCATAAGGTTATGGATGGAGGTTTTGGTGAGTGATGATGTTGATGCGATCAAGGATGAGGTTAAGTATGAGTCACATCTCTTCCCTAATTTCGATTGCAAGATCCTTAGTGGATTGGCAATGTTTACAATGTAAATGATGTGGGTAATGTGTGCGGAAGTTTTCCGGGTTAGTTTGATTTGTGATATGCGGAAGTTGTGGTGGAAAAGTTGGAAAATACGGATTAAAATATGGAATGTTTAGAAGTGGTGGTGGAAGAGAACCTAGATGTTCTTGTAAGAGAATGGGAGCTAAAGGTGGTGAAGTTACAAGATCATTGTAAATTGTGTTTGGAGATGTGGGAGGTGTTAAAAAGACTAGTTCTTTTGGGTTGGTTTGTTGGGACCTTGTTGGAGTCTTAAGGAGTTCCAATAGAGTAACTTTAGGTGGAGACTTGATAGGTGATGGTGGTGGTGTGCTTGTTGGAGATGAGGGAGGTGATACTATGGAACCATTTGGTGGTGAAAGAGTAGTTGGTGATGAACTATATGACAATGGTTTGGCTAAACAACAAGGCCGGATGCTAATCCGTGCGGTTTTTCTAGATTTGGATGGTGGTACTATGGAAGGTGGTAGGACAAATTTGGGATTTCTTGAAAAAGATTGTTTGCACTAGGTGATTCTTCTATGTTGGAAGATCTTTTGGATGACATGATGATGGTTGTTTGTGAGGTTGAGAGTGATGAGGATGCAAGCATTTTGGGAACCCTCTTTATAGAAAAAAAAATAATGCATTGTAATGAATGCTTAACCCAAAATGTGGACTAAAATCTAATGATTAGATATGAATTTAAGGCATGTGATCATGAGAACACAAGCATTAAGTAACATACTCATTAGTAAAAAGGGTAAGATGATGAAAATATAGAGGTTTTTAGCTAAAGTGAGAAAAATAGAAGATAATTTCAGCTTCTGTCTCACGGATCCCACGGATCCTTCCCCTGAGGGAACTGTCCAGCGTTAATGCTGGGATCCGTGGTGATGGTGACTCAGGCAGCTTAAAATTTTCCTTTTGGAAACATTTGTGTCTAGTGTGTGCCTATATGCAGACCATTTGGAGTTGCGGTTATCTCGACTCCTAAAAAGAAAAGAAAACTAAACTAGAAGTGAAAAAAATCATACTATTATGTGAGATAACCCGAGTGCTCCTAATTCATTGTTGCTTAAATGAACGTACCCGAAAACACATATTAGTTATGTGTTTTCTTTAGCATTCAAATGACATGAGATGCAATGAAAACGGGTTTTTACTTTGTATTAATAATGAGAAAGAGGTTTGTCCTAGACGTGAGAAATAGCTTTTATGAAAGTGATACGGGAAGAAGTATCCTTTTAGAAAGACTTTTGGAAAAGTTTCTTTGTTTGAAGAAAACGTTTATCCTTGAGAAAAAAAAATATGTATTAAATTACGTGTTTGTAAAAGAGACTTATCTTGAAAAGTAAAAGAAAATTATGAAAGTACGAGTTGTAAGTAAAACCTATCTTGGATTTTGAAAATTCCCGTATTGTTTGTGAGTTGTGTGTGAAATAGAGATCCTAGACTCAGAAAAGAAGAAGGCTAGTGTTTACATACCTTGTAGAGTTTAAAAACTAACTACGACGATTGTTCCATGAGACCAAGACCAAGACGAAGTAGGTTGAATTGTTCCCGTTTCAACGGTTTGGTGAGGACGTCGGCTATGTTGTCTTCGGATGCTACCTTCTCAATAGAGATGTTCCCCTTTTGAACATTGTCTCTTAAGAAGTGATGACGAATCTCTATGTGCTTGGTGCGAGAATGCAATACCGGATTCTTGCTTAAGTCGATGGCACCTTTGTTGTCACATAGAATGGCTATGTCACTTAGATGAATGTCGTAGTCAACTAACGCTTGTTTCATCCATAGTTCTTGTTGGCATGCTTTGCCGGCGGAGACATATTCGGCTTCGGTTGTTGATATGGCCAATGTCGTTTGCTTCTTTGAGAACCAAGATGTTAAACAACATCCCATAAAAGTACATACACCACTTGTACTTTTTCGGTCAACATAATCACCTGCATGGTCAGAATCTGCATATACAATAGTTTCTACTCCCGTACCCTTAGGATACCATAATCCTAATTGAGTTGTACCCTTAATGTATCTAAATATTCTTTTAGCCGCTTCTAGATGTGATGTTTTAGGATCTTCTTGAAACCTAACACATATACAAACACTAAACATGATATCCGGCCGACTAGCCGTAAGGTAGAGAAGACTACCAATCATGCCACAGTATTTTGTGTTATCAACGGATTCACCGTATTCATCTTTTGTAAGTTTAGTGTCGGATGACATTGGTGTTCTTATGGGTTTTGAATCTTCCAAACCAAATTTCTTTAACATCTCTTTTATGTATTTAGATTGATTAAAGAAGATACCATCTTCTACTTGTTTGATTTGTAGACCAAGAAAGAAACTTAGTTTTCCCATCATACTCATCTCAAACTCGTCATGCATGATTTTAGAGAAATCATCACACATGTCTTGACAAGTAGATCCGAATATAATATCATCCACTTATATTTGAACAATAATTATATGTGATTCATTTTTCTTAGTAAAAAGTGTATTATCAACTAACCCCATGGTGTAGTTGTTTTTGATTAAAAATGATTTGAGTCTATCATACCAAGATTTTGGGGCTTGTTTAAGACCGTAAATAGCTTTCTTTAACTTATACACATGTTTAGGTTTTTCGAAATCGATAAAGCCCGGAGGTTGAGCTACATAAACTTCTTCATTAATAAAACCATTTAGAAAATCACTTTTAATATCCATTTGATAAAGCTTAAGATCATTAGCATAAGCAAGAAGTATTCTTATAGACTCTAATCTAGCCACGGGGGCATAGGTCTCATCAAAGTCTATTCCTTCTTGTTGATTATACCCTTGGGAAACGAGTCTAGCTTTGTTTCTAGACACTACACCGTTTGCATCTAACTTGTTTTTATATACCCATTTGGTTCCTATTATGGTTTGATTACTAGGTGGAGGGACGAGTGTCCAAACATCGTTAGAAATAAATTGATTTAACTCTTCTTGCATAGCCATTACCTAACTTTCATCTTTTATGGCTTCTTGTGTATTCTTAGGTTCTATGGTTGAGACAAAACAAAATAAGCTACTTTGGTTTTGGACTTGAGACCTTAAGATTCTTTCGTTTAACTTTCCTATGACCTTATCTATGGGGTGATCTTTAGACTCTTTAATATTGATAATTTCATTGTTTAAAGGTTCATCTTCTTTGTTTATATTTTTCTTTATTTCTATAGCTTCACTCTCGACTATCTCGTCATCGACAAGAGGTAGAGTAGGTTTGGGTGGACTCTCATCAAATTTTACGTTTAATGACTCTTCAACCTTCATTGTTTCTTTATTTAATATGACATAAGCTTTGATATTATGAGAGTAACCTAAAAATATGCCTTCGGTTGATTTAGGATCAAATTTTGTAAGGTAATCTTTAGTGTTAAGTAGATAAAATTTGCTACAAAAGACTCTAAAATATTCTAACGTAGGCTTTTTGCCTCGAAGTAACTCGTATGGAGTTTTACCTAAAAATGGTCTAATTAAGACTCGGTTAATAATGTACGTTGATGTATCAACGGCATTGCACCAAAACTTTTGAGGTATGGATTGCTCATTTAACATGGTGCGACTCATTTCTTGTAGGGTTCTATTCATTCTTTCAACTACCTCATTCGATTGTGGAGTGCGAGGAGCAGAGAAGTTGTGAGTAATACCATTAGCGTCACAAAAGGCTCCAAATTACACTTCATTATCGAATTCCCTACCATGATCCGTTCCAATTGTAACGCCCCGTGAACGACACGACTTAAAATCATTGAAATTTACTGATCTACTGTTGCTAATCGTTGAACTGATATAATTCTGTAACAAACTGACCCTTGAAATTATTTTTACATGAAACTAGACTCAATTACCTTCAAAATGACGGGTGGCACGACCCGTGACGACTTACGGTTAAAAAGATATGATTTTTCGAAAACTGACTTCGACTAGTTCTCCAAACTAGTTCTCCAACTAGTTCTCCAAACTAGTTCTCCAACTAGTTCTCCAAACTAGTTCTCCAACTAGTTCTCCACTAGTTCTCCAAACTATTTTAACCACTTTACAAACACTTAACCATATACATTGTTTTTCCAAACATTCTTGACCCGTTTGACCCAAAATGGGTTAAAATAGACCTTGTCCCAAACACCCCTTTTTCTGCATAACCTTTTTGTGTACTTTTGACTCATTTTCCGAAAAACGACTTCTATAACATGACATAACACCAAAACTTCCAGAAATCATTAGGTCATTATAAACATCAAATATATGCATAAACTTGGTCATATTGACATACGGAAACGTGCTTTACAAAGTGACGGGTATTATGCCAAAATACCCGTTTTGACCCGTTTGCATACACCATTTAAACATGACTATTTAACATGCTTTAGGACCTATAAAATGACTCTTAAACCATTTCAAAGACTTGACATTACAAACATTTAACCCATTTAAAACTCCCGGGGAACAACTTTGACTTCGAGCTCGGTATTCTACCTAAGCTCCTATTTGCATACAAACCGTCTAACATACACTCTTCCAATCCTTAAGCCTTTTCCAATCGCTTTGCCTTCTTCACAATTGAACCTAAAAAATGGTTAAACAACTAAACCATAAGCTTTCGCTTAGTAAGTAAAGCGGGTATAATCTATCATGATATATCATTCAAGTATCATACACAACATAACTATCCAATCTTCACATTACGAACCACTAACGCATACCTTAGGCCTCTTAACGTCAATTACTCATTACTAGCCCACTCCCGAGCTAGTTTATCTTTCTCGCTAGCTAGGCCCAACACTTACATATAACACTTACACATCAATCATACAATAAGCTTAACAATTATAAGCACGTAACACATAACACATGAAATCCACATAATGCTAGCTTATAACCGGTTTACTTACCTTAGGTCCAAGCTAAGCTATCATCATCATCCTTCACCATCTTCCTTACTTTCCATAGCTGACATCTTAACCACATAATTATAACATGCACTTAGTACATAATTGAATGTCTATAACAATATTACATAAACAACCTCTAATCATCATATAATCATATTTTGATTATATGATGATCCAACCCATACATTACTCAACTTTAACCCATAATAAGGTCATCCCATCATTACTATAACTCTTTAATTATTTACATGATCATATAATGATCATATCCCAAATTTACCCATCTTCCTTCAATTCAACCAAAGGGGTTTTAACCAATTACACTATAACATCATAATTAGTGTTTAAAAACACAATTACCCAAAACCCCCAATCTTGGGTATAAGAACCCTAAGTTTTAATTCATAATTAAGTCACCAATTGAATACTTACTTTCATAAGGATCATTATTAAGGCTTCAACACTTGATACAACACCTTAATTCTTCATCAATTTGGTCTCAAGACCATTTCCCCTTTTTCCCTCCTTTTCTCTATCACGACACATACTACACTTTTATTATTTCTGGAAATATCATGATAAGTGAAGAAGGGTCCAGACATTTGTAGATGGCATCTTTTGCCATTTGACATAAATGGTCCCTCAAGTCCCATTCTTTATAACTTGGGTCACTAAATACTTCTATAACAAGTTTACAATATAGCAAATTAGGTCCCTCTACTTTCACTAACTATAACACAACATTTGTTGACTATTAGTTTGACTATCGGGTTGACTACAATATAACATTCATTGACTAGCCAATCACATAAGGCCTTTGGTCCATTTTCATCTATGGTGGGGTCCCAGTACCCGAGAAACGGGTCTAACAATTCTACCCCCTTATTTATATTTCGTCCCCGAAATCTCTCGTCTATTACTATTCAAAACTCATTCACAACATAACCCTGTTCTCATACTTCAAATCCTTAGTCTAATATTGCAACAATCTAGATGATCTTGCAATTCAAACTTTACTATAACACAATCATTACTCATAATCCACTATAAACAACACTTCACATCACAAGCTTATCTAAAATTTCCCACAATGACGACTTGTCATCCGGAAACATCTACTATTTGATTTTATATAGGTCAAGCTTCAACACTATTTCCATGTCATTCATTAATGCACTAACATGACTTTAAGTCATAAACTGGTCAACTTCGCATTCTACTTAATGCCAAACTCATTCTAGGCGTCTATTTTAAGGTTTCACATATAACCTTAACGCTGCTATAAATTTTCCTTCACATCTAATCTCATTTCATATGATGTCTAACTTGTTTTAATTTTCACTTTCTCATTGCTCTACCCGTACTCATGTCATATCGGCTACACATAAGTCCACTCATTTACAATTCTTTATTTACATAAAAGGCGTCCCAATCTATGTAAGTAAGGAATTATAAACTTATGGTTCGGCGATTTAAAACTTCATTATTTAGATGAAAGTAATCCTAATCCATTTAAGTAAAGAGATCATAAATCATCCTACTTACGCACTTCCGACACAATAATCATACTTACTATACTTTTCATCTTTTCTAGCATTGGATCCAATCTCTCTAACTTTCATCCATGCCATGAAGGTAAGCTAAACAACATGCCATAAAAGGCAAGCTATCATCCATGCCGTGAAGGCAAGCTAACAACCATGCCCTGAAAGCAAACTAAACAACCATGCCATGAAGGAAAGCTAACAACCATGTCGCGAAGGTAAGCTAAACAACCATGCCATGAAGGCAAGCTAAACAACCATGCCATGAAGGCAAGCTAACAACCATGCCGCGAAGGCAAGCTAAACAACCATGCCATGAAGGCAAGCTAGGCCATCCTGAAGGATGCCAAAACACATGCCATAAAAGGCAAGCTGGGCTATCCCAAAGGATACCAAAACTAGAGCATCAGATCCAAGCTATGTTTACTTTAACATCTTTACTCATTTTATCGTTCATGTACTTTTATCATTAAGTACATACTACTATCTCATTGGCTCACGCAATCTCAACTCCCACTATCACTTTTACTTTTATCAAGACAAGTTCTATATAATACTTGTCAACTATTATACTTGCATTCTCACAATGCAATCTACTAATCATCCGTCAACCTCAAGTTGACTCACACATTCACTATGAGCCATTTTTATTTTAGACAAGGTCTATTTGGTGCTTGTCGATTTACAATTCACACATTTTCTTTGTGTTCTCACAACGCACTATTACTATTACCCGTCAACCCCTTGTTGACCATTTTCTCAACTTTTACGCATATAAACCTTACATAGGTTTATTCTATAACACTCTCATTAATCTTATCATACACATTCCAATATATTAACATGATTATATTCATGTTTTACAATTCTTTCTAGCGCACTTCATATCACTATGAATTCTAGCGCAACTCTATCTCATTCACCACTTTTACTCATCACGCTTAAACATTTATTACTAACGCATTTTACTCATCATGTTTTATATGTAACATGATCTCATCACGTCTTAACTATACACTTCAACTTTTCTCATTTTAATTAAGCGTGTAAGAAATCATGCTTCAAACATCTTATTCATTATCATATCTAATCATTCATTCTAATACAACAATCGCAATCAAACTCAATCATATCTTTCTAAGCACCAAGCTAGAAACATGCTTCACTAATCATTTCTTAATTTATCTCATACACTTCTATGCATCATGCTATCAGGAACATTTATGTTTTACTTAGACATATAATAAATTACCATAGACTTAGCATCACATAAACAATAACATTCAACACTTATCCAACAAGTGTTAAAACATTCGTAATCATAATCAATTCATATAGTCTATGGCTCACATATCACATTGCATAATCATCTATGTCTAAGCATCAACATTTTAATTAGCCACAAATACTAGTCTACCTTATAACTAAGGCATCATAAAACTTTAATTCACTTATTAGCCCATCTCTAATACCACTTACCATTTTTATTCGCATTCCATTACCATTACTCTATCATACATGCATATAAACCGAGGTGCAAGACTAACTAATCATTCAAACACTTTAAGTCTTCAGCGGACTTACATCTCCTACACATCATAACACACATTCATCACTTATCATCAATAAGCTCATCTCACAAAAGACATAATCCATCTCATACTTAACGATTACTTTCCGCATCACTAACACTTACGTTCAACGTTTCTACGAGTGGTTTAAGACTAGGCCCTATAGTGGAAACCTAATTCACTTAAACCGAAGCTCTGATATCAAACTGTAACGCCCTGTGAATGACACGACTTAAAATCATTAAAATTTAAACTTTTACGCGGAAACGATTTGACTTAAAACTGATCTGCTGTTTCTAATCGTATAACTGATATAATTCTGTAACAAACTGACCCTTGAAATTACTTTTACATGAAACTAGACTCAATTACCTTCAAAATGACGGGTGGCACGACCCGTGATGACTTACGGTTAAAAAGATATGATTTTTCGAAAACTGACTTCGACTAGTTCTCCAAACTAGTTCTCCACTAGTTCTCCACTAGTTCTCCAAACTATTTTAACCACTTTACAAACACTTAACCATATACATTGTTTTTCCAAATATTCTTGACCCGTTTGACCCAAAATGGGTTAAAATAGACCTTGTCCCAAACACCCCTTTTTCTGCATAACCTTTTTGTGTATTTTTTACCCATTTTCCGGAAAACGACTTCTATAATATGACATAACACCAAAACTTCCGAAATCATTAGGTCATTATAAACATCAAATATATGCATAAACTTGGTCATATTGACTGCTGGAAACGTGCTTTACAAAGTGACGGTATTATGCCAAAATACCCTTTTGACCCGCTTGCATACACCACTTAAACATGACTCTTTAACATGCTTTAGGACCTATAAAATGACTCTTAAACCATTTCAAAGACTTGACATTACAAACATTTAACCCATTTAAAACTCCCGGGAACAACTTTGACTTGAGCTCGGTATTCTACCTAAGCTTCTATTTGCATACAAACCTTCTAACATATACTCTTCCGGTCCTTAAGCCTTTTCCAATCACTTTGCCTTCTTCACAATTGAACCTACAAAACGGTTAAACAACTAAACCATAAGCTTTAAGCTTAGTAAGTAAAGTGGGTATAATCTATCATGATACATCATTCAAGTATCATACATAACATAACTATACAATCTTCACACTACGAACCACTAACGATACCTTAGGCCTCTTAACGTCAATTACTCATTACTAGCCCACCCCGAGCTAGTTTATCTTTCTATCTAGCTAGGCCCAACACTTACATATAACACTTACACATCAATCATACAATAAGCTTAACAATTATAAGCACGTAACACATAACACATGAAATCCACATAATGCTAGCTTATAACCGGTTTACTTACCTTAGCTCCAAGCTAATCTATCATAATCATCCTTCACCATCTTCCTTAGTTTCCATAGCTAACATCTTAACCACATAATTATAACATGCAGTTAGTACATAATTGAATGTCTATAACAATATTACATAAACAACCTCTAATCATCATATAATCATATTTTGATTATATGATGATCCAACCCATAAATTACTCAACTTTAACCCATAATAAGGTTAGCCCGCCATTACTATAACTCTTTAATTATTTACATGATCATATAATGATCATATCCCAAATTTACCCATCTTCCTTCAATTCAACCAAAGGGGTTTTAACCAATTACACTATAACATCATAATTAGTGTTTTAAAACACAATTACCCAAAACCCCCAATCTTGGGTATAAGAACCCTAACTTTTAATTCATAATTAATTTACCAATTGAATACTTACTTTTATAAGGATCATTATTAAGGCTTCAACACTTGATACAATACCTTAATTCTTCATCAATTTGGCCTCAAGACCATTTCCCCTTTTCCCCTCCTTTTCTCTATCACGACACATACCACACTCTTAATATTTCTGGAAATATCATGATAAGTGAAGAAGGGTCCAGACATTTGTAGATGGCATCTTTTGCCATTTGACATAAAAGGTCCCTAAAGTCCCATTCTTTATAATTTGGGTCACTAAATACTTCTATAACAAGTTTACAATATAGCAACTTAGGTCCCTCTACTTTCAGTAACTATAACACAACTTTTGTTGACTATTAGTTTGACTATCGGGTTGACTACAATATAACATTCATTGACTAGCCAATCACATAAGGCCTTTGGTCCATTTTCATCTAGGGTGGGGTCCCAGTACCCGGGAAACGGGTCTAACACTAATAGACACTATAGGACTTCCTAGTTGTCTTTGGATTTTCTTACTTAATATTTCAAAGTAATCGAACGTTTTAGTTTTATTCTTTAAAAATTTAGTCCATGTGTACCTAGAGTAATCATCCACTATAACCAAAGTGTAGTAGTTGCCTCCATAACTTTGCATAGCGGATGGACCAAACAAATCCATGTGTAGTAATTCTAGACACTTAGTTGTAGAGACCATGTTTTTAGCTTTGTGACTAGCATAGACTTGTTTTCCTACGTTACAAGCATCACAAAAGTGATGTTCATATTTTAATTTTGGTAGATCTTTTACTAGATCTTTGGATGATAGCGATTGAAGAAGTCGCATATTGGCATGACCCAATCTTCGATGCCATAAGGTCGAAGTATCATCCGTAGAAGTAAGACAAAGTTTGTCTTTAGGTTCATTACCAATTTTAATGACATAGACTCCATGTTTCCTAATTCCTCTACCTATAGTGATACCGTTTTTCAATATCTTACTACCGGTTTCATTAAAAAGTACGTTACACTTCTTATCACATATTTATCCTATACTTAAGAGGTTAAAGTTTAGGTTTTCTACGTGACACACATCGTTAATGGTTAGAGATTTGTTAGAAATCGTACCTTTACCGATGATTTTGCTTTTGCTATTTCCAAATACCACATTTCCTCCATTGAAGGATTCATCTGTGGAAAATAAATCTTTATTACCGGTCATGTGCCTTGTGCACCCGCTATCCTTGATCCATTCATCCGGATCTAGGTCGACCTTTAAGCACACCTAAAAAAATAATTAACTCAAAAGTTTGGTCCCCATCTGTTCATGGGTCTATTAGTGTTAAACATTTCATTCATGTTAGACATATATGAAAAAGGTGAATATGCATTCCATGGTGCAAAGTTTTGAAATGGAAAACCATTTTGCATATTAGGATGCCATCCCATTTTATGGTTACTTCTTGGATAAACATTATTAGGTCTCCTTATAAATGTGTTTGGTTTTGAAAATGATGGACCTTTGTTTCTTGTAAACATTTGATTTTGTCTTGGAGGTGGTTGTCTAATAGTAACATGGGTTGGTTTCTTCTTATTAACAATAACAAAATCGATTCTAGATGAAGAAGCTATATTATTGCTATTGTTTGCTTCAGCAGACCCACAAATCCCTGGCTTTACACTATCCGGTTCCCTTTTTGTGGGATTCGTGGGATCCATGACTACAGTGGCTTGTTTTTATATTGCTTTGATGAATTGTGTTTCTTTGTTTTCACTAGTTGACACATCAAATTGCTGAAAACCTAACCTTTTTGGTTGTTTCCTGTTTCAACACTATCTAATATCATATCTAGAGTATTAGTATTCATTCTAGCAATCTTAGAATCTAGATGATCAACTAGTGTTTAAAGTTGAACATAAAGCTCACATTCGCCACTTGCTATCTTCGCCTTTTCTAAACGTTTTAATTTAGCTTTTAACTCAAAGACTTCCTTTTCTAAACGTTCATTTTGGTTTTTCAAAATCTTGTTTATGTTAATTACTTTTAAGCTAATTTTTCAAAGTTTATCATATTCACGATGTAATGAATCATCATCTAATGTTGAGCTACTATAGTATTCGTGACATACCTCGTCATTTGCCATGAGACAAATTTCTTCGTCCTCCTCCTCGCTCATTCCCCATGAACCACTTACGAATGCTTTTTGTTCGTCACGTTTGGGACACTCACTAATAAAGTGATTGGGGTCCCCACATTTAAAACAAGCGCGTTCATCCCTTGCTTTCTCGTCATCTTTGCTTTTTTGGAATCCCTTCTTTTCGTCATATGGTTGTTTAACATATCTTCCCTTTCTTCTAAAGAACTTCTTGAAGTCCCTTAGCGCCATGGCATACTCCTCGTCATCACTATCCGAAGAGGATTTTTCTTCATCGCTTGAGACCTTCTTGGCTTTTAGGGCAAGAGATTTGTGCTTCTCTTTTTTCTCTTTTGAGGCTTCGAAATCTTTAGCGAGGACAAGCTCATAGACCTTTAGGTTGCCTATGAGTTCATCAAGGGTGAGGATTGACAAATCTTTTGATTCTTCAATTGCCGTCACCTTAGATCTCCACTTGGATGGAAGCGCCCTTAGATATCTCCTAACATGATTACGACTAGAGAAAGACTCATCAAGTTCTTGCAAAGATGTAATTATAGTATTAAAGTTCGCAAAAGAATGATCTATAGTATCCTCATCCGATATTGAAAATTGTTCATATTGCTGAACAAATAAATCTATTTTATTGTTTTTAACTTGTTGATTTCATTGATGAGTTACAACTAATGAGTTACAACTAAAGAGTTCCAAATCTCTTTAGAGATTTTAAGCATGGAAATTCTTTCGAATTCCTTTTTGGGTAAAGAATTGTATAAACCATTTTAGCTTCACTATTTTTGGAAAGCTTTTTCTTTTGATCATCGGTGAGTTGATCATGAGGTGTGTTTACTAAATTTCCGGATTCATCTTTTGTAGTGGCTTCAAAGTCGCCTTCAACAATGATGTACCAAAGATCAATATCTTTTGACTTCACATACGTTTCAAATCTATTTTTCCAATATATAAAACCATTAGTTTCAAGTAGTGGAGGTCGTTGCATGGATTGCCCTTCCTTGTAATTTTCAGAACCCATAGTGATCGAAAAGTTTTTTAAAATACGGTTTACTTTAAAACTTTTGTAAACTTAGCTCTTGATGCCAATTGTGGAAAACTATAAGGGGGGGTTGAATAGTTTGTCCGATTTTAAGTTAGTTTCAAAAACTTTAGATTCGATGTTATGTGAAATCGTATAGATGAAGAGAAAGTATAGATCTAAAAGTAATGCGAGTAAATAAAGCAAGTAGAGTAAAGGATAGAAATGACACAATCGATTTATAGTGGTTCGGCTACAAGGACACCTTCCTTGCCCTACTCCACTCCTCGAGTCACCTACTCGAGAGTTCAAGCACTATGTCAACAAACTCCTTCAACTTGGCGGAGAAGCCTTCACAACGTCGCTTACACTTTTTCCGGTACAAAGCTAAATACCGAGTCCGTAACACGGAGGACCAAACCAACACTACTATAACACAACAAATATGTGAAATATGAAATATAAGATCTTTGCTACAGAAATCTTGTGGAGGAACAAATCAATCAAGGACCCCTTGCTTGGATGACTTGTAGAATGCTCGTGATCTCGCCTTAGAGAAGGACCTATATGAGAATCACAAAGAAAGAAGAACTACTCTCTAGATCAAGTGATCTTAGGTTAGAAGAATGTAAGAATATATGAGAGAGTTTGTAAGAAGAGGGGTGAGTTAAAATAAAGAAATGCCTCTCTATTTATAGGCAAATTCTTGCCACTGTTGCACGGATCCCTTTCCTGAGGGATCCGTCTAGTGTAACTTGAGGGATCCGTGAGAGGCTCATATTTGCCCATGGGTTTTTGGGTTATGGGTTATGGGTCATGGGTCATGGGTCCTAGACTTTGGACCACGGGTATTTAATTAGATACAATGTATCTAAAAGATGCAATGCATCTAGACAATGGGTTATGGGTTAACTCCATGGGTTATGGATATGCTCCATGGGTATGGGTTATAGGTTGTGATTTTTACCCATCCTAATAAACTATTACAATAAATGAATTATTACAACAATTTATATCAAATGACTATATATGTAGATGCATTACAAAAATAACATGTATCCTTATAATTTTACTTAAGATAACATTATATTTGTTATCAACAAAACACAAAGAGATCGCTAAATATTAATGAACGTTTTTACGGTTTATTTGTATTAACATATATGTTACTTGTGTGTCGAATTGGAAAACAAAAAGAACAAGGAGAACATGTACCTAGCAGCCACGAATCAAAAGAGAACAAGAAAAGAAATCAATCACAGATTAAACACCAACACCACTTTAAACCTTCTCTTGATCCCTAGTCGAATTAGGGATTTCTAATGGTCGGTTTTTGGGGAAAGCCGATTATATTTTTTTATAGGGTTTTAGACATTCGGTTTATAGGGGAGTATATATGAACCGTATAATGGGAGAAATAAGGGAGGGTAATGACGATTGTTTAGTGATTTGGGGGAGGGGACAAAATCTCCTTTAATTTAGGTAACACAATATTCTAATCACATGACTAATTATATCATAGTTTTAATTTTATTCACACTTATATATTATTACTTAAGTTAATTAAATAATTGAATTTCAAAAATGTATTTCTGAATTTTATGGTTTTACAACTCTTCTCCTCTAAAAGAAAAATTCGTCCTCGAAATTGAAATGAAAGGTCAAACGGAAACGTACCAAGTTATGAAAAAGAAATGAAGATGACTGACTCACTTATGATGGTTCTTCCAAAGCATTTTGACGAACAGAGAGGTTTTGTTCCTCATGACTCGCTCCTGACGGTCCATAATAGTCTCAGGCTACTCAACAAAAGACAAATCATAACGAATCTGATTCACGGATGTGAACATATATATAGAGCGGATGATAAATACACAAAACACAATCATGAATATGAAACAAATGCGAAGGTAAATCTAAACGATAAGAAATTTCATAAATAAATTCCAAACTTTAAGCGAACAATAGAAAGCATACCAATGATCCAGAAACATAAGGCGAGTATCGAAACGAATAATGGAATGGGTATAATACCCGCACAATTTTAAAATAAAATAATAAAGTACCATGAACCCCGAACTTACTTCTTTCAAGCCGAATCTCCAAACGAATCAACGAAACGTACTAACGACCAAAACCACATAACAAATATCGAACTGTCTCCAAACGCATAATGAAATAAATGAAAGAAAATCGAATTGCGGAAACTCTATCTCCCACCCTTCTCAAGATAATCATGGACTCGATGCCCCATCAAAACACACAGAGTGGATGAAATATTCTCAGCAACTTCTCTCTGATACGACGACCTAGTAGCACGGCTGAACTGCTGACCACCAATACGCCCAAAATCCTGGTAGTATTTTGATAACATCAAATAGTCCTAAATATTTAGTGTCAATTTCCCCCGATAATGCTCGTATTTTATATGGATTTACGCTTGTTTTCCTCTATATTTCACTTTCAGGTAAATTATGAGCATTGGAGCTAAAGAGACGCGGATTTGGAGAGTGTATTGAAGATATATCATAGTATGCTTATTTTGAAGATGTTACGGCGTAACTCCCCTCTCACATTACGCCGTAACAGAAGCGTGGCTCAGAAAACCAACTCAACTGAATATTACGACGTAACTCTCTCCAAAAATTACGACGTAACCAACTAGGTCAAATGAGGTTCCGCGCCACTGCAAGTTACGCCATAACTATTGTCTCATTTATGGCGTAACCAGGATTTATTGAAGATACAGCGTAACTCTTTCCAGATGTTACGCCGTAACCAACATTTTCAGTGTAAAATACGAAGAATTGGATATTACGGCGTAACTCTCAACTTAAGTTACGCCGTAACCAGATCTGGCCTATAAATACCCCTCAAATTCTAGCATTTCAAAGCATCTTATTTCACACACAACATCAGTGAACGTTAGTAGAAGGTTGAAGGCAGATCTTAGGGAGCATACGGAGCCATCTCCAAGGGAGAAATCACTCCCCTACGATAAGCATTAGCATTTTATCTTTTCTTTACTTTCAATTCATGTATTTCATAATGTTAAACATTGAATCGATTGTTTTAGTTAATATGAGCGGCTAAGTACCTCTGGTGCTAGCCTAGTTATGATTCCTTAATTGCTTTGTTTATGTTTACACTGCTTCCGCATAATTATTTCTAGTGTATGCTTGCATAGTTTATTGGTAGCTACCCTTGTTTCGGTAGTTTTGAATGGCGGTAGTGGCTAGTTACTTAGGAGATATGACCAACTGACCCTAAGTAGGTAGACTGAGTGGGAAGGGTAAGATATGGTCACCTACTGTTTGGATGAACTTAAGAAGTCGGGGATGAATGTTTAAGATGCTAGCGCCGGGGCACTCATTGTTACAAATCTTTCATGTAGAGGTACTTAATGACTTGGCTTAGGGGACTAAGAACAACTGGACTTTCGACGGGTCACCTGACATCTCCAGTGGAACCCTTTGTTGATAGGTTAGGACGAACTGACCAAATGTTGTCCTAGCGACTTTGACCCCACTTGAAGTAATTGGAAGTAAATAAACATGAACTTAGTATGATAGGATGATTAACTAGGTTAGCACACTTCTCCACTATTGATCACAGCCCTCGCCTTTATTTGCTTTCTTATTTCCTTGTCTTAGTAGTTAATTAATCATTTCATCATTAAATTCTTTTAAAAACTATGACACCTAGACATAGTTAAAATCCGCACACATAGCTCTTAGGACGACCTCGGTTTTACCGAATACTACACTACACACGACCGGGGACACTGCCCGTTAGTGCATTAGGGTAGACCATATGTATAACGAGAACTTATAAATATTAAAACATGTTCAGTAAAACATGCATCAAGTTTTTGGCGCTGCTTCCGGGGAGTTATATTAGGGTTTTTATTAAGTCTATTTTTAAATTTCTTTCTTTTTCATAATGTCAGGATTCAAGACAAGAAGCTTAAAGCCATTTTTGGCCACCCCGTTCGATGATCCGGAAAAACAATTTCGGACAAAAAGTTTACTCACCGGTTCCTATTCATAACATTTTTTCGTTTACTGAATCGACCAATCGATGCGTAACACAAGTCATTAATGAAAATAATATCAAGAAATAACCATGGAGCGATTTGGAGCGACCAAATGTGAATCAGTAAACGAGCCTTCACACAAGACTCTAGTGTGGAAAACTTCTCCATTCCGGACCAATTTATCCAGGAATTACATGAGCTTAAGTTTTCAGGAGACGAGAATGAGGATGTTCAAAATCATGTGGAAGAAGTGATCTACTTATCATCCCTTTTTAGCGTCCGGAATATCCCTAGCTATTCGGTTCTGACAATAATTTTTCCTATGACTCTTACAGTGGACTCATGAAAAGATGGTACAATAAACTCCCTGCCGAATGCAAAGAAACACGGGATAAATTAAGAAGAGAATTCGTTCAACAATTTTGCCCTCCTTCGAAGATGGCTAAACTTCTCGGTAAGATCCATCAATTCGTTCAAGAGAGTGAAGAAACATTGTATCAAGCGTGGGGAAGATTCAATGAGCTACTTTACCGATGCCCCACTCATGACTTGAACAAGCACCAAATCGTCTATGTCTTCTACAGGGGAATTAATACACTGACACGTGAATTACTCGATTCTCCTAGACCTATTCCAGGCATGACCCCTGACCAAGCTTTGGAGTGTATTCGATGGATTTCTGAACATTGCAATAAATGGCATATGGAGACAGGGTATGGGCCAAAGGATAATTTTGATCATACGGTGATGAAAACATTGACGAAGCAAGAATATAATTATGGTGAAATTTTTGAAAAGCGAAGGCTGGAAAGGGCCAATGAAAGTGAAGCCCGTAAGGTAGAAAAAGTTAAAAGTGTATTTGGGACCAAGACCGGAAACAACTTAGAAAAAAAGATCCTTGACCATATCGTGGAATCTAGGGAACATGATGAGAGAATTGAAAAATGATGAAAACATTCGTGGAAAACACATTTTCTTCTCTTAAGACTCATGAAGGCCGGATAAAGGGTTTAGAGAAAAGTGTGAACTTATGTTGGAAAGCCATCACGGATTACCTCGCTGCACGGGAAGAAGAAGTTGTAAACACAGGTGAAACAATCTTTGAAGAGCCCACTACCTTTTCAGAGAAGGTTAAACGAAGAATCGGCAAAGAGAAACTCTTACTCCTTGACGTTGGAGCTCTCCCGGTAAACGTTCCTCTTGTTAATTCCATTAAAACTACCCTAACAATATTTTGAAGGAATTAAGTAATGATTCCGATGAGATGGTTCAACTTAACGAGAGATGTTAAACAGTTTTAAGGAATGAACTGCCGCAAAAGGAAAAAGATCCCGGTTGTTTCACTCTCCCTTGCTTAATCGGGAGTCTCAATATGTGTAACGCCCTAGCTGATCTTGGAGCGAGCATAAGCATAATGCCTCGTTCAATATTCCTACGTATTGGCATCGGAGATCTTAAACCAGCCAAAATGAAAATTGAAATGGCCGATCGGTCCATGCAGTCACCCTTGGGAATCGTTGAGAATGTATTGGTAAAGATAAAAAAATTCTCTTCCCGGTTGATTTCGTGATTCTTGATATTCCCGAAGACAATCAAATACCTATTATTTTAGGAAGACAAATGCTTGCTACTGCCCATGTAAAAGTGGATGTCTTCGCCTGAAAATTAACTCTCGACGCTATCGGGGAAGTTGACACATTTAGACCTAATGAACTTGATAAGGTTTTAAAAGGTACCATTTTGAGGGGTCGTTTAAGTCCTTATTTGATCACTTTTGTATCCGTTATTGCTTAATATCGTTCCTTTTCACTTTTTAGGTCTCGTGAAGGCAAAATCTTCGGAATGGCACTTATTTGGACGAAAAGCGCGAATATATGAAGAAAATGGCCAAAGTCGAAATCGAGACACTCACGATTCTTTGAAAGTAGAAAGCGGCGGCGTCGGGTGCTACATTGTGACGCCGTCCCAAAATTATTGTGACGACATAGGTCTCAAAACTCGTATTTTCATGTGACGACGTCTAGTTGTGAAAGAGTAGGCCGTCGCTACTCGCACGGCCTAGATGCAATCAGACGACGCCGAAGTCGAAGAGACGGCGTCACGGACATAAGGTGACTCCGTCGCAAGGTTAACGTGGCCAAGACGAAACCCAATGGCGGCGACACACGGCGTCACTAAACATAAGGTGACGCCGTCGCAATTGTAATCTTATATATAGAATCCGAATTTTTCGGTCTTTGTGTGAGAGTTTGGAGTAAAACCTAAAACCGAACCTAAGGTGTCTTGTACAAGATTTTAGGGTTTTAAACCCTATCTTACACCAAGATAAGTCTTTACTTCATTAATTCAATTATCTTTGATCATTTGTGTGTATGCTTGCATGTTCTCCATGTCCGCTAATTTATTTGTGTGTTTGCTTAGGAAGTATGAAACTTAATTATTAAATATTGATTGGTTGTTTCTTATCTTAGTTGATTAATGATCTAGTAATGCGATAGGTCATTCGTTGTGTACTTAATGCTTGATTCATCTTTGTGAACCTTAGAGTATAATTACGAGTAATTGTAGGCTAAACCATCCAAGAGCGCCTTAGGTAGGAGTCTATAATCTCTAGTGGGTTTGTAGACAAGACCCTTTGGTAAGTTCGAAGAGTTAGGGAGAAACGCATACCCTACAACTTTAGAAACACAACGTAACTAGGAATAAGACGTGACACTCAACCATCAATAGGAGATAATTAAGGAGTAATACAAACTAAGTAAACACATCTTTAAACTATCATACGAGCACACATTAATTAGACATAGACTCCCACAACCTTAGTTTAGATAAGTAGATAATAGTAGAGTAATCGGTAGAAATACCAACCCCCCAAATCCAATACCCGAGATTCGTACCTTTCCATTTTCATAAAATATAAAAGATAAAAATAATCTTCCTCAACCTTAACCTTAGCGTAGTAACTCCTACTAGCATTCCTATTCCCCAGAGAGCGATATCAATACCCGTGGCTTACCCTAATTACTACACTACAACGATTAGGTTCACTGCCTAGGGTGTTATAAAACTTGCTCGAAGAAAAGGAAGTTCCTTTGACCCCGAACGACGCGTTATCAAGTTTTTGACGCCGCTGCCGGGGAATAGAATAGCTAGTTAGTAGTCCACCTCGTTTAGGTTTCTTTGCTTGATTCCTATCAAGTAAATTTTTTCTCATTTTTAGCTTTCTCTTAGTCTATCCCCCTTCTTCGTGACCCTCATTCGTAAAAACCATCACTCAACATGATCCGTATTTTCCATCGAAGATTCTTCACTCTACCCGTTCCCAATCCCGAGATTGAGAACGCGATCCCACAAAACCCTTCACCTACTCACCATTTTGGTAATCACCTAGGGCATAATGAGATAAATTGGCAACAACAAAGTCCTTTCTATTACTCCGATTCTGATGAGGAATTTGATTATGGCGAGGCACTTGCTAGCGGAGAGGTCATTAATGAAATTGAGGAAGACCCCTCCCAATGTTTTGACCCTAGGTGTAGGATTGAGAAAGATGGCCCCTTTAACATGCAATTCCCTTGCAAAATAGGACTAGAAGGGTTCGATGCTTATTTGAATTCATTCTTACCTTTAAACTTAATCTCAAAGGACCTATACAACAAAATCAAGGTCAATGAGTTAACTTATCAAGGGAACAATGTTGTTGAAGCAGTCATTTATTTGCACGTGTTTGTCGGAAGTTTTGCTTATTTGGTAGAGTTCATGGTCTTAGAAGACTTAGGAGAATTTATAGATAAGGACCTCACTCAAGTAATTTTTGGAAAACCTTTCAAACAATTGACTAGGTTGAATGAAAGGATGATTGATGGTCTAATTACATTCTCTGATGAAGTTGAAGATTTCATCTACCAAATGCCACGCGCTCATCCTAGGTTTAAACATAAGGACATCGAGGTTTGTAATAGAATGACTCCTATTCCATTGCTTAGTGAAAGGGATAAGCAGAGTGGGCTTAGGTACCCATATGAGAAAACTAAGCGGTATTACAAAAAATGCCTTGAATTAGGAGATGATTACAAAAAGAATGAAAGAGCGTTGGAATGGCTTAAGTATGAGCACGAGAGGATAGGTGAGGAAACGTAGGAGCACTACTACGAGTCTAGCTACAAGACTCTTTAATAAAGAAAAGCGCTTCGTGGGAGGCAACCCATGCTTAATTGTTTGCTTGTTAGTGTCACATATCTTTTATTAATTGTTTATCCTCATGTTTAAATTTGTAAAAATGCTTTATTTTGTTTTTAACTTCGTCTTAATTGCATATAAAGGTATTTTACATAAGGGATAAGTGTAGGGAGGATTACACACGTTTTCAAAAGAAACGTAAACATGAGAATAACAATTAATTAAAAGATATTTATGTTTGTTTGTTCGAGTCAAATGCTTGTATCGAGTCATAATGGATGTTTTTGCGAAAATTTTCCGATTCTAAAGATGTAAATTTTCCGAATTTTTCGGAAAATCGCGAGACCGGTTTTTGTCAGGATAACTGGCGTGTCAGATTGCAACTGACGGCGTCGAGGAAGGAGTAAAACATCGATTACTTTTCTAGTTTTTCGAGCTACTTATAAATTTTGGAATTTTCGGTCTTAATTTTCTTAGAAATTGTAAACATCCATTCCACAAGCATTATATCCTAGTTTAAATCGAGTCTTATATATATTATTACCACGATTTTACGCGAAGGTTTCGTTTGTTTTCTTCAAGTGTGCAGTTTAGTTTGTCAAGAAGAAGTTACATAAGATTGGAAGGAGCTTTTCACGCAATAATTCTTCTTGAAAAGAATTTAACCACCACTTTACACGGATCCTACCGAGCTAATCAGGGGAGTATTAGTTTCTTTAGTTTTTAATTACCTGCTTTTATTATAACTTTGATACTTTCGGGGAACATTGGAGACAATGTTCAGTTTAAGTGTAGGGAGGGAAAATAAAACGGGAACTTTGAAACTATGCTTATCCTTGACTATTTGCTTTGTCTAAATGCATTTGTGTAATAAACCATGAGAAAATGTCGGTTAGGGTAATTTTGGCACCAAATTTAAATTTTTTCATGACATATAGGAGTGGGCCATTAGTCTTAACAAAAGCGTCTCACGGATAGGAAGTTGCATGACTAGCACAAAAACCCTTATCACCCAAATTCCACCCAAAATGTGAGGATCGCCCTTAGATTAGTAGGAATTAAAGCATTCATCTTTAATGCTTAGAGTGTGAACCGGTAGTATATTAGATTCTAGAACTTGTTTTGTGATGCATTCCGAGATCGCAAGTAAGGCTACACTTGTGTAGTTATGAATAACTAAATGATAAGAGGCATTAGGATAACCCTTGTTTGATACCTGTAATATAATTACTTCTTCCATATCGGTTGAGTAATTCCCCCACACCTTTGCGTTGTACTCATTTTTAGTACACGATACCCCTAGTTAACCCCTCAGAGCCTATCCTTTTCGCGGTTCTCGTGATATTTCGGTTTTCGAAATATCAATGAAGACATTGTTTACACCCCACCCCAAATATACACCCAAATCGCCTTAGCCTACCCCTTATGCACTCACTTTTAGTGCAAATGTTTGTTATCACCCTAAACCTTTAGTTCAATTATCTAGTTGCTTGCATAAGTTGCTAAGTCGAGTCATATCCTTTGTATACGGTTTTGGGATGATTGGATTCATGGGAAAAGTTAAAGTTTATGAAATGACGGAAGGAGCGTTAAATTCAAATTCCCTTTGTTTGCGTAATAATGTACCCCAAGTGTTTTGATCTTTTCAATTCGGGTCAAATTAGTGTTAGAGTAATAAAACTCAAGTGTAGGGATATGCACAGTAAATCCCTAGTATTTTGATGTTATCATAGAGGATGGTAGAGTAAAAGTGTATGAAAAAAAAAAAAATCGAAAAAAAATAGAAAAAAGAAAAGAAAAAAAATAGAGTGATAAAAAAAAAAAAAAAAAACATACGGGCTACCATCCTACATCTATCCTTTAAATTTATGTTTGTTTATTTTCGTTACCTAGAGTTTAGAGTGTCGAGTCTTGGCTTAGCAACGCCATTCTTCATATGCATTTAACATAGAGATTTTTGACTTACCACCACTAAATAGCCTATCCCACCAAACCCTTATTTCCTACAGTAAGCCTAACGCTACAACCCTTTAAAGACCTCTTTGATAGTCTTTCCTAGGTGCTACGCGTAAGCGATGGAGGTTTGATCTATTCTCAAGCCTATGGTAATCTATGTACTAGGACCGGTTAATGAGTGTTTATCTTCCATTTCCTATATTGTTATATTTCATTTATACACCGAGAGAGATGTGAGTATCCAAACACCCCATGTGAGGTGCTAGTATGTAATTCCGTGCTTGTTATGACTTTTTGGGGCTTATATGTGTTGTGGACCGTTTTGAATTAATGCTTCATGACCCCAACTTATAAATTAATTGGCTAAAAGCACATTTGCTTGAGGACAAGCAAATAACAAGTGTAGGGATATTTGATAAGGTTTTAAAAGGTACCATTTTGAGGGTCGTTTAAGTCCTTATTTGATCACTTTGTATCCGTTATTGCTTAATATCGTTCCTTTTCACTTTTTAGGTCTCGTGAAGGCAAAATCTTTGGAATGGTACTTATTTGGACGAAAAGGCATGAATATATGAAGAAAATGGCCAAAGTCGAAATCGAGACACTCACGATTCTTTGAAAGTAGAAGGCGGCGGCGTCGGGTGCTACATTGTGCGCCGTCCCAAAATTATTGTGACGACACGGTCTCAAAACTCGTATTTTCATGTGACGGACGTCTAGTTGTGAAAGAGTAGGCCGTCGCTACTCGGACGGCCTAGATGCAATCTAGACGACGCCGAGGTGAAGAGGATGGCGTCACGGACATAAGGTGACGCCGTCGCAAGGTTAACGTGGCCAAGGCGAAACCACAATGGCGGCGACACGGCGGCGTCACTAAACATAAGGTGGCGCCGTCGCAATTGTAATCTTATATATAGAATCCAATTTTTCGGTCTTTGTGTGGAGAGTTTGGAGTAGAAACCTAAACCGAACCTAAGGTGTCTTGTACAGTATTTTAGGGTTTTAAACCCTATCTTACACCAAGATAAGTCTTTACTTCATTAATTCAATTATGTCTTTGATTATTTGTGTGTATGCTTGCATGTTCTCTATGTCCGGCTAATTTATTTGTGTGTTTGCTTAGGAAGTATGAAACTTAATTATTAAATATTGATTGGTTGTTTCTTATCTTAGTTGATTAATGATCTAGTAATGCGATAGTTCATTCGTTGTGTACTTAATGCTTGATTCATCTTTGTGAACCTTAGAGTATAATTACCGAGTAATTGTAGGCTAAACCATCCGAAGAGCCTTAGAGTAGGAGTCTATAATCTCTAGTGGGTTTGTAGACAAGACCCTTTGGTAAGTTCGAAGAGTTAGGGAGAAAGCATACCCTACAACTTTAGAAACACAACGCAACTAGGAATAAGACGTGACACTCAACCATCAATAGGAGATAATTAAGGAGTAATACAAACTAAGTAAACACATCTTTAAACTATCATACGAGCACACATTAATTAGACATAGACTCCCACAACCTTAGTTTAGATAAGTAGATAATAGTAGAGTAATCGGTGAGAAATACCAACCCCCAATCCAATACCCGAGATTTGTACCTTTCCATTTTTCATAAAATATAAAAGATAAAAATAATCTTCCTCAACCTTAACCTTAGCGTAGTAACTCCTACTAGCATTCCTATTCCCCAGAGAACGATATCAATACCCGTGGCTTACCCTAATTACTACACTACAACGATTAGGTTCATCGCCTGGGTGTTATAAAACTTGCTCGAAGAAAAGGAAGTTCCTTTGACCCCGAACGACGCGTGTAGCGTTATCAGAACTTCTGTCCACCCTCGAAAAAGTTTGCGCAATTGATCCTATTGGCGATTTTGGTGATGCATTGGAAGATTTTCTTAGTGACTCCCTGAAAAATCCTACAAATCTTGGCGAGATAGCTTCAGGGAAAGATTTTGATGTGTTCGTCAATTTTGAAGAAGAAGACTTAGGAATCAGTGCCGATGATTTCTCTAGCGACGTCGAAATGGTCCATTGGCACAACAACTCTGAAAAAGACTTTTTCATAGTCTTACCAACCCAAGTTTTATGAGATGGGAGATTGAATCCATCAAAGGAACCCCTATTATCTGAAAATTCCATGCAAGATTGGGTTCATTGATTTCCATCCATTCATCGACACAAATTCCCCAGTTAACATCATTTCAAAGGAATGCTACAATCAGGTTATGGAAAAAGAACTTGAATATAAAGGAAACAATTTCCTAGGGATTGCAACAAACATCCGTGTCTTTATTGGGACTCACTCATTTTTGGTCGATTTTGTGGTTTTGGATGACGTTAGCGAGTTTGTGGAAGGTGGGCTAACCAGGGTGATTTTCGGGAAACCCTTTTAAGAACTATCTGGGCTAGATAGAGATGATAAAGAAGGGCTTGTATGGTTAAATATTGGCGAAGATAAAACAGTTTTTAAAATGCCACGAACTGTTAAGAATTTTAAAAAGTGGACGAAGAGGCAGTTGAGCCATGCTCAGCCACTGCTCGACATTAGTGACGAAGATAAGGCCAAAGGTATTGACCACCCTTACCAACAGATCAAGAATTTTTACTTAGGGTGTTTAGATCTGGGGACTGATTACAAGCGGGATGAGAATCTGATCAGTTGGATTCAACGTAGAGATTGCCATATCCACGAAATGACAAACAAGCAATTCTAGCCCCGAGGCTCTAAGTCTAACTTAAAGACTCGTAAATAAAGAAAAGTGCTCTTTCGGGAGACAACCCGAATTATCCCTTTCATTTGTTTTATTTCCATTTATGTTGGATTTTGTGTTTTTAACCATTTTTGCAGGAAAATGGAGAAAAGTTGCTGCAGCATGCTGAACGGGGACCTGATCTGTCCATGGTTACGGCGTAACTCATTCTTATGGTTACGCCGTAACATACTTTTCTGCAACAGTACTTCAGAGCGTTACCAATTACGGCGTAATCCCATTCAATGGTTACGTCGTAGCTACACTCCTGTAGCGTCTTCCAGGTTTTGCTTAATTACGGCGTAACTCCTTATAAGAGTTACGGCGTAACTACCCTCTGTAACACTTCCTTCTTTTTAAGCACAATAACCTTGTATTAGTTTTCAAATGAACTTTGTGGGTATGTTCCCTGTAAGCTCTCACGAGACTACACTCGTCCACTTGGGACACCAAGTGGTTTAAAAGGCTTGTTGCATACGCTAAATGCAACCGTGATTCCTACGAAAGTGAGTTAGGTTTCTTTTTCATTTTATTTTTCTTTTTAGAATTATGCTTGCGGTAGTGTGATTTCGTGGATTGAAGTTTGCTCGTGGATGCTTATGCGAAGGCACGACTCTTTTCGTGGGCCTTCTTTCTTTTTGGAGCAAATTTCAGGGAAGTTCTCGCTATAATTCTACTTTTCTCTTCACCTTTATTTAACGCTTAGTACAAAAGGGACTCTGTACATTTCAAGTGGGGGGGACGGGAGTAGAATTGTCTCTTGAACTTTATTTTGCCCTCGTTTTTCTAGTTTATTTTGAAAAATTATGCTATTTTTAAAATTTTGACATGTTTTTCTTTGCATAACTAGATTAGACCTTAGCCGAGCACATTATAACCCTTGGTATTATATGGTGAGATTAGCCTTATCCGTTTCCAAATTTTTACCCCAAATCTACCAAATTATGAGTGTGCCGGTAACTTGTAAACTTTAGAACTTGGCCTTTACATCATTTCGAGACCATAGATGAGGTATGTTGAGTTAGCTCGATGTATTTGGACTTTTCAGTTTAAGAAGGCAGTATTATAGGATTATCACCCAAATAACCTATCATTGTTTGTCTATCGATTAGTCACCTCGACTTCTCGACCCCCTTGTTAAACCCTTTGTTGCACTCACCTTTAGTGCAAGATACCCCTAGATACACCCTTTTGAGCCATTCCTTTCATTTTGTTCACGCAACATATTGTTTCGATACACCATTACATCTTATCCTACCCTGTAGTCTCTATTTGTAATTGGGAAGTCATTATTTGCCTAAGTTCAAGGTTCAATTGGAAAGGTTCGGGAATCACGCTTTCGTTGACGACATATCCTTAAAGATCATTGAAGACCCCCTAAATTCTAATATTGTTCATCTCAAGTGGGGGGATGTTATGTTTAGTTATTATGTTATGATGAAAGAAAAAAATATATGTGATTCGAAAAAATATATATAGTTATTGTTATTCAGTTGATTGTAAAGTGCGATGTTATAAACACTATTGTTATGAGCTTACTATAGATTTAGTATCGAGGAGGCCACCTCGGTCACATTTGAAGAATGAAGTTGGAATTGTGCCCATCATGACGTCCTCTAATGGCACATCTAATGGCACATCACACTTGAACTTTGGGTGAACGGTAAGTGGGGATGACTTGGTTACAGATTTAGACTATCTGCTTTATTTTATTTTACACCCATTTTATCCCATGTCTTATCCTACCCTTAGTCATGAAGCGTGTCTAGGTGATGCAGCGAGCAATCTTTGGTGTCTTGGCCATGGATTTGGTCATGTATCATTGATTTTTTCCACTTCGCCGTGACATGTTAGTAATGACAAATCACCCTTAACCTTTGTCGTGTCTACCCATATTGCATTCGAGAACTGTTTTGTCCTTAACTCTAGTGGTGGAGATTTGTGTAACTGCCAAGCTTATGATAGAATACATGCTATGACTGTGCAATGAAAGATCACCCAATTGACACTTAGAATACTTGAGAGATTTGAGTGTTTTGTTCCCATTTCGTGAGGTGTTCAGCTTTGTTTTATTCTAGCATAATGGATTTGTAAACTCATATTTTCCAGGTAATGGGAGATATCTTTTTAGGAATCTATCTAATAAGGTCTACTTGAGGGCAAGTAGAGTTTAAGTGAGGGGATATTTGATAACATCAAATAGTCCTGAATATTTAGTGTCAATTTCCCCCGATAATGCTCGTATTTTATATCATTTATATGGATTTACGCTTGTTTTCCTCTATATTTCACTTTCAGGTAAATTACGAGCATTGGAGCTAAAGAGACGCGGATTTGGAGAGTTTATTGAAGATATATCATAGTATGCTCATTTTGAAGATGTTACGGCGTAACTCCTCCTCACATTACGCCGTAATGTAAGCGTGGCTCGAAAACCAACTCAATCAAGATTACGGCGTAACTCTCTCCAAAAAATACGACGTAACCAACTAGGTCAAATGAGGTTCCGCGCCGCTGCAAGTTACGCCGTAACTATTGTCTCATTTACGGCGTAACCAGGATTTATTGAAGATACGGCGTAACTCCTTCCAGATGTTACGCCGTAACCAGCATTTTCAGTGCAATATACGAAGAATTGGATGTTACGGCATAACTTTCAACTTAAGTTACGCCGTAACCAGATCTGGCCTATCATATCGAATTCCAGCATTTCAAAGCATCCCATTTCACACACAACATCAGTGAACGTTAGTAGAAGGTTGAAGGCAGATCTTAGGGACTATGGAGCATACGGAGCCATCTCCAAGGGAGAAATCACTCCCCTACGATATGCATTAGCATTTTATCTTTTCTTTACTTTCAATTCATGTATTTCGTAATGTTAAACATTGAATCGATTGTTTTAGTTAATATGAGCGGCTAAACACCTCTGGTGCTAGCCTAGTTATGATTCCTTAATTTCTTTGTTTATGTTTACATTGCTTCAGCATAATTATTTCTAGTGTATGCTTGCATAGTTTGTTGGTAGCTACCTTTGTTTCGGTAGTTTTGAATGGCGGTAGTGGCTAGTTACTTAGGAGATATGACCAACTGACCCTAAGTAGGTAGACTGAGTGGGAAGGGTAAGATATGACCAACTGACGACCCTTTTTGCTTGTGCGATTTAACCAACTGATCACCTACCGTTTGGATGAACTTAAGAAGTCGGGGATGAGTGTTTAAGATGCTAGCGCCCGGGCACTCATTGTTACAAATCTTTCATGTAGAGGTACTTATTGACTTGGCTTAGGGGACTAAAAACAACTGGACTTTCGACGGGTCACCTGACATCTCCAGCGGAACCCTTTGTTGATAGGTTAGGACGAACTGACCAAATGCTGTCCTAGCGACTTTGACCCCACTTGAAGTAATTGGAAGTAATTAAACATGAACTTAGTATGATAGGATGATTAACTAGGTTAGCACACTTCTCCACTATTGATCACAACCCTCGCCTCTATTTGCTTTCTTATTTCCTTGTCTTAGTAATTAATTAATCATTTCATCATTAAATTCTATTAAAAACTGTGACACCTAGACTTAGTTAAAATCCGCACACATAGTTCTTGGGACGACCGCGGTTTTACCGAATACTACACTACACACGACCGGGTACACTGCCCTTAGTGCATTAGGGTAGACCATAGGTATAACGAGAACTTATAAATATTAAAACCTGGTCAGTAAAACCTGCATCATAGTTTCTTCGCCAATCTTAAATACGCCAGTCATAGTTCTTCTGCCCATACGCCTTCCGAGTGCCTGCTAGTTGAATCTAATCCTCATCTATGCCTCTCTTGTTGCTCTGTCTAGCTCTCTACTGTAGCATCTTGATGTTTCCAGCAGCGTCGCAATACTCCAATGATCTTCTCGACACGAGCAATCATGTCTTCAACTTAACTGAAGCGGCAGCTGTACTAAACGAATGCGGCTTCTTCATGAACTTCCCTAACTCAGAAACTATTGTAGCAACTCAGGATCCGAATCACCATCTTCGATTCTACGAGTAGTCACCATCTAAACGTTCGACAAACAAACCCGCGAAAACAAAAAGGAAAATTCAAAGGTGGACGGAGGAAGATTGAATCAGCGAAGACAAAAGAATAGCGAAGTCAATTATGATCGAAAAGGTCCAACCAAACAGAATACGTAAAAACAAACAGAAGCCTAATGTCTACCCATATCCTCACAGGTCATTCCTAAGGTTCAACAAGACGAAACCGAAACTCTGATACCATAATTGTAATACCCCAACCCGACAAGGGTCAAAATGTCACATTATGGTGTCAATCAGTACATAATAAACTCAAGTAGAAGACTTTAATATTTAAAATACAAGTCAAGAAACAAATATCTTCTAAGGAATACAAAACTGCTCGAATTCTTAAACGAAAGAAAATAAACATGGATCAATCTAATTCCAGATTGCAAGGAAAACTAAGGTTAGGTCAGTCCACTAAAAGCTCCTACTCTCATCACTCAATCTTAGCATCCCGCTTAATATCTGCCGCATGGAAAAGAAAACGCGGCTGAGCTAACGCTCAGTGAACAAATATAAATAAAGAAAAGCAACAAGTCAAAACGTGTAAACGAAAAGAATCCAACGAAAACCTGCTGAACAAATATGTTAAATGAGATAAGGACTACATATGGAATAAGGAATTATCAAAGGGTCATAATGAAATAACGGAGTTGTCAAGGAATGCCCAAGTGCCTAAACATGCTACATGAATAGACCAAAACAATCAGAACAAATATCATAACATACCACATCAACATAAATCATAACAGATGGAGTGTACGGCTCCCAGAAGTGTATGGCACACACATATATATCAGAACTGAGTACCTAGGATGCATCCATACGCCCTGTTGTTCCCGTTTCATAATTAGTAAAAAGACAAATCTTAGACTAAAAGTGACACATGACTGAACTAAGTATAAAGAAAATCACAATTAAACAAGATATGTTAACTTAGACACACTAAGATTTTCCAACATTTATATCCTTTATTAATGATAAATCAAAAAGAATATATTACCCAAGTGCTTGCGGAATAGCACTTGGGATTGAATGACAAGTATGGTGCAACTCCTCACTAAGCTTAGGCTAAGTCTAAGCACAACTACTCAGGTACCACTGAGCTATCTGAGGGAAATAGTTGTATTTGGAGGAGTGAAAGATTGCTTGTATGTGTAATTCATAGTTAATGCACAAGCTTAAAAATCTTTCACTCCATCTCTTATGACTATTTATACATGTATGGTTTTTAACTATATCCTAAAGGACAAACTGACATGTTACAAAAGACAAAATACTTATGTATTTTTTCTCTGTTTATAATGGCTATTTAGAGTAAGTGACAAGGCTGCTTTCTTCTTGTCAATGATGACACTGATCCTGGTAGTTAGCGATTCAGGGAAAGTTTAACTTTGGTTGATAAGGACTTTGTCTTATTCGTTCAAACTTATCCCGCCTTGTCCCTTCTTCAGTCTCTTTGGCCTTCAGTCTTTATCTTCAGTATTGTCTTCAGTGATAGTAGTTGGTGAGGATTTTTGGGATTCAGTGAGTTATTCTCATCACTCACTGAATCCACCATTTTCTTCTTGACTCAGTCTTTACCCATTAAGTTCCGCCTTACCGAGTGGAGAGACTTCTTCTTTGTCTCTTACTAAGTATCCCGAAGACAGCTCACTGAGTGACTATGCGCTCAGTGACTTGTTTGTGTTTAAGGATCTAAACACTTAGGGTATTTTCTATTCAAATCCTAGAATTAAGGGGTTTGGATATTTACTGAACCCAACAGTCTCCCCCTATTTGGATATACAAATAGCCTAAGTGTTTGATCAATGTAAGTGAGCAAATGGCTTCTTCTTACATTGAATGTACTAATGAACATAATAAGGAACACTGAATTTTTTAACAAAAACATACATCGTTTACTCATCAGATTACAAAGTTCCTAATACTAGTACAAAAGATGAAATGATAAGAGTTTCAATGATGTCAGTCTAGATGGATTCCCAGTGCTTCTAGCTTTGGCTTCTTGGAGAGAAGGGTCTCTTTGTCAGGGTGAACTTTTATCTTGGCATTCAGGTCTGTGCAGAACCTGATGTTTTCAAGAGATTTGATTTGAGATGCCACTGTTAGATAACTTGCCATTGTAGCCACTCCATCCTGGTCAATGTCACTCCATCTTTGGAATGTTGGGTTCTCATAGACATCAATGAATAAAAGTCCTCTTTTAGGCTTTTCTATGACCATGCAGTTTACAAACTTTACCCCTTCAGGAAGCTCCCTGTTACAGTCAAAACCAGGAACCTTGGCTTCAAGCTCAGATTCAACCCTTTTTCTTTTTCCTTGGGATGATTGAGGTTGAGATCCTTGAGCCTCAGGAAGAGCTGGATGTATCCCAAGTTGAGCTGGTGCATCCCTTAGTCTTTCATAACGTTTGCTGAGGGATTTCATCAACTCCTTGACCACTACATTTTTCTTCTTTTCTATGATGGGACCAAGTTCATCAAGTTTAGTGATCCCGAATTCAGTGAACTTCAGAGGATCATGAACCTCAAAGTCCCTTTTGTCATCCCATCTGTAGACATTCATTGTCAGTGGTTTGGATTTGGGGATGATGTAGACCTCGGTTATTCTCTCAGGGTTTCTCCTGCTATTCATGGTCCAGTTATAGTAATCAATCCTTGCTTGCCTTATTGCAACAACTTTCTTGTTCTTTTCATCCAGTCTTTTCCTTAAGGCAGTCATCTCAGCATCCTGAGCTTCTTTGAACTTTTGACCAGCCTGTCCTTTTTCAAGCTTCTTAGGATCAATCCCTAATTTCTCAGCTTCTTCAGAAACTACTTTGACCAATGCATCTTTACTTCTTTGCTCCTCCTCAGCCTGTTTCTCGAGTCTTTCTTCTTTCTCAAGATATGCAGATAGCTGTTCTGGACTGAGCATGTACTTTCTGCCTTGTATTTCATAGAGGATTTTGACAGGCTCAGGTGTGGTCATGATGGCCTTACCTTTGTCCTGAATGGATGAAGAGGATGATAACAGTGGAGGTGTAGTTGTGACTACTGGTGTTGTTGTTGTTGTCACCGAGGTTGGTGTTCCTGATGGTGGGATGGATGAGATGGGTGTTGCAGATACAAGTTGAGTTGGCTCCCCCTCAGTGTGATAGGAAGTCCCTTTAGAAGCTCTCTCCCCCTCAACTGTTGCCGCAGCATCAGTGAGAGCAAGAGTTGGTTGTGACACTGAGGGAGAAGGAGCAGTTTGACCCTTGAAGGCTTGATAGATATACGAGACCATGGAATTGATGTCTGATGTATCTTGTTGAAGACTTGTGACCTTTTCATCAAGATTGGCCTGAGATGTTTCTAGTGCTGTCATTCTAGGCCCGAGGATTCCAGGCTATATAAGAAGAAGATTTAGCCAGATCCGCAACCTTTGTATCCAGAGAGCCCAAGATGGACTGAATAGCCTGCACAGAGGAGGTAAGACCCTGAACGTTTGCAGTGTTAAGCATGGTGATTAGTTCAGTGAGACTGGATGAGTTCTTCATGTAGGTCTCCGTAGCCTCAAGCACTTTGGAGTTGAGTGCAGGGTCTTCCTTGACAGATTCATTGATTTCATCCAGCTTAGTGTGAGCATCCTGAAAGGTTTGGAGAAACTTCTTCAGGTTGCTATCTAGTTTGTCCAGATGGTCATAGATGAAATCCATGTGTTCATCATTGTTTTCATAAGTAGCTAGTACTTCAGCCTTCAGATCTGCATAGCTAGCAGCAACTTCAACATGTTGATCCCATAGATTGTCAGTAACTGAAGAATATAGCTTCCTGGTAGCCCTTTGTAACCACATTACAAGCTGCCTTTCAGTGAGAGGTTGAATGTTGTCATATTTCTTCAGATTCTCAGGGCAGGAAGAGGTGGAAGAGTCGGAGGAATCAGAGGAGTCATCATCAGCCTGAAAGGGTGATTCCTCAGGCTCTTGTGGATCAGGCTGTTGTTCTTGTTGTTGAACATCAGCGTCCATTTCTTCTCCAGCAGAAAATATCTCCTCTTCACTATCAGCAGCCATTTCATCTTCAGAAAATAGTGAATCATTTACCTCAGCAATAGTAAGAAGACCAGTGGGGGTGATGGGTTCCGTATCAGCGGGTAGTTTTTGTCCCCCTGAGTCTTTGTCCCCTAGTGACCCCTTAGACACTGATGGGTTTTTCCCAGTGTCTTCTCCGGATTCTGGATTGGTAGTGAGTTCCGTATCGGCGGGTTGTTCCTTTCCCTCCGAGTCTTTGTCCCTCGATGCTCCTTCAAGCACTGGTGGGTGTTTCCCAGTGCCATCCTTAGAAGCAGTGGCAGTTATATCCATATCAGTGGGTTGTTTGTTTCCCCTGAGTCTTTGGGATCAATCATTGTGCCCTCAGACAAAAGCTTTGATTTGCGAATGTCCTCATCAGGCTGAGTGGAAGGCGCTCCCCTACCAGCGGGTTGTGTGTTTCCCTTTGGATCTTGAGGAGTAGTCTTTGGGACCAAGGGCACTGATTGTGATGTATCAGTGTCCTTTGTTGTCACCAGGGTCGATGTTGTTTGGTCGCCCTTAGGTGTCTTATCAGTCTGGGCTTTCTTTGCCTTTTAGGCTGTGCTCCAGAAGCCTCAGGGCCCTGAGACTTGGGTTTGGTTTTAGTCCAAGTCTGAGACTTCCTCTTTATCTTTTTGGGAGCAGGGTTTGGAGACACTGAGTCCCTCTGGTTGTTTACAGCAATCATATGGGCCGTCAATTTTATTTCAGTGACAAGGGAGGGGTCCTTTTGAAAATTTGAGGGGCTCAGGGTGGCATGTAAAGCGCCATATTTATATTCTTGAGGATAATTGCAACCCAGTAACACTTGTAAAGCACAAGAGACAAACCTAAGGTACGAAACATATTTCTCCCTAGTTTTGCTTTGTAGCTTGGTTACGAGATCACTGTAAATGATCTCCCCTATGTCGACATTAGCACTAGTCATCAAGCTATAAGCCATCATCAACTGAATATGATTGATTTGTTCAGTGGATGAATGGTTCCCGCCGAGAACCTGAATCACAAAAGTGAGCAAGATCTTCCAAGCCACGGGAAAGGAGTTCTTGGTGACTCGGGTTTTGTCCAAAAATTTTGGATACAAAGCAATTTTACCTAACTCGGCCTTAACAATGTTTGGGTCAGGGTAAGCAATATAGTTTCCTGGATTATAGTCAAGCCCTGTAGAGGTTCAAAAAGTTTTATAGTCCAGGGTGACTGATTGTTCCCAATTTAAAATTAAGAATTTGATGAGAAACTCCCTGAGGGGTCTAAGGTCTGTCTCATCAGTTGAGGGTGTCGGGGTCATAGGCCACTGTAGTTGCCCAAAACTCCCTGAGAAGGTTTTGGTACAATATAGAAAGGGACTGAACAAAGGCCTTTTACAGTGGGAATTTTAGCAAAAACTTTTTGATTCCCTTATAGGTTGGGACATCATGTGGGTATTCAAAATTGCCTATAACATTATTTGTTTTAAACTCAACATTGTCAAGATCGCCTACCCACTGGGGTGCAAACTGAAGACTTTGTGTTCTTGCCATTTCCATTAAAAGATTTTAGGCTTTTTGATAACTTTTGACAAGAACAATCAAAGAAGTTAAATTTTTTTTAAAAGTTTGTGATGAAATTTTTTGTAAAGTGTTTGCAAGGATGAATCTTTTGCTTAAAACTGGTTTTAGAACGAAGAACACACAATTGTTTCTGGGTTGTGAAAATATTTTGACAGAGATGGATAGAAAGATATATAACCTCTTGAAAGCCATGACCAATAGTGATAGGAAGGTTAATGCTATCTCAACTCCCGAAACTCCCAGTGTAGAGATTAAGGACCCAAGTAAGCTAGCTAAGCACGTTCAATTCATCAATACCATCACCTTTGTGAAACCTAATAGAACAAATGACGAAGCGAACCATGAAACGATACTTGAGGTTAGTGAAAAACCTAGGAATGAAACAACCGAGGAAGTAGATGAAGTAGACAACGACTATTTCAATAAGTTTCCTACGGAAGAAGAACTATCTCGCCACCCTCACTTAGTGCGTGACCTCCGTCACATGTATGTTAGGAGAAGCCCTAGGATCAAGTTTGGGAACCCTTGGAATCTTAACATACCATGTTGCATAGGACACCTTTTCGTGGAAAAGGCCTACATTGACCGCAAGTCCCCAATAAACATAATGACTAGCACCTACTATAATTGGGTAATGAAGAAGCCTATCCCAACTAGGCAAGATCCCGATAATCCTAGGGTTAGTTGCAATTTTCTTGGTAGAATTAAGGGATTGCCTGTGTATGTAGGTAGTTTCACGTTTCCTACGAATTTCATAATAGTGGATGATGTTAGTTCGGCCATAGATCCTAGCTTGTCCCACGTTATTCTAGGAAAACCTTTCGTAGAAAGCACCGGGATGACTTATGATCCCTCATTAGGAATAGTATGATTCAAGAACGAGACCAATGATGTAGCTTACCAAATGCCGTTTAAGATTGAGAAGTTTTCATCACTCTCCAATGATGAAAAGGAATTTAAACTATCGGTCTACTATAGGAATGAGGAGGATAAGGAGAAAGGAGTAGATTATGTTATGGCCAAGATTTTCGGTTTCTATAAGGATTGCTTGAACTTAGGACCAGAATATAAAACCGAGTGGGGAGATGACGACCTCTTAGAAAGGTGCATCATAGGGCACTTTTACAACATGGAACCCCCCACTAGAGACCGTCATGAGGAAGAAGGTGACGGTAATGAAGTAACGTAAGGGCACGACTTCGAGTCTAGCTACAAGACTCATAAATAAAGAAAAGCGCTTCGTGGGAGGCAACCCATGCTTAATTGTTTGCTTGTTTGTGTGTCGTGTATCTTTTATTGATTGTGTATTCTCATGTTTAAATTTGTAAAAATGCTTTATTTTGTCTTTAACCTCGTCTTAATTACATATAAAGGTATTTTACATAAGGGATAAGTGTAGGGAGGATTAACACGTTTTCAAAAGAAACGTAAACATGAGAATTACAATTAATTAAAAGATATACATGTGTGTTTGTTCGATTCAAATTCTTGTATCGAGTCATAATGGATGTTTTGCGTGAAATTTTCCCATTCTAAAGATGTAAATTTTCCGAAAATCGCAGACCGCTTTTTGTCGGGATAACTGACGGCGTTAGATCGCAACCGACGGCGTCGGGAAGGAGCGTAAACAATCGATCACTTTTTCTCGTTTTCGAGCTACTTATAAATTTTTGAAATTTTCCGGTCTTAATTTTCCATAAAATCTGTAAACATCCATTCCACAAGCATTATATCCTAGTTTAGTAAAGTCCAATATATATTGTTACCGCCGATTTTACGAAGGTTTCGTTTGTTTTCTTCAAATGTTCGGGTTTAATTTATCAAGAAGAAGATACATAAGATGAGAAGGAGCTTTTCACGCAAACATTCTTCTTGAAGAAAGATGTAACCACCGCTCACACGGATCCTACCGAGCTAATCGGGGAGTACTAGTTTCTTTCATTGTTAATTTCCTTCCATTATCATAACTTTGATACTTCGGGGAACATTGGGGACAATGTTCGGTTTAAGTGTAGGAGGAAAATAAAGCGGAACTTTGAAACTATGCTTATCCTTGATTATTTGTTTTGTCCAATTTCATTTGTGTAATAAACCATGATAGATATCGGTTAGGGTAATTTTGGCACCAAATTAAAAATTTTTCATGACATATAGGAGTGGGCCATTAGTCTTAATAAAGCGTCTCATGGATAGGAAATTATATGACTAGCACAAAAAACCTTTACCACTTAAATTCCACCCAAAATGTGAGGATCGCCCTTAGATTAGTAGGAATTAAAGCATTCATCTTTAGTGCTTAGAGTGTGAACCGGTAGTATAATAGATTCTAGAACTTGTTTTGTGATGCATCCCGAGATCGCTAGTAAGACTACACTTGTGTAGTTAGGAATAACTAAATGATAAGAGGCATTAGGATAACCCTTGTTTGATACCGTAATATAATTACTTCTTCCACATCGGTTGAGTAATACCCCACACCCTTGCGTTGTACTCATCTTTAGTATACGATACCCTAGTTAACCCTCGAGCCTATCCTTTTCGCGGTTCTCGTGATGTTTCGGTTTTCCGGAATATCAATGAAGAGCATTGTTTACAATCCACCCCAAATGTACACCCAACTCGCCTTAGCCTACCTTGTATGCACTCACTTTTAGTGCATTATTGTTATCACACTTAACCCTTAGTTCAATTATCTATTTGCTTGCATAAGTTGCTAAGTCGAGTCATATCCTTTGTACACAGTTTTGGGACGATTGGGACTCATGGGAAAAGTTAAATTTTATGAGATGACGGGAAGGGAACGTTAAATTCAAATTCCCTTTATTTGCGTAATAATGTACTCCAAGTGTTTTGATCTTTTTAGTTCGGGTCAAATTAGTGTTAGAGTAATAAAAACTCAAGTGTAGGGATGTGCCTATAAATCCCTTTCATTTTGATGTTATCGTAGAGGATGGTAGAGTAAAAGTGTATGAAAAAAATAGAGTGTTGTAAAAAAAAATTGAGAAAAACATACGGCCTACCATCCTACATCTATCTTTTAATTTATGTTTGTTTGTTTCAGTTATCTAGAGTTTAGAGTGTCGAGTCTTGGCTTAGCAACGCCATTCTTCGCATGCTTGTAACATAAAGATTTTTGACTTGCCACCACTAAATCGCCTATCCCACCAAACCCTTTGTTTCCCTACCGTAAGCCTATCATTATAACCCTTTAAAAGACCTCTTGGATAGTCTTTCCTAGGTGCTTACGCCAAAGCGATGGAGGTTTGATCTAGTCTCAAGCCTATGCTAATCTATGTACTAGGACCGGTTAATGAGTGTTTATCTTCCATTTCCACTTTGTTATATTTCATATACACCCGAGAGATGTGAGTATCCAAACACCCCATGTGAGGTGCTATTATGTAATTTCCGTGCTTGTTATGACTTTTGCGGGGCTTATATGTGTTGTGGATCGTTCTAAATTGATGCTTCATGACCTCTAACTTATAAATCAATTGGCTAAAAGCACATTTGCTTGAGGACAAGCAAATACCAAGTGTAGGGATATTTGATAAGGTTTTAAAATGTACCTTTTTGAGGGGTCGTTTAAGCCTTTATTTGATCACTTTTGTATCCGTTATTACTTAATAGCGTTCCTTTTCACTTTTTAGGTATCTTGAAGGCAAATTTGTGGAATGACATTTATTCGGACGAAAAGGCATGAATATCTGAAGAAAATGGCCAAAGTCAAGAATCGAGACACTCAGTCTTTGGGCCGAAGGGGACGGCGTCGGGTTATACATGTGGCCGTTGGAAGATGTTTTGTGATGATACAAGAGCAAATTGCTTATTTTCAAGTGACGGCATCGGGTTTTAAAAGAGTAGGCGTCGCATGACTCGGAAGGCCTAGATTTGATCCGACGGCGTCGAGACTCAAGGCGACGGCGTCACGGACATAAGGTGATGCCGTCATAATGATAACGTGGTCAAGACGAAACCCTAATAACGGCGACCCCTGGCGTCACAAATTAAAGGGTGCGCCGTCGCATTTGTAATCTTATATATAGAATCCAATTTTTAGTTTTCGGTGTGTAGTCTTTTGGAGTAAAAACCTAAACCGAACCAAAGTTGTCTTGTACAGTATTTTAGGGTTCCATACCCTATCTTACATCAAGATAAGTGTTTTACTTCATTAATTTAATTATGTCTTCCTTTAATTGTGTGTATGCTTGCATGTTCCCCATGTCCGGCTAATTTACTTGTGTGTTTGCTTAGGTAATATGAAACTTAGTTATTGAATATTGATTGGTTATCTCTTATCTTAATTGTGATTGACCTAGTATTGCGATAGGTCATTCGTTGTGTCTGTAATGCTTGATTGATCTTTGATGAACCTTAGCTTATAATCGCCTAGAGTAATTGTAGACAAGTCATTCAAAGAATACCTTAGAGTTAAAGTTTATGAATCCTAGAGATTTTGTAGTCATTAACCTTTGGTAGCTTCAAAGAGTTAGAGATAAACGCATACCCTACGACCTTAGAGACACAACGCAATTAAGAATAAGGACGTGACAATTCAACCACCAATAGGAGATAACTAGGGAGTAATAAAGCCTAAGCAAATACATTTTTAACTATCATACGAGCACACAACAATAGACATAGGCTACATACACCTTAGTTTAGATAATTAGATAAGTAGAAGTAATCGGTAGAAATACCAAACCCCCAAATCCAAACCCCGAGATTCGTACCTTTCCATTTCCTAAAAACATAAAAAGATAAAAAATAATCTTCCTCAACCCCAACCTTAGCGTAGTAACTTCTCACTAGCATTCCTATTCCCCTAGAGAACGATATCTGATAAGGTTTTAAAAGGTACCATTTTGAGGGTCGTTTAAGTCCTTATTTGATCACTTTTGTATCCGTTATTGCTTAATATCGTTCCTTTTCACTTTTAGGTCTCTTGAAGGCAAAATGTTGTAATGGCACTTATTTGGACGAAAAGCGCGAATATATGAAGAAAATGGCCAAAGTCAAAATCGAGACACTCACGATTCTTTGAAACTAGAAGGCGACGGCGTCGGTGTTAATGGCGACGCCGTCCCAAAATTATTGTGACGGTCCGGTACCCAAAACTCGTATTTTCGCCGACGACGTCTAGTTGTGAAAGAGTAGGCCGTCGCTACTCGCACGGCCTAGATGCAATCCGACGGACGTTAGAAGCTAAAGAGGACGGCGTCACGGACATAAGGTGACGCCGTCGCAAGATTAACGTGGCCAAGACGAAACCCCAATGGCGGCGACACGACGGCGTCACTAAACATAAGGTGCGCCGTCGCAATTGTAATCTTATATATAGAATCCGAATTTTTCGGTCTTTGGGTGGAGAGTCTTTGGAGTAAAACCTAAACCGAACCTAAGGTGTCTTGTACAAGATTTTAGGGTTTTAAACCCTATCTTACATCAAGATAAGTCTTTACTTCATTAATTCAATTATGTCTTTGATTATTTGTGTGTATGCTTGCATGTTCTCCATGTCCGGCTAATTTACTTGTGTGTTTGCTTAGGAAGTATGATACTTAATTATTGAATATTGATTGGTTGTTTCTTATCTTAGTTGATTAATGATCTAGTAATGCGATAGGTCATTCGTTGTGTACTTAATGCTTGATTCATCTTTGTGAACCTTAGAATATAATTACCTGAGTAGTTGTAGGCTAAACCATCCAAAGAGCGCCTTAGAGTAGGAGTTTATCATCCCTAGTGGGTTTGTAGGCGAGACCCTTTGGTAAGTTCAAAGAGTTAGGGAGAAACGATACCCTACAACTTTAGACACACAACGCAACTAGGAATAAGACGTGACACTCAACCATCAATAGGAGATAATTAAGGAGTAATACAAACTAAGTAAACACATCTTTAAACTATCATACGAGCACACATTAATTAGACATAGACTCCCACAACCTTAGTTTAGATAATTAGATATTAGTAGAGTAATCGGTAGAAATACCAACCCCCAAATCCAATACCGAGATTCGTACCTTTCCATTTTCATAAAACATAAAAGATAAAAATAATCTTCCTCAACCTTAACCTTAGCGTAGTAACTCCTTACTAGCATTCCTATTCCCTAGAGAACGATATCAATACCCGTGGCTTACCCTAATTACTACACTACAACGATTAGGTTCACCGCCTGGGTGTTATAAAACTTGCTCGAAGAAAAGGAAGTTTCCTTGACCCCGAACGGCGTGTGTAGCGTTATCAAGTTTTTGGCGCCGTTCGGGAATAGAATAGCTAGTTAGTAGTCCACCTCGTTTAGGTTCTTTGCTTGATTCCTATCAAGTAAACTTTTTCTCATTTTAGCTTTCTCTTAGTCTATCTCCTTCTTCATGACTTTTGTTCGTAATCCCATCACTTTTCATCATGGAAGGTGATAACCAACAACCACGCCCCATAAAACCCCTTAAGCAACTTAGAACCCGCAGTTCCACCAAAACTCTTCTTGAACCATTTGCGTAACCCGAAAGAGAGCTCAATAGGCGAAGAAAAGCTCTCCATGATTCGAACTTCAAGGCACTTCCATCAATTTTGATGAAGTTACATCCGATGAAAATCCTCATTCCCCACAATCTCTCGAAACCATCATCATTGACAATCTGAGTCAAATGGCGAGGAAGTTCTTGCCACTCCACCAATGAACCCATAAATCCTCCTAAAGCGAAAACCCTGGGAATACTCCTCCCCTTCGCATCTGGATTCACGGTGCCATTGTCATCCTCGAATGATCAATGAGATATTGCATGCATCGACATTTGGCTAATCCAAAAGGCATGTCAATTCCATGGATCCCGGTGAAAACCCAATTCATCACATCAAACGGTTTCTAAAATTGTTGATGCTATCTATACCGACGGAGCATCTAAGGAGACATCTAGACTCGGTTTTTCCCATTTTCTCTTCAAGGCGAGCCAAGGAGTGGCTCGATAAGCTCCTCCAAGGTCCATTTTCACATGGGAACAACTTACAACCAAGTTCACCAAAAGTTCTTTCCTCCGGAAGAACTGCAGTGATTAGGAGCAAAATTCGCACTTTCATCAATCCGATGGAGAATCTATCGCCAACTCCCGGAGTCGTTATAAAGATCTTATTCAACAAGCTCCACACCACGGTATCAACCTTTGGTTGCTTGTTCAAATCTTTTACGACAATGTCTCCGAAAGGAGAAAAAGGGATTGATTTCTCATTGGTCAAGAATCGCGAACCTCACCGCAGGAAGAAGGGTGGAACCGGATAGAGGAATACATCCAATATCAAGACGACCATTGGAATGAGCAAGAAAACGCGTCAAGCATTTCTACTTTCTCAAGTGAAGAGTTATCCTTCGATTATCGGATTGAGAAAGCACAAAAGAAACTAGCTTACCTCATAAAATCACCAGAACCAAAAAGGCTGACTAACCCATATCTCATATGCGACATATGTGGAGGATCGCACGAGAGCGATGAGTGCGATGACACACACCGAGAAAGCGTCTTCCTCTCTAGTCATGATATCTATGATGACCCTTCACTCCTCGCATTTTATCAAACCGATGAATGTGATCCTTGGGGCAATCTGAAATGGAGAACGGAAGGAAAGGACGGACCTGAGTACACCATCCGCGACCCTTTTGAATAAAAACTCGGGCGATTCACCATGGAAGGGCGCACTCTTGAAAGGTCTTGAGGGTTTATCCGAGAGCGAAAGAAGTGAATTAGAAAGTCGGTTCACCAATCTCCACGAAAGAATGAGTGGACCCGGACCAACCCTTCACGATCCAACTTGCGCAATCACTACTCGATCGGGAACTACTACCAGGATCCCCACATCCAAACCGGAACCCCATCACAAGGGAACCCGAGTTAGGAAATGAGGCGATTCCGCACCTTTCCAACTCCTCACGATCCTCCCCACAAACACCAAAGACCAAATTTCAAATGACCAACTCTCGCACGGATTCCCTATCCTCTCGTCTAAAAATCAAAGGTCAAGAAGACAATGAAAGAATATTGTCTTATTTGAAACAAACATCCGTCAACATACCACTCCTTGATGTATTCTATCACATCCCTAAACACGATAGATACTTCAAGAGGTTGATATCTAATCGGAAAAAGCTTGAAGGATTGATATCATTAGGAGAAGAATGTTCACTATCATCCAAAAGAGCATGCCCAAGAAGAAGGAAGATCCAGGCGGTTTACCATTCCTTGCTTTATAGGCGCTTTATGAAAAACGCCTTGCGAGATCTTGGGGCAAGCATTAACACGATGCCTCACTCCTTGTTTCTCAAACTCGGATATTCGTGGCTTAAACCGACTAGGATGAGTATCCAATTACCGATCGATCAATCAAATATCCCATCGGAGTTTGTGAGAACGTTCTTGTAAGGGTAGGGAATTTAATTTTCCATCGATTTAGTAATTTTAGAGATGGAGGAAGATAATTCCGTCCCAATAATCCTTGAAGACCCTTTCAGCTCTGACTCGTGCCATCATTGATGTTCATGATGGTAAACTCACTTTACGAGTAGGATCCGAGAGCTTGACCTTCGACATTAAGGATTCTATGGACATACTTCTTCCTGCGGTCGCCTCGTATATTTAGTTGAAGAAGTTGATGAATTTGTTGACGACATAGATGGCTGCATTGAAGAGTATCTATTAAACGAATTCATGAATAATGATAACAACGTAAGATACGACGACCAAGAAATTGAGATGGTTGGAGTGTGTCCTTTATCCTCGTCGGGATGAAATTGAACCTATTGAGCTTGAGGCGGAAACAAGCTAAAACCATCGATCAAAGAGCCTCCTACCTTAGAACCGAAGATCTCCGAGTCACTGGAATACGCCTTCCTTGAGGGAGGACCAACTCCCTGTCATCATAAGCTCTTCACTAACCACTATTCGGAAGAGAAGCTCTTAGAAGTTTTAAAAGAGTATAAAGGGGTGATTGCGTGGAGTGTTGCCGACATTAAGGAATCGATTCTACATTCTCAGACTCACAAAATCCTCATGGAGGAAGATTACAAACCAACCGTTCAACCAAAGGCGGGTTAACCCTAACATCAAAGAGGTAGTAAAAAAGGTCATTAAGCTTACGGATGCGGTCTCATCTACCCCATATCGGATAGCCCATGGGTCACCCGGTCCAAGTGGTTCCAAAAAAGGAGGGATGACGGTTGTAAAAATGAGAAGGGTGAGTTGGTGCCGCAAAGAGCAGTTCTTGGGTGGCGTGTATGTATTGACTACGTAAAATTGAATGATGCCACCGAAAGATCATTTTCCCGCCGTTTATTGACCAAATGCTTGAAAGGTTAGCAGGCACGAATACTCTTGTTTCCTTGATGGATTTTCGAGGATACTTCAAATTCCTATCGCTCACGAAGATCGGAGAAAACTACATTACATGTCCTTACGGAACGTTCGCCTACAAGCGAATGCCCTTCGGTTATGTAACGCACCGCAACCTTTCAACGATGTATGATGGCCATATTCCACGAGTTAATTGAGGACTGACATGGAAGTCTTCATGGATGATTTCGGTGTTTGGAAATTCTTTCGACCTTTGTCTTTCCAACCTTAGGAAGATGTTGAGCGATGCGAGGAAACTAATTTGGTTTTAAATTGGGAAAATGTCATTTCATGGTAAAGAAGGAATTGTCTTAGGGCATAAAGTCTCGGGAATGGAATTGAGGTCGATAGAGCAAAAATCAAGCAATTTCCAAACTCCCTATTCAACTACCGTTAAAGCCATTCGCAGACTTTCTTGGTCATGCGTGTTTTATCGAAGGTTTATTAAAGATTTTTCAAAATTGCCCGACCAATGACACAGACTTCTTGTTAAGGATGCCCTTTGATTTTTCGGAGAATGCAAGGAAGCATTTAACCGACTAAAGAAAGATCTCACTCAAGCACCTATAATGGTCACCCCGATTGGTCTCGACCATTCGAAATCATGTGTGATGCTAGTGATTATCTTTGTCGGTAGCGATTGCTTGGCCAAAGGAAGGAAAAGCATTTTCAACCAATCTACTATGCTAGCAAAACCATGAATGTAGCACAAGAGAACTATACAACCACCGAGAAAGAACTTTTAGCCGTTGTTTTGCCTTCGACAAATTCAGCAATATCTCGTTCTCTAAAAGCTGCGTCTTCACCGATCACTCCGCCTTACACTATTTGTTTTAAAACAAGATGCTAAACCTCACTTTGATTAGGTGGATCCTATTACTACAAGAATTCGACATTGAAATTCGAGATAAAAGGGGCTAAAAATCTCTGCGATCATCTATCACGCTTGGAGAACCCCGATCTTGAGAAGTCGATCACACCGATATTCGCGACTCTTTTCCCGAGGAACGACTAATGGCGATTAAAGAAATTGAGCCATGGTATCTTCGATTATGTTAACTACACATCCCAAGAGAGTTTTGCCAAATTACATGACCAAACAAGATAAAAGAAGTTCTTCACTACGCTAAAACATTACTTACGGGATGAACCCTTCCTTTTCCGTATATGTCCCGATCAAATCATTCGATGTTGCGTGGCGGTAGATAGATTGATCGAGTTACGAAAAGAATGTCATGCGGGACCATCGGAGGACATCACGGTGTGAATATCACGCACGAAAGGTTTTCGACGCCGGATTCTATTGGCCTCTTGTTTTTCGAGACGTTAAGAGATTAGTTCAAATGTGTGATGCATGCCAACGATCGTGAAATATTTCACGACGGGATGAGTCACCTCGTAACTATATCCAAGTCTGCGAAATATTTGACGTTGGGGAATAGACTTCATGGGACCCTTCCCATCTTCCGGAGGAAATGAATACATTCTCGTAGCTATCGACTATGTACCCAAATGGGTAGAGGCTCAAGCCCTTAGAACTAATGATGCAAGGGTAGTTATTCACTTTCTTAAAAAGCTCTTCGCATGATTTGGGATTCCCAAAGCATTAATCGATGTGAGAGGACTCACTTTGCAATGCTCAAATGGAATAAGTGATGAAGAAGTATGGCGTCCGCATAGATTTTCTATCGCATATCATCCTCGGACAAATGGACAAGTAGAAAACACAAACAGGCATTAAAGCGGATACTTGAAAAACGGTCCACCAAAATAGGAAAGATTGGGCATTCAAACTGGATGAGGCACTTTGGGCATTTAGAAGCGCTTATAAAACACCTATCGGGACAACCCTTTCGCCGGTATACGGAAAAGCTTGCCACGTCCCTATCGAACTTGAGCAGAAAGCATATTGGGCCCTTAAGACCAGTAATATGGATTATTCGAGCGTGGTCAAATCGGTTCTTACAACTTCAAGAATTGGATGAACCGAGGTGGAAGCATCTGAATCATCAATCACTTACAAAGAAAGGGCAAAAAGATGGCATGATCAACGAATAAAGAATCCTAAAGAGTTTTCGGAAGGGGATAAGGTGCTCTTGTATAATTCAAGACTAAGATTATTTCCAGGAAAACTCAAATCCAGGTGGTATGGACCCTTTTCGGTAAAAAAAACCAGATGAGCAATGGGGCGGTGGTGCTACTAGACAATGATGGAAGAGAATTCACCGTTAATGGGCAACGGGTGAAGCATTATCAATTGGATGATATTGAAATGGTGAATGATGAGGATATTGTTTTAGAAGAAGAGGGCGGTAATGAGAAAACGTAGATGCACGACTATGAGTCTAGCTACAAGACTCTTAAATAAAGAAAAGCGCTTCGTAGGAGGCAACCCATGCTTAATTGTTTGCTTGTTAGTGTCATATATCTTTTATTAATTGTTTATCCTCATGTTTAAATTTGTAAAAATGCTTTATTTTGTTTTTAACGTCGTCTTAATTGCATATAAAGGTATTTTACATAAGGGATAAGTGTAGGGAGGATTACACACGTTTTCAAAAGAAACGTAAACATGAGAATAACAATTAACTAAAAGATATTTATGTTTGTTTGTTCGAGTCAAATGCTTGTATCGAGTCATAATGGATGTTTTGCGAAATTTTTCCGATTCTAAAGATGTAAATTTTCCGAATTTTTTCGAAACTTCAAACCGGTTTTGTCGGGATAACTGACGGCGTCAGATTGCAACCGACGGCGTCAGATTGCAACCGACGTCGAGAAGGAGTAAAACATCGATTACTTTTTCTCGTTTTCGAGCTACTTATAAATTTTGAAATTTTTCGGTCTTAATTTTCTTAGAAATTTGTAAACATCCATTCCACAAGCATTATATCCTAGTTTAAATCGAGTCTTATATATATTATTACCGCCGATTTTTCGCGAAGGTTTCGTTTGTTTTCTTCAAGTGTGCGGGTTTAATTTATCAAGAAGAAGTTACATAAGATGGAGGAGCTTTTCACGCATAAATTCTTCTTGGAAAGGATTTAACCACCACTTTACACGGATCCTACCGAGCTAATCGGGAGTATTAGTTTCTTTCGCTTTTAATTACCTTCCATTATCATAACTTTGATATTTCGGGAACATTGGGGACAATGTTCGGTTTAAGTGTAGGGAGGAAAATAAAGCGGAACTTTGAAACTATGCTTATCCTTGACTATTTGCTTTGTCCAATTGCACTTTTGTAATAAACCATGAGAAAATGTCGGTTAGGGTAATTTTGGCACCAAATTTAAAATTTTTCATGACATATAGGAGTGGGCCATTAGTCTTAACAAAAGCGTCTCACGGATAGGAAGTTATATGACTAGCACAAAACCCTTTACCACCCAAATTCCACCCAAAATGTGAGGATCGCCCTTAGATTAGTAGGAATTAAAGCATTCATCTTCAATGCTTAGAGTGTGAACCGGTAGTATATTAGATTCTAGAACTTGTTTTGTGATGCATTCCGAGATCGCAAGTGAGGCTACACTTGTGTAGTTAGGAATAACTAAATGATAAGAGGCATTAGGATAACCCGTGTTTGATACGTAATATAATTACTTCTTCCACATCGGTTGAGTAATTCCCCACACCCTTTGCGTTGTACTCATCTTTAGTACACGATACCCTAGTTAACCCTCGAGCCTATCCTTTTCGCGGTTCTCGTGATGTTTTGGTTTTTCCGGAATATCAATGAAGAGCATTATTTACACCCCACCCCCAAATATACACCAAAATCGCCTTAGCCTACCCCTTATGCACTCACTTTTAGTGCAATTATTTGTTATCACCCTAAACCTTTAGTTCAATTATCTAGTTGCTTGCATAAGTTGCTAAGTCGAGTCATATCCTTTGTATACAGTTTTGGGATGATTGGGATTCATGGAAAAGTTAAAGTTTATGTAATGACGGGAAGGGAACGTTAAAAATTCAAATTCCCTTTGTTTGCGTAATAATGTACCCCAAGTGTTTTGATCTTTTCAATTCGGGTCAAATTAGTGTTAGAGTAATAAAAACTCAAGTGTAGGGATGTGCCTATAAATCTCTAGTATTTTGATGTTATCGTAGAGGATGGTAGAGTAAAAGTGTATGAAAAAAAAAAAAAAAAAAATCGAAAAAATAGAAAAGAGAAAAAAAAAATAGAGTGTAAAAAAAAAAAAAAAAAAAATACGGGCTACCATCCTACATCTATCCTTTAAATTTATGTTTGTTTATTTTAGTTATCTAGAGTTTAGAGTGTCGAGTCTTGGCTTAGCAACGCCATTCTTCATATGCTTGTAACATAGAGTTTTTGACTTACCACCACTAAATAGCCTATCCCACCAAACCCTTATTTCCTACCGTAAGCCTAACATTACAACCCTTTAAAAGACCTCTTTGATAGTCTTTCCTAGGTGCTTACGCCAAAGCGATGAAGGTTTGATCTATTCTCAAGCCTATGGTAATCTATGTACTAGGACGGTTAATGAGTGTTTATCTTCCATTTCCTATTTGTTATATTTCATATATACACCCGAGAGAGATGTGAGTATCCAAACACCCCATGTGAGGTGCTAGTATGTAATTCCGTGCTTGTTATGACTTTTATGGGCTTATATGTGTTGTGGACCGTTTTGAATTAATGCTTCATGACCCCTAACTTATAAATTAATTGGCTAAAAGCACATTTGCTTGAGGACAAGCAAATAACAAGTGTAGGGATATTTGATAAGGTTTTAAAGGTACCATTTTGAGGGTCGTTTAAGTCCTTATTTGATCACTTTGTATCCGTTATTGCTTAATATCGCTCCTTTTCACTTTTAGGTCTCTTGAAGGCAAAATCGGAATGGCACTTATTTGGACGAAAAGCGCGAATATATGAAGAAAATGGCCAAAGTCAAAATCGAGACACTCACGATTCTTTGAAACTAGAAGGCGCGGCGTCGGTGTTAATGGCGACGCCGTCCCAAAATTATTGTGACGGTCCGGTACCCAAAACTCGTATTTTCAAGTGACGGCGTCTAGTTGTGAAAGAGTAGGCCGTCGCTACTCGCACGGCCTAGATGCAATCCGACGACGCCGAAGTTAAAGAGACGGCGTCACGGACATAAGGTGACGCCGTCGCAAGGTTAACGTGGCCAAGACGAAACCCTAATGGCGGCGACACGGCGGGCGTCACTAAACATAAGGTGGCCGTCGCAATTGTAATCTTATATAGAATCCGAATTTTCGGTCTTTGGGTGGAGAGTCTTTGGAGTAAAACCTAAAACCGAACCTAAGGTGTCTTGTACAAGATTTTAGGGTTTTAAACCCTATCTTACATCAAGATAAGTCTTTACTTCATTAATTCAATTATGTCTTTGATTATTTGTGTGTATGCTTGCATGTTCTCCATGTCCGCTAATTTACATGTGTGTTTGCTTAGGAAGTATGAAACTTAATTATTGAATATTGATTGGTTGTTTCTTATCTTAGTTGATTAATGATCTAGTAATGCGATAGGTCATTCGTTGTGTACTTAATGCTTGATTCATCTTTGTGAACCTTAGAATATAATTACCGAGTAGTTGTAGGCTAAACCATCCAAAGAGCGCCTTAGAGTAGGAGTTTATCATCCCTAGTGGGTTTGTAGACAAGACCCTTTGGTAAGTTCAAAGAGTTAGGGAGAAACGATACCCTACAACTTTAGACACACAACGCAACTAGGAATAAGGCGTGACACTCAACCATCAATAGGAGATAATTAAGGAGGAATACAAACTAAGTAAACACATCTTTAAACTATCATACGAGCACACATTAATTAGACATAGACTCCCACAACCTTAGTTTAGATAATTAGATATTAGTAGAGTAATCGGTAGAAATACCAACCCCCAAATCCAATACCCGAGATTCGTACCTTTCCATTTTCATAAAACATAAAAGATAAAAATAATCTTCCTCAACCTTAACCTTAGCGTAGTAACTCCTTACTAGCATTCCTATTCCCCTAGAGAACGATATCAATACCCGTGGCTTACCCTAATTACTACACTACAACGATTAGGTTCACTGCCTAGGGTGTTATAAAACTTGCTCGAAGAAAAGGAAGTTTCCTTGACCCCGAACGACGCGTGTAGCGTTGATTCCTCCCGAACTACCTTCTTTTATTTCTCCGTCACACTTATCAACCGCTTGTGAACGGTCAACCGTAACAGATGATAAAAGGGCGACAGCCCGGGAGAGAATGATAGTTTTACCAAGGATTAAAATATCCTTGGATCGTTTATGTCCTGGTGAGGCGTGATATCCTGAATACAATGACTTGTTAATTGTTGAAATGATATAGTATAGAAAGATCAGGAATCTGATTGACTAACACTAGGAATATGAATAGTAATAGCTCTGTCACAGCTACGTCAATAAAAACGTGCAATCAGAAACCTAAAAATCTAAAAGATATACAAACGTACGTTTAACTAAAACGTAAACGTATAAAAACAAAATGATTATTAAAATATTAAAATATTTAAAATCTATTAAATAAACGCTATCACTATTTTTACAATGATGTTTTTGTGATTTTATAAAATAAAATAACTTAAATAAACTATCTTAACTAAAACGTAAACTCGAATTACCTAAAAACGTGAGTTAAAACAAAACCGAGCGTTATATCTAAAAATTACGCGAGAGCGCAAGCAAAAACGTAAAATTTGTGAAATAAAAGTCCTACGAATGTAAAAACAATTTTTTTACATAATATTTGATAAAAGAAAATTTTAGAAAAAAGATTTATATTTTTTTGACTTTTATATTTTTTATTATGAATTAATTAAGATTTTACACTAATTAAATGTTTAAAATACTAAAACTAATTAGAAAAATCGAAAATTTTGTAAAAATACTTTATACTATTACTGATTTATTAAAAATACAAAAGTGGAAAAAGCTAAATGAATAAGATACAAATAAGCTAAATAAGGCGTATAAGCTAAAATGGACAAAGTGGGTTATATATTAAAAGTTGCAAGAAATAAACAAGAAAGTCCCAAGGGCAATTGGCATTCTGGTACACTCTATCACCCTTCTAAGGGGAGGTCGATGTTCGAACCTTGACCTCCCTTTTGCAAAACATTTTCTTTTGGATTTTTCTTTTTACAACTTATTTAACACAAGAAAATAAGCATTTTATACAACTACAACTTTTAACAAAAACAACTGATAAGCACAGAAATAAGCTAAGATCTCAACAGTAAGCAAAAAAAAATTGAAATAAGCTCAAGTATAAGCTATAATGGCTATAAGCTATGAAATAAGCTAAAGATAAACCGAGATAAGCTAATTACATCAACTGAAAAAGTAAATGACTAAGAAATAAGCACAAAATAAGCACAAATAAGCAAAACTAAACACTGTTACACAATACACTCTTAAAATCACTAGGCACCTTTTACCTTAATTTAAGCACATGAATAAGCTCAGAAATGAAAATGAACACTTGGAATGCCTAGTATACCAGATGAGCTATCCAAAAAGCTAGATTACAAAGATTGGTGTACAACAATGAGCTTTTGAGAGGCTTTTAAAGAATTGATGAACACTGAGTAACTGGTTGACTAAAACAAAATGGACAGATCTAAAAAGCAATAGCAGGCTAAGCAAATAAGCTAGGATTGGAGAATAAGCTCTTGAAACCTTGAGTAAGCTAGGTGAGCTTCTCAAAAGCAAGTTTACACAAGATTAAGCTAACTAATGAGCTCTATGAGAGCTTATGAAGTTGGTACCAAACACATGCACGTGGCACTTTCTCGGACATGGTATCCAAATCGTCGAAAAATAACCACTCTACAAGCTAATTAAACCGATATAGTATTTTATATTTTGCTAAGCAACTAAATATTAATACCCTAAGAGCTTTTAAACTGAAACTCACTATTAAATACACAACAAAATTAAACATTTAAATCAAAACATGAAAATGGAAATTTTGACTTTTCAATTTATGATCAAAGTTGACTTGGATCAACTTTGATCTGAATCTAATGATTAAATAAGATGTATTAAACAACAAGAACATGAATTTAGCAAAGACACACAACTTTTAAACATTTATATAGATTTTGGACTTGTAAAATCATTCAAAGGACCACTTAAGGACCAAGATTGTTGATTTTGACTTTTGCATGAGTATACCATAGACTTGATGGCTTGTCTGACCTCAAGGAACTTAGTGTACCATGTATCAACCACAATTAACACCTTAGACTTAGTTAAGCACAAAATATTCAGCAAATCCAAACATCCTTACTTAAACAGTTTGGAACTTTTCCAAAGCAAACCACAAATTACAACCATTGATTACATACATCATATTAACATATAACAAGGACAAATAAACATAAAAACAACAGATATAACAACAATACACATGAATCACTCATAATCCATTTTACAGCTAGAAAATGAAATAAAAGGCAACTTCACAAACTGATACATAAACATGCAAATTTAAAACTTACAAACACTTAACAACAACAAATGAGCATAAAGATACAGAAATACAACATATAATAAATAGGAACAGTAAATTGCAAAAATTAGAAAAAATGCTTACAAATGAGAATAGGACTGAGATGTAGAACAAATGGACAAGGTTACACCTATTAGCTTACCAATAAGCTCCTAATACCCATAGCACTCCAAATTCAACCCTGCTTCATCATCTTCTTCATTTTCCCAAGATTTTTGATTATTTTTCCATTTTCTCTATTTTTTTGGTATTTTCTAGTTTAAAAAGTCTAAGCTTGTTTAAATGTCTCTAAAAGCTTAAAAGCCTTGTCAGGAGCTTATATGGCTTAAGGAGTCCATAAAACAACTACTTACCATGAAATTGAAAAGACTTGAAAATTAAAGGAAATGAAGCAAAGCTTGAAACTGAAATAAAACTTGAAATTAAACTGAAAGAAGAGTTCCATTACACTAATTTAAAGTAAATTACAACATTTGAAAGATTTAAAAGATATTTTAACTAAGAAAGCAATAAAAGTTACAACTATGTGACAATGGCCTAATGCCAAAGTGCCTCTTCTCATGCCTCTCTTCCTTCTTTTATACTCCAATAATGTTCCACGTGTCCTCTTGAGCAGATCCCACCACTTTGTTTGGCCAATGGGAGTGTTTTGAGTGTATTGGTCATTTTTAACCATTTTGGCGGGAAACCTGTTTGACTTGTTGCCTGTGATATAGCTAGTAGGGGGGGTGGCATTAATTGTAGTGGGTTGAGTGATGATGGGGGTGGTGGAAAAGGTGAGGTGATGGGAGGAGGGAGCAGGTGTTGCAGGCAAGCAAGTTGGGAAGAAGAAGCAGGATGTGGAGGCGCGCTTCTGCTTGTTTGACTGAGGTTTGACCAAAGGGTCAAAAAGAGGCAAATGACAGGGGGTCAAATGGTATTAGTGGCAGGGGGTCCAAAACTAATTTGACAAGGCTAGCTTTAATGACAAGGACTTGCTTTGTAAACCTGCCAAACTAGAGGGACCAAAATTGTAATTTTCCAAACTTGTTTTAAGGGACCAAAATTGACAAGCTTTGAAAGTTTAGGGACCTATCTTGTCATTATTGAAAGTTAAGGGACCTAAGTTGTCATTTTGAAAGTTAAAGGACCAAAGTTGTAAATTTATAAATTTAAATCTCAAGGACCAGTTTTGACAACTTAATAATCTCTAGGACTTTAAAATGATATTTCTTTATTTAGATTTACCAGTGGACTGCTTTTGACAACTTTTGAAACTTGGGGACTAAAGCGCCAATTAAGCAAACTTGATACGCTTTTTCACCGATTTTGATATTTTGCATTTAAAACACATAAAACACTTGTTTGTGATATTTTTATCATTTTGATGCATTTACGAGTGTTTTCGGATGTTTTGCAGTTTAATTTGTCAAAAATGATGAGTATTTAGACACTCATCAATCCCCACACTAAGATATTGCTAGTCCCTAGCAATGTTTTGAGAAAAATTAATGGATTTCAATCTCTTTACCAAAAGCCATTACTCGAGTAGCCAAATGTTTCGGTTCAAGTAAGAACCTTGGTACATCGATAACCAAATGATTTTGAGCAAATCATCGACTTTCAACGGATTTGATTTGTCTTTACCGAAGCCGCTTGCTCTGGACTAGCCAACTCTTAGATAAATTATCAATATTATCTTTGGTGAGTCGATTACCAATTATGGTTTTTCCACCGCCTTTACCACAAGCCATAATCTTGCGGCTAGCCAACTCTTCACTTTTAAGGATATGGTGAAATGAATACCATACAATTTTGGGCAAATTGCAAGCCGTCAACGGATTTGAGATATCTTTACCAAGAGCCGTTTGCTCCTGGATTAGCCAGTCCTTATGTGGGTTAGACATGGTGGACTGATTACCATTTGTTGTGTTTAGTACATAGTACTTCCAAAAAAAAAATTTAATTTTGGCCATTTTGGGGGAAAAGGGACTAAAAAGGTACATTTACGATCAAAATTTGCCAGAATTTCCCCCCCACACTTAGAAATGAATATTGTCCTCAATATTCAAAGTACCGGCTGTTATGCCGAAACTTAGAACGTAAAAAGATAATAAACCTAGCTAAGTGTAGAAACACAACAATTATTCTCTTTTTAATATTTACAATTTTCATTCATTTTTAGATCTATATACAACATGTGGGCATCTCCCCACACTAGGGTGGTACACGGGTGAAAACCCATGTAGCATGCTACTTTTTGATTACCGAGTCGCTAGCTTGACTCGACCCCAATTAATTGGTTCATGGGGAAGTTGGTGGGATTGCCACTCGTGGATTTAGTGAGAAATTGGAGTGGGATTGCCACTCACGTAATTATGAATAATCATCACTAAGATGAGTCTAAGAATCTTAGAAAGAAACTTTAAAAGGCTAGAAGAATCTTTTGATTTTGACTTATAAAAGAAAGGAAAAATATTTTTGGGTTTTGATATAATATAAGTAAACGAAAAATGTTTTTTTTTTTTTTTTTTTATTATTATTATTATTATATATATATATATATATATATATATATATATATATATATATATATATAAAATTGGCTAAAAGGAAACCTAAATGAGATTATCAATACATGAAACTGATTTAAACCTAATCTATCACATTCCGTGAATTATACTAAGCACAAAATCCTTTTTAGTGTAAACATGGTGTTTAGCCAAAATTTAGACCTAGGAATATCAAGATTAGGAAAATTGTGATAAAGTGCAAATCAAAGCACGATAGATTTCAACAAAAAAATATTTTTGTATTTTATATTGTTTATATGAAATGAAATATGATACAAGATAAGTAATCACTACCTCCCGTGCTCAGGTCGTTTACCACGCTAGCTAATCACTTGTGAATGATTAATCAGTAATAAATATGTCCCGACACCGGTAGTTGAATGATAAGGTTTAATATACAAACAAGGATAGGTATTTCAACAAAATACAAAATACAAGTCATAATACGCAAAGACAACCTGACCTCCCATGCGGGCTTAAATTTGATTCCTCCCGAACTACCTTCTTTTATTTCTCCGTCACACTTATCAACCGCTTGTGAACGGTCAACCGTAACAGATGATAAAAGGGCGACAGCCCGGGAGAGAATGATAGTTTTACCAAGGATTAAAATATCCTTGGATCGTTTATGTCCTGGTGAGGCGTGATATCCTGAATACAATGACTTGTTAATTGTTGAAATGATATAGTATAGAAAGATCAGGAATCTGATTGACTAACACTAGGAATATGAATAGTAATAGCTCACATCACCACGCCAATAAAAGCGTGCAATCAGAAACCTAAAAATCTAAAAGATATACAAACGTACGTTTAACTAAAACGTAAACGTATAAAAACAAAATGATTATTAAAATATTAAAATATTTAAAATCTATTAAATAAACGCTATCACTATTTTTACAATGATGTTTTGTGATTTTATAAAATAAAATAACTTAAATAAACTATCTTAACTAAAACGTAAACTCGAATTACCTAAAAGCGTGAGTTAAAACAAACCGAGCGTTATATCTAAAAATTACGAGGCATAAGCAAAAACGTAAAATTTGTGAAATAAAGTCCTACGAATGTAAAACAATTTTTTACATAATATTTGATAAAAGAAAATTTTAGAAAAAGATTTATATTTTTTGACTTTTATATTTTTATTATGAATTAATTAAGATTTTACACTAATTAAATGTTTAAAAATACTAAAACTAATTAGAAAAATCAAACTTTTGTAAAAATACTTTATACTATTACAGATTTATTAAAAATACAAAAGTGGAAAAAGCTAAACTGAATAAGCTACAAATAAGCTAAATAAGGCGTATAAGCTAAAATGGACAAAGTGGGTTATATATTAAAAGTTGCAAGAAATAAACAAGAAAGTCCCAAGGGCAATTGGCATTACAGGTACACTCTATCACCCTTCTAAGGGGGAGGTCGCATGTTCGAACCTTGACCTCCCCTTTTTGCAAAACATTTTCTTTTTGGATTTTTCTTTTTACAACTTATTTAACACAAGAAAATAAGCATTTTATACAACTACAACTTTTAACAAAAACAACTGATAAGCACAGAAATAAGCTAAGATCTCAACAGTAAGCAAAAAAAAATTGAAATAAGCTCAAGTATAAGCTATAATGGCTATAAGCTATGAAATAAGCTAAAGATAAACCGAGATAAGCTAAGTAACTTAATATAAGCTAATTACATCAACTGAAAAAGTAAATGACTAAGAAATAAGCACAAAATAAGCACAAATAAGCAAAACTAAACACTCATTACACAAGACACTCTTAAAATCACTAGGCACCTTTACCTTAATTTAAGCACATGAATAAGCTCGAAATGAAAATGAACACTGGAATGCCTAGTATACCGATGAGCTATCCAAAAGCTAGATTACAAAGATTGGTGTACAACAATGAGCTTTTGAGAGGCTTTTAAAGAATTGATGAACACCGAGTAAGCGGTTGACTAAAACAAATGGACAGATCTAAAAAGCAATAGCGGCTAAGCAAATAAGCTAGGATTGGAGAATAAGCTCTTGAAACCTTGAGTAAGCTAGGTGAGCTTCTCAAAAGCAAGTTTACAGTATTAAGCTAACTAATGAGCTCTATGAGAGCTTATGAAGTTGGGTACCAAACCTGTGCACAGGGCACTTTCTCAGACATGGTATCCAAATCAAGCTGAAAAATAACCACTCTACAAGCTAATTAAAACTGATCTAGTATTTTTATATTTTTGCTAAGCAACTAAATATTAATACCCTAAGAGCTTTTAAACTGAAACTCACTATTAAATACACAACAAAATTAAACATTTAAATCAAAAACATGAAAATGGAAATTTTGACTTTTTCAATTTATGATCAAAGTTGACTTGGATCAACTTTGATCTGAATCTAATGATTAAATAAGATGTATTAAACAACAAGAACATGAATTTAGCAAAGACACACAACTTTTAAACATTTATATAGATTTTGGACTTGTAAAAATCATTCAGTGACCACTTAAGGACCAAGATTGTTGATTTTGACTTTTGCATGAGTATACCATAGACTTGATGGCTTGTCTGACCTCAAGGAACTTAGTGTACCATGTATCAACCACAATTAACACCTTAGACTTAGTTAAGCACAAAATATTCAGCAAATCCAAACATCCTTACTTAAACAGTTTGGAACTTTTCCAAAGCAAACCACAAATTACAACCATGAAACTGATTACATACATCATATTAACATATAACAAGGACAAATAAACATAAAAACAGCAGATATAACAACAATACACATGAATCACTCATAATCCATTTTACAGCTAGAAAATGAAATAAAAGGCAACTTCACAAACTGATACATAAACATGCAAATTTAAAACTTACAAACACTTAACAACAACAAATAAGCATAAAGATACAGAAATACAACATATAATAAATAGGAACGAAGAATTGCAAAATTAGAAAAATGCTTACAAATGAGAATAGGATGAGATGTAGAACAAATGGACAAGGTTACACCTATTAGCTTACCAATAAGCTCCTAATACCCATAGCACTCCAAATTCAACCTCGCTTCATCATCTTCTTCATTTTCCCAAGATTTTGATTATTTTTCCATTTTCTATTTTTTGGTATTTTCTAGTTTAAAAGTCTAAGCTTGTTTAAATGTCTCTAAAAGCTTAAAAGCCTTGTCGAGCTTATATGGCTTAAGGAGTCCATAAAACAACTACTTACCATGAAATTGAAAAGACTTGAAAATTAAAGGAAATGAAGCAAAGCTTGAAACTGAAATAAAACTTGAAATTAAACTGAAAGAAGAGTTCCATTACACTAATTTAAAGTAAATTACAACATTTGAAAGATTTAAAAGATATTTTAACTAAGAAAGCAATAAAAGTTACAACTACGTGACAATGACCTAATGCCAAAGTGCCTCTTCTCATGCCTCTCTTCCTTCTTTTATACTCCAATAATGTTCCACGTGTCCTCTTGAGCAGATCCCACCACTTTGTTTGGCCAATGGGAGTGTTTTGAGTGTATTGGTCATTTTTAACCATTTTGGCGGGAAACCTGTTTTGACTTGTTGCCTGTGATATAGCTAGTAGGGGGGGTGGCATTAATTGTAGTGGGTTGAGTGATGATGGGGGTGGTGGAAAAGGTGAGGTGATGGGAGGAGGAGGCGGTGTTGCAGCAAGCAAGTTGGGAAGAAAAAGAGGAGGTGGGGCGTCACCTTGTTTGACTGAGGTTTGACCAAAGGGTCAAAAAGAGGCAAATGACAGGGGGTCAAATGGTATTAGTGGCAGGGGGTCCAAAACTAATTTGACAAGGCTAGCTTTAATGACAAGGACTTGCTTTGTAAACCTGCCAAACTAGAGGGACCAAAATTGTAATTTTCCAAACTTGTTTTAAGGGACCAAAATTGACAAGCTTTAAAAGTTTAGGGACCTATCTTGTCATTATTGAAAGTTAAGGGACCTAAGTTGTCATTTTTGAAAGTTAAAGGACCAAAGTTGTAAATTTATAAATTTAAATCTCAAGGACCAGTTTTGACAACTTAAGAATCTCTAGGGACTTTAAAATGATATTTCTCTTTATTTAGATTTACCAGGGACTGTTTTTGACAACTTTTGAAACTTGGGGGACTAAAACTGCCAATTATGCAAACTTGATACGTTTTTCATCAGATTTTGATATTTTTGCATTTAAAACACATAAAACACTTGTTTGTGATATTTTTATCATTTTGATGCATTTCGAGTATTTTCGGATGTTTTGCAGTTTAATTTGTACAAAATGATGAGTATTTAGACACTCATCAAGCGTTATCAATATCAATTCCGTGGCTTACCCTAATACTACACTACAACGATTAGGTTCACTCGCCTAGGGTGTTGAAAAACTTGCTCGATTTAAAAGGAATTTCCTTTGACCCCGAACGACGCGTGTAGCGTTATCAGAACTTCTCCTTGCTTTGATGACTCTGTCATGTTGAGATGTCTCATGAGTTGGATTTCCACATATTTCACAGCAAGTATTCATGAGGCAATCATCAGGATGATGATCATTGAAGCTATAGTGTGGGCAAGGAGGAAAGGGTTTTGCTTTAGGCCTGTGAGCCTGCTTTGAAGATGAAGCATATTGATGACTAAAAATAGTGTGACTTGCTTCAATGAATGAACTTACATACTGTGGTCAGAAGTTATGTGATCTTCCTTTTTGCAGATCATGCAAAAAAGGATTCTGTAGCAATTATTAGTGGTGTGGCTGGTATAATGGCAAGATCACACTCCTGCTTGGGCTTGGTGTTTGATTTTGACTTTGAGGAACTATAGGAGGTTGACTTAGGTTCCTTGATTATTGAATCAGGAGCTTTCTCAATAGAGTTCATCTTATCAGTCAATTTCCTCACAAGTTCAGTCAGTTGTTGGATTTGGTCTTCTTCAGGAGGAACTGAAGATGTGGAAGTCTCAGTGGAGACTGAATCTTCTTGGGTTGGTTTTGTTGGTATTTTCAAAATGGTTCTACCACAACCAGACCTTTCCTTTGGTGAGTGAGGGTTGAATTGCAATGGAGTAAGCTCGAGCTAGGTGCGGCACCACTCAAGAGGTTTCGAGGTGGGCGGTGCTTGAGATTGACTTGAGACTCGATGATGTGTTCAAGACTACTGGGTACATCAGAGTCCAAGCATGCTCTTGAGAGCCCGACTTTCGTGCTTAAGTATCCTTCCGTAATCGAAATTGAAGCTTACTCTCGTGGTTTACCCTTTCAACCCAATCACTAGACTTAGGCATTAACTCCTTTTGGAAAGAATGCCGCAGACACAAATGGTTTTGGACTTTGGTCTTCACCGAGAGAATCAGGGAGATGATCTTCACCTATGATTCTCTTTTTGCTACTGGGGGCTTGAACAGTGTCAAAGACTCTAGGATTTTTGGCAGTCCAGCTTTCAATTATATCTTTTTCCTTTTTAAGTTCTTCTTAAAGAGCCTGATTTCTTTTAACTAATTCAGTGTTTCGAATTTGCAGTGTAACAGCCTCAAGCTTGGCTTGTTTTAAAAGAAGAAGTTCATCCCTACACTTGTTTAATTCAAAACTTAATGATAACGCTACACGCGTCGTTCGGGGTCAAGGAAACTTCATTTTCTTCGAGCAAGTTTTATAACACCCTAGGCAGTGAACCTAATCGTTGTAGTGTAGTAATTAGGGTAAGCCACGGGTATTGATATCGTTCTCTAGGGGAATAGGAATGCTAGTAGGAGTTACTACGCTAAGGTTAAGGTTGAGGAAGATTATTTTTATCTTTTATATTTTATGAAAATGGAAAGGTACGAATCTCGGGTATTGGATTTGGGGGTTGGTATTTCACCGATTACTCTACTATTATCTAATTATCTAAACTAAGGTTGTGGGAGTCTATGTCTAATTAATGTGTGCTCGTATGATAGTTTAAAGATGTGTTTACTTAGTTTGTATTACTCCTTAATTATCTCCTATTGATGGTTGAGTGTCACGTCTTATTCCTAGTTGCGTTGTGTTTCTAAAGTTGTAGGGTATGCGTTTCTCCCAACTCTTTGAACTTACCAAAGGGTCTTGTCTACAAATCCACGTAGAGATTATAGACTCTACTCTAAGGCACTCTTCGGATGTTTTAGCCTACAATCACTCGGGTAATCATACTCTAAGGTTCACAAAGATGAATCAAGCATTAAGTACACAACGAATGACCTATCGCATTACTAGATCATTAATCAACTAAGATAAGAAACAACCAATCAATATTCAATAATTAAGTTTCATACTTCCTAAGCAAACACACAAATAAATGAGCCGGACATGGAGAACATGCAAGCATACACACAAATAATCAAAGACATAATTGAATTAATGAAGCAAAGACTTATCTTGGTGTAAGATAGGGTTAAAAACCCTAAAATACTGTACAAGACACCTTAGGTTCGGTTTTAGGTTTTACTCCAAAGACTCTCCACACAAAGACCGAAAAATTCGGATTCTATATAAGATTACAATTGCGACGCGCCACCTTATGTTTAGTGGCCGCCGTGTCGCCGCCATTGGGGTTTCGTCTTGGCCACGTTAACCTTGCGACGGCGTCACCTTATGTCCGTGACGTTGTCCTCTTGACTCGACGTCGTGCGGATCGCATCTAGGCCGCCCGAGTAGCGACGGCCTACTCTTTCACAACTAGACGCCGTCTCTTGAAAACACGAGTTTTGAGTTCGACCGTCACAATAATTTTTTGACGGCGTCGCAAATAGCTCCCGACGTCGCCTTCTACATTCAACGATCGTGAGTGTCGATTTCGACTTTGGCCATTTTCTTCATATATTCGCTTTTCGTCCAAATAAGTGCCATTCCAAAGATTTTGCCTTCACGAGACCTAAAAAGTGAAAAGGAACGATATTAAGCAATAAGCGATACAAAGTGATCAAATAAGGACTTAAACGACCCTCAAAATGGTACCTTTTAAAACCTTATCAAATATCCCTACACTTGTTATTTGCTTGTCCTCAAGCAAATGTGCTTTTAACCAATTAATTTATAAGTTAGGGGTCATTCAAACATTAATTCAAAGCAGTCCACAACACATATAAGCCCCATAAAAGTCATAACAAGCACGGAATTACATACTAGCACCTCACATGGGGTGTTTGGATACTCACATCTCTCTCAGGTGTATAAATGAAATATAACAATATAGGAAATGGAAGATAAACACTCATTAACCGGTCCTAGTACATAGATTACCATAGGCTTGAGAATAGATCAAACCTCCATCGCTTTGGCGTAAGCACCTAGGAAAGACTATTAAAGAGGTCTTTTAAAGGGTTGTAACGTTAGGCTTACGGTAGGGAAATAAGGGTTTGGTGGGATAGGCTATTTAGTGGTGGTAAGTCAAAAATCTTTATGTTAACTGCATATGAAGAATGGCGTTGCTAAGCCAAGACTCGACACTCTAAACTCTAGATAAGCGAAATAAACAAACATAAATTTAAAGGATAGATGTAGGATGGTAGCCCGTATGTTTTTTTTTTTTTTTTTTTTTTTATCACTCTATTTTTTCTTTTCTCTTTTATTTTTTTTTTTTTTTTTTTTTTTTTTTTTTTTTTTTTTTCATACACTTTTACTCTACCATCCTCTACGATAACATCAAAATACTAGGATTTACTGAGCACATCCCTACACTTGAGTTTTTTATTATTATTCTAACACTAATTTGACCCGATTTGACAAGATCAAAACACTTGGGGTACATTATTACGTAAACAAAGGGAATTTGAATTTAACGTTCCCTTCCGTCATTTCATAAACTTTAACTTTTCCCATGAATCCCAATCATCCCAAAAGCGTATACAAAGGATATGACTCGACTTAGCAATTTATGCAAGCAACTAGATAATTGAACTAAGGGTTTAGGGTGATAACAAACATTTGCACTAAAAGTGAGTGCATAAGGGGTAGGCTAAAGGCGATTTGGGTGTATATTTGGGGTGGGGTGTAAACAATGCTCTTCATTGATATTCGGGAAAACCGAAACATCACGAGAACCGCGAAAATGATAGGCTCGAGGGTTAACTAGGGTATCGTGTACTAAAGATGAGTACAACGCAAAGGGTGTGGGGAATTACTCAACCGATGTGGAAGAAGTAATTATATTACGGTATCAAACAAGGGTTATCCTAATGCCTCTTATCATTTAGTTATTCCTAACTACACAAGTGTAGCCTCACTTGCGATCTCGAATGCATCACAAAACAAGTTCTAGAATCTATTATACTACCGGTTCACACTCTAAGCATTAAAGATGAATGCTTTAATTCCTACTAATCTAAGGCGATCCTCACATTTTGGGTGGAATTTGGGTGGTAAGGGTTTTGTGCTAGTCATATAACTTCCTATCCATGAGACGCTTTTGTTAAGACTAATGGCCCACTCCTATATGTCATGAAAATTTTAAATTTAGTGCCAAAATTACCCTAACCGACATTTCTCATGGTTTATTACACAATCACAATTGGACAAAGCAAATAATCAAGGATAAGCATAGTTTCAAAGTTCCGCTTTATTTTCCCTCCCTACACTTAAACCGAACATTGTCCCCAATGTTCCCGAAAGTATCAAAGTTATGATAAAGAAGGTAATTAAAAGCGAAGAAACTAATACCCCCGATTAGCTCGGTAGGATCCGTGTAAAGTGGTGGTTAAATTCTTTTCAAGAAGAATTATTGCGTGAAAAGCTCCTTCCAATCTTATGTAACTTCTTCGACAAACTAAACTCGCACACTTGAAGAAAACAAACGAAACCTTCTCGTAAAATCGGTGGTAATAATATATATAAGACTCGATTTAAACTAGGATATAATGCTTGTGGAATGAATGTTTATGTAATTTCTAAGAAAATTAAGACCGGAAAATTCCAAAAATTTATAAGTGGCTCGAAAGCGAGAAAAAGTAATCGATGTTTTACTCCTTCACGCGCCGTCAGTTGCAATCTGACGCCGTCAGTTATCCCGACAAAAACCGGTGCGATTTTACGGAAAAATTTCGGAAAATTTACATCTTTAGAATCTGGAAAATTTCGCAAAACATTCATTATGACTCGATACAAGCATCCGACTCGAACAAACAAACATATATATCTTTTAATTAATTGTTATTCTCATGTTTACGTTTCTTTTGAAAACGTGTGTAATCATCCCTACACTTATCCCTTATGTAAAATACCTTTATATGTAATTAAGACGGTTAAAAACAAAATAAAGCATTTTACAAATTTAAACATGAGGATAAACAATTAATAAAAGATATATGACACTAACAAGCAAACAATTAAGCATGGGTTGCCTCCCACGAAGCGCTTTTCTTTATTAAAGAGTCTTGTAGCTAGACTCGTGAGTCGTGCTCCCACGTTTTCTCATCATCGCCTCTTCTTCTAAAACAATATCCTCATCGTTCACTATTTCAATATTATCCAATTGATAATGCTTCACCGTTGCCCATTAACCGTGAATTCTCTTCCATCATGGTCTAAAAGTACTACCGCCCATTGCTCATCTTTTTTTTGAAAAGGGTCCATACCACCTAGATTTGAGTTTTCACGGAATAATCTTAGTCTCGAATTATACAAGAGCACTTTATCCCTTCCAAAACTCTTTAGGATTCTTTATTCGATTGATCGTGCCATCTTTTGCCCTTTCTTTGTAAGTGATTGACGATCAGTATGCTTCGACCTTAGCTCATCCAATTCTTGAAGTTGTAAGAACCAATTTGACCACCTTGAATAATCCATATTACAGCCTTAAGGGCCCAATATGCTTCGCTCAAGTTCGATAGGGAGGTGGCAAGCCTTCCGTATACCAGCGAAAAGGGTTGTCCCGATAGGTGTTTTAAGCGATTCGAATGCCCAAAGTGCTTCATCCGGTTTGAATGCCCAATCTTTCTGTTTTGGTGGACCGTTTTTCAAGTATCCGCTTTAATGCCCTGTTTGTGTTTTCTACTTGTCCATTTGTCTGAGGATGATATGCAGTAGAAAATCTATGTGGGACGCCATACTTCTTCATCACCTTTTCCATTTGAGCATTGCAAAAGTGAGTCCCTCTATCACTGATTAATGCTTTGGGAATCCCAAATCTTGCAAAGAGCTTTTTAAGAAAGTGAATAACTACCCTTGCATCATTAGTTCTAAGGGCTTGAGCTTCTACCCATTTGGATACATAGTCGATAGCTACGAGAATGTATTCATTTCCTCCGGAAGATGGAAAGGGTCCCATGAAGTCTATTCCCCAAACGTCGAATATTTCGCAGACTTGGATATAGTTCTGAGGTGACTCATCCCGTCGTGAAATATTTCCTGATCGTTGGCATGCATCACACATTTGAACTAATCTCTTAACGTCTCGAAAAACAGTAGGCCAATAGAATCCGGCATCGAAAACCTTCGTGCCGTGATATTCACACCGTGATGTCCCCCGATGGTCTCGCATGACATTCTTTTAGAATTGATCAATCTCTACCGCCACGCAACGTCTTATGATTTGATCGGGACATATACTGAAAAGGAAGGGTTCATCCCGAAGTAATGTTTTAGCGCAGTGAAGAACTTCTTTTTATCTTGTGCGGTCATGTAATTTGGCAAAACTCTACTAGGCGGTAGTTAGCATAATCAAGATACCATGGCTCGCTCTCTTTAATCGCCATTAGCCGTTCCTCGGAAAAGAGTCGCGAATATCGGTGTGATCGACTTCTCAAGATCGGGGTTCTCAAGCGTGATAGATGATCACGCGAGATTTTCACCCTTTTATCTCGAATTTCAATGTCGAATTCTTGAAGTAATAGGATCCATCTAATCAAGCTTGGTTTAGCATCTTGTTTTGAAAGCGAGATAACGTAAGGCGGAGTGATGCGTGAAGATTTACAGCTTTAGAGAGCGAGATATTGCCCGAATTTGTCAAGGCAAATACAACGGCTAAAAGTTCTTTCTCGGTGGTTGTATAGTTCTCTTGTGCCACATTCATGGTTTTGCTAGCATAGTAAATTGGTTGAAAATGCTTTTCCTTCCTTTGACCTAGCATCGCTACCGACAAAGATAATCACTAGCATCACACATGATTTCGAACGGCCGAGACCAATCGGGGTGGCCATTATAGGTGCTTGAGTGAGATCTTTCTTGATCGGTTAAATGCTTCCTTGCATTCTCGAGAAAAATCAAAGGGCATCCTTAACAAGAAGTCATGTCATAGGTAGGCGATTTTCAAAAATCTTTAATAAACCTTCGATAAAACCGGCATGACCAAGAAAGCTGCGAATGGCTTTAACGGTAGTAGGATAAGGAGTTTGAAATTGCTTGATTTTCGCTCTATCGACCTCAATTCCATTCCATGAGACTCTATGCCCTAAAACAATTCCTTCTTTTACCATGAAATGGCATTTTTCCCAATTTAAAACCAAATTAGTTTCCTCGCATCGCTTCAACATCTTCCTAAGGTTGGAAAGACAAAGGTCGAAAGAATTTCCAAACACCGAGAAATCATCCATGAAAACTTCCATGCTGTCCTCAATTAACTCATGGAATATGGCCATCGTTGAAAAGTTGCGGGTGCGTTACATAACCCGAAAGGCATTCGCTTGTACGCGAACGTTCCGTAAGGACATGTAAATGTAGTTTTCTCCTGATCTTCAGGAGCAATTGGAATTTGAAAGTAACACGAAAAGCCATCAAGGAAAGCAGAGTATTCGTGCCCACTAATCTTTCAAGCATTTGGTCAATAAGCGGTGAGGAAAATGATCTTTCCGGTGGCATCATTCAATTTTTCGTAGTCAATACATACACGCCACCCAAGAACTGTTCTTTGTGGCACCAACTCACCCTTCTCATTTTTACAACCGTCATCCTCCTTTTTGGAACCACTTGGACTGGGTGACCCATGGGCTATCCGATATGGGGTAGATGAGACCTGCATCCGAAGCTTAATGACCTCTTTTTCACTACCTCTTTGATGTTAGGGTTAACCCGCCTTTGCGGTTGAACAGTTGGTTTGTAATCTTCTTCCATGAGGATTTTGTGAGTACGAATGTAGAATCGATTCCTATAATGTCGGCAACACTCCACGCAATCACCCCTTTATATTCTTTTAAAACTTCTAAGAGCTTCTCATTACGAATAGTGGTTTGCGAGGAGCTTATTATGACAGGAGTTGGTCCTCTCCTTGAAGAAAGGCGATTCAAGTGACTCGGAGATCTTTCGGTTCTAAGGTAGGAGGCTCTTTGATCGATGGTTTTAGCCGGTTTCCGCCTCTGAAGCTCAATAGGTTCAATTTCATCCCGACGAGGATAAAGGACACAGCCCAACCATCTCAATTTCATGATTGTCGTATATTACGTTGTTATCATTATTCATGAATTCGTTTAATAGATACTCGTCAATGCACCGTCTATGTCATCAACAAATTCATCAACTTCTTCAACTAAATATACGGACGACCGCAGGAAGAAGAATGTCTCATAGAATCCTTAATGTCGAAGGTCACGCCTCGGATCCTACTCGTAAAGTGAGCTTTCCATCATGAACATCAATAATGGCACGAGCCGTAGCCAAGAAGGGTCTTCAAGGATTATTGGGACGGAATTATCTTCCTCCATCTCTAAAATTACGAAATCGATTGGAAATTTGAATTCCCCACCCTTACAAGAACGTTCTCACAAACTCCAATGGGATATTTGATTGATCGATCACTAATTGGATACTCATCCTAGTTGGTTTAAGCCACGAATATCCGAGCTTAAGAAAGCAGGAGTGAGGCATCGGGTTAATGCTTGCCCAAGATCCGCTAAGGCGTTTTTCAGAAAGCGCCCTATAGAGCAAGGAATAGTAAACCGCCGGATCTTCCTTCTTGGGCATGCTCTTTTGGATGATAGTGAACATTCTTCCCTAATAATATCAATCCTCAAGCTTTTTCGATTAGATATCAACCTCTTGAAGTATCTACTATATTTAGGGATATGATAGAATACATCAAGGAGTGGTATATTGACGGATGTTTGTTTTAAGTAAGAGAATATTTTTCATTGTCTTCTTGACCTTTTGATTTTTAAACGAGAGGATAAGGAATCCGTGAGAAAGTTGGTACTGGGTCAGGTCTTTGGTGTTTGTGGGGAGGATCGTGAGGAGTTGGAAGAGGTGTGGGAATCGCCTCATTTCCTAACTCGGTTCCCTTGTGATGGGGTCCCGGTTGGGATGTGGGGATCCTTGGTAGTAGTTCCCGATCGAGTAGTAATTGCGCAAGTTGGATCGTGAAGTGCTATGCCAGTCCACTCATTCTTTCGTGGAGAATGGTGAACTCGACTTTCTAATTGACTTTGTCGCTCTTGGATAAACTCCTCAAGACCTTTCAAGATTGCAGCCCTTCCATGGTGAACCGCCCGAGTTTTTCTTCAAAGGATCACGGATGGAGTACTCAGTCCGTCCTTACCTTCCGTTCTCCATTTCGATTGCCCCAAGGATCACATTCATCGGTTTGATAAAATGCGAGGAGTGAAGGGTCATCATAAATATCATGACCGGAGAGGAAGACGCTTTCTCGGGATGTGTCATCGCACTCATCGCCTCATGCGATCCTCCACATATGTCGATAAGAGATATGGGTTAGTCGACCTTTTGGTTCTTGTGATTTTATGAGGTAAGCTAGTTTCTTTTGTGCTTTCTCAATCCGATAATCTAAGGATAACTCTTCACTTGAGAAAGTGGAAATGCTTGACGCGCTTTTCCGCTCATTCCAATGGTCGTCTTGATATTGGATATATTCCTCTATTCGGTTCCATCCTTCTTCCGCAGCCGAGATTTGCGATTCTCCGCGGTTGAGAAATCAATCCTTTTGATCCTTTCGGAGACATTGTCGTAAAGATTTGAACAAGCAACCAAAGGTTAATACCGTGGTGTGGAGCTTGTTGAATAAGATCTTTGTAACGACTCCGTGAGTTGGTGATAGATTCTCCATCGGGTTGGTGAAAGTGCAATTTTGCTTTACATGCCGCGATTCTTCCGGAGGAAAGAACTTTCGGTGAACTTAGTTGTGAGTTGTTCCCATGTGAAAATGGACCTTGGAGGAGTTTATCGAGCCACTCCTTGGCTTGCCCTTCAAGAGAAAATGGGAAAACCGAGTCTAGATGTCTCCTTAGATGCTCGTCGGCATAGATAGCATCAACAATTTTAGAAACTGTTTGATGTGGTGAATTGGTTTTCTTTGTGGGATCCATGGAATTGACATGCCTTTTGGATTAGCCAAATATCGATGCATGCAATACCTCATTGATCCGTTCGAGGATGAACAATAGCATTGGTGAATCGAGCACGAGAGGATAGGAGTGTTCCCAAGAGTTTTCGCTTTAGGAGGATTTATGGGGCTATTGGGTGGAGTGGTAAGGACTTCTCGCCATTTTGACTCGGATAAATCACCGATAATGGTTTCGAGGAGATTGTGGTGAGTGAGGAGATTCTTCATCGATGTAACTTCATCAAAATTGATTGAAGTGCCATGAAGTTCGAATCATGGATAGCTTTTTTCGCTTATTGAGCTCTCTTTCGGGTTCGCAAATGGTTCAAGAAGAGTTTTGGTGGAACTGCGGGTTCTAAGTTGCTTAAGGGGTTTGTATGGGGCGTGGTTGTTGATTATCACCTTCCATGATGAAAAGTGATGAGGTTACGAACAAAGGTTACGAAGAAGGGGATAGACTAAGAGAAATCTAAAATGAGAAAAAGTTTACTTGATAGGAATCAAGCAAAGAAACCTAAACGAGGTGGACTACTAACTAGCTATTCTATTCCCGGCCGCGCAAAAACTTGATAACGCCACACGCGTCGTTCGGGGTCAAGGAAACTTCCTTTTCTTCGAGCAAGTTTTATAACACCCAAGCGATGAACCTAATCGTTGTAGTGTAGTAATTAGGGTAAGCCACGGGTATTGATATCGTTCTCTAGGGAATAGGAATGCTAGTAGGGAGTTACTACGCTAAGGTTAAGGTTGAGGAAGATTATTTTTATCTTTTATATTTTATGAAAATGGAAAGGTACGAATCTCGGGTATTGGATTTGGGGGTTGGTATTTCACCGATTACTCTACTATTATCTAATTATCTAAACTAAGGTTGTGGGAGTCTATGTCTAATTAATGTGTGCTCGTATGATAGTTTAAAGATGTGTTTACTTAGTTTGTATTACTCCTTAATTATCTCCTATTGATGGTTGAGTGTCACGCCTTATTCCTAGTTGCGTTGTGTTTCTAAAGTTGTAGGGTATGCGTTTCTCCCTAACTCTTTGAACTTACCAAAGGTCTTGTCTACAAATCCACGAGATTATAGACTCCTACTCTAAGGCACTCTTCGGATGTTTTAGCCTACAATCACTCGGTAATCATACTCTAAGGTTCACAAAGATGAATCAAGCATTAAGTACACAACGAATGACCTATCGCATTACTAGATCATTAATCAACTAAGATAAGAAACAACCAATCAATATTCAATAATTAAGTTTCATACTTCCTAAGCAAACACACAAATAAATTAGCCGGACATGGAGAACATGCAAGCATACACACAAATAATCAAAGACATAATTGAATTAATGAAGCAAAGACTTATCTTGGTGTAAGATAGGGTTAAAACCCTAAAATCTGTACAAGACACCTTAGGTTCGGTTTAGGTTTTACCCAAAGACTCTCCACACAAAGACCGAAAAATTCGGATTCTATATATAAGATTACAATTGCGACGGTCACCTTATGTTTAGTGGCGTCGCCGTGTCGCCGCCATTAGGGTTTCGTCTTGCCACGTTAACCTTGCGACGGCGTCACCTTATGTCCGTGACGCCGTCCTCTTGACTTCGGCGTCGTCGGATCGCATCTAGGCCGCCCGAGTAGCGACGGCCTACTCTTTCACAACTAGCGCCGTCTCTTGAAAACACGAGTTTTGAGTTCGACCGTCACAATAATTTTCCGACGGTGTCGCAAATAGCTCCCGACGCCGTCGCTTCTACATTCGATCGTGAGTGTCGATTTCGACTTTGGCCATTTTCTTCATATATTCGCGCCTTTCGTCCAAATAAGTGCCATTCCAGCATTTTGCCTTCACGAGACCTAAAAAGTGAAAAGGAACGATATTAAGCAATAACGGATACAAAAGTGATCAAATAAGGACTTAAACGACCCCTCAAAATGGTACCTTTTAAAACCTTATCACTTAACTTGTTGTATTTTGAAAAAAGATTTAATCTCTGCACTTCTACGAACTTAAGGTCAACATTAATATAGTTTATGAAAGACTGCCAATCTGAATCATCATCCATAGAAAGTAAAATGTTTACCTTCTTCATTGTGATATTGACCCATTCACCATTCCTAGCATGACTCTTTCCAACAGCTAGCTTATCCTCTTCGAGAGAGCCATCGGCAACCGACTTGCACCATTTCATCGTCCCGAGAGTCGGCTCTTCATCCCGATCAAAGACTTGACTATTAGTCCCTTGTTTTACCCCGCATGCATTTAACATTGTTTGTTGTTTCTGAGGGAGTGGCCTCAAGAAGTGCTAGTTTGGCCTTGGCGTTTCTATACTTAGCTTTAAAATCAATAGCTTTGTTTTGGTCAGACTTGTTTTGGAAATTTTGATGAGACTGATAGACTTTTGGTTGAAATTTGCTAAAACATAAGGACTGGTTTGACCCTAAGGGTTTGTAAGAGGGCTCAGAGATAGTTTTTGAAAAACAGTCTTTAGCAAAATGACCCTTTTTGTGACACTTAAAACACTTAGTGTCCTCATTAGCTTTAGCATTAGAAAAACTTTTGTTCCTTCTTATAAACCTTCTAGAGTTAGCAAGGAGTGCCCTTTCACGAAACTCGGTGTTGAGTCATTCGGTACTCCTCGCTTGTTTCTCATCAGGGCTCATCATCCGAATTTTCACGAAAATCACGAACCACCTTGCTTGAATAAAAGCGGTAGAAATTGGTGTTGAAGTGGTTGTCGGGGACTTCTTGACTTCACGAGACTTTTTCAAGTCAGGGTATCGTCTGTTGATGAGGTTTTCCTCATAGACAAATTTTCCATAAATTTCAGGAAGTTCAAGATTCTGAATGTGATTAGCATTCCTAAGTCCCTGGGAGAAATTCAACCACTTCTCAAGGAGACTATTGACAAAACTAACATTGATTTCATGTTTGGACAACTTTACACCATCATTTGACAATTTATTTAACAAAGTTTTATACCGGGTGTAAGTTTGAGAGAGAGTTTCTGAGTCTTTAGCCCTGAAGGTATTATACTCAAGTTTCAGGTCCATAATCATGTTTTCCTTGGTATCTGAGGGACCTTCATAGTTGTGCACCAGGTCATTCCAAGTTTGTTTAGCTATACTACAGCCAATGACATACTCCATAACATCATCAGGAAGACAAGATATGATGATGCTTTTGAGCCTTTGGTCATGGTTGACCACTCTTCTCTCGTCCTGAGTCCACTGAGCTTCACCGGTAAACCTTCAGCAGTCTTTGGGATAAATGGACCTTCATTAATACACTTAATGTAGTAAGGTTCCATCCCAGTTAAATAGCAAAGCATTCGCTGTTTCCATTTGTTAAATTTACCAACTTCGAGTCGAGGGGCAACAGCAGCATAGGCTCCACCCTTTTTGTCGACAAGTTGGGGCACATCACTTTCAGCCATGTTTGGATCCTGATTTTAAAAACGTTTTTGAGAGGCTTGAAAAAGAGTTTTATAAATCAGTCAACTCTGATACCACTTGTTGTTCCCGTTTCACAATTAGTAAAAAGACAAATCTTAGACTAAAAGTAACACATGACTGAAGTAAGTATAAAGAAAATCACAATTAAACAAGATATGTTAACTTAGACACACTAAGATTTTCCAACGTTTATATCATTTATTAATGATAAATCAAAAAGAATATATTACCCAAGTGCTTGTGGAATAGCACTTGGGATTGAATGACAAGTATGGTGTAACTCCTCACTAAGCTTAGGCTAAGTCTAAGCACAACTACTCAGGTACCAATGAGCTATCTCAGGGACATAGTTGTATTTGGAGGAGTGAAAGATTGCTTGTGTGTGTAATTCACAGTTAATGCACAAGCTTAAAAATCTTTCACTCCATCTCTTATGACTATTTATACATGTATGGTTTTTAACTATATCCTAAAGGACAAACTGACATGTTACAGAAGACAAAATACTGATGTTTGACTTTGGCTATTTAGAGTAAGGGACAAGGCTGCTTTCTTCTTGTCAGTGATGACACTAAGCCTGGTAGTTAACGATTTAGGGAAAGTTTGACTTTGGTTGATAAGGACTTCGTTTTATGTGTTCAAACTTATCCCGCTAATTCTTCAGTCTCTTTAGCCTTCAGTCTTTATCTTCAGTATTGTGTTCTGTGATAGTAGTTAGTGAGGAGTTTTGGGATTCAGTGAGTTATTGTCATCACTCAATGAATCCACCATCTTCTTCTTGACTCAGTCTTCACCCCTTAAGTTCCGCCTTACTGAGTGGAGAGACTTCTTCTTTGTCTCTTACTGAGTATCCCGAAGACAGCTCACTGAGGCGCTTAGTGCCTTGTTTGTTTTTAAGGATCTAAACACTTAGGGTAGTTTCTATTCAAATCCTAGAATTAAGGGGTTTGGGTATTTACTGAACCCAACATGCCCCCTGTCAAAAACAAAACATCACATCTATAATACACCTGCTTTCAGAAAATATATAGACGCGTGGAATTAGTCATACAATAATCATAATCAAATGCATGCACAAAAGGGAACGATGTGGACAAAATCACACCTCCACATATAGTGTCATGCCACCGGTGCCTCAGTGACATGGTCATGGTACCTCCAAGACTAGTTAGTACCTTGGACAACGGATTAGGTCAATAATATACATAAATATAGGGTAACGATCAAAGGTTGTCCATCAAGACAATGAATAAATGGAATGAAACGAATAAGCATCAAATTGCATAATCAAACGAATATCGTAACCAATGAAACAAAGTCAAAGATTAAAGGGTCATGAGAAACCCTTACTGATAAAGGGCAGGATATATGTACCTTAGCAAATGAAATGAGGGCAAACGGAAAAGTGAGCACGAAGAAACAACGTCCGTCTTTTTCAACGAATTTACAAGGATTACGGTTCACATATCATTTATATATTCATATCATAAGTTAGTCTTGGATTATTGGCCATATACTTAATGTTATACTTGTATTACATATTAGGTTTTAAACCTCAAATCTGGACCTGTATTGGACGAATTTTCATGACTATCAAATGAACTCAAATAAAATTAGGAAAATTCTCGGTGTTTCATTATTAGTTAGGTTACTTCATAAAATTTTATGGATTTTATTACTGAGCTTAAGTATGGATTGGAAAATCATCTTTCCGGACTGCCCGTAGTACCCGTAAACAGAGACTCCAAAAGTTTGAACATGACAAACCCATTTAAACAACTCTAAAAATACAACCAAAATTCCCAGGGGTCACACACATCCAAAATATCAAGACTGGAGAAGGAGAGGTCAAAACTCCGTATGGTTTGTTCTAGAGAAATTAATAACTACAACAAAAAATTCAGATCAGCTTTCACAGATTTGACACTTAAACTTGGAAGATTCAAAAAGTACCTTTCCCGACCTCTATTTTCTATGAACCTTATATTCCAGAAAGTAAACGGATGGAACTTATGTTTAGACCCAAAAACCATTCAAAAATACATTGGTATCATTAGTTTAGACCCCCATCAATATGACCCAAATTCTGGACAGCATATGAAGGCGAGACATAAAACGACCCAAACTTAACCAAAAGTTTAACCACCAATACCATGACTTATTAACCATTTACATTAGTTTATAACATGTAAAACAACCTCATTTAACCACCCCATAACTCACGTACAACCACACTATTTTACAGCCAACATAACGACACCAAAATATACAATAACGAGGCAAACAAACCCTACCATCAACCTTATTCAGATCCGACATAAATACACATTCATATAGGTTAAAAATGACAGAAGTACACATGTTTTCCAGCCCATCATAATCATACACACAACACACACAGAATTTTATGAGCCAAATACCTCATGAAATCACACCAAAACAAGCCCTAATTCACGTATTAAATGTGTACGCCCTTCCTCATAATTATTAGGGTTTTGATTCAATTAACACACTAAAACACACAAGAATCATTACAACTATTAATCAATTGCATGTCAATCCGGTTTTTACATATATGTTACTTGTGTGTCGAATCGGAAAACAAAAAGAACAAGGAGAACATGTACCTTAGCAACCACGAATCAAAAGAGAACAAGAAAAGAAATCAATCACGGATTAAACACCAACACCACCTTAAACCTTCTCTTGATCCTTAGTCGAATTAGGGATTTCTAATGGTCGGTTTTTGGGGTTTTGGGGGGAAAGCCAATTATATTTTTTTTTCTAGGGTTTTAGACATTCGGTTTATAGGGGAGTATATATGAACCGTATGGGAGAATTAGGGGAGGGTAATGCCGATTGTTTAGTGATTTGGGGGAGGGGACAAAATCTCCTTTAATTTAGGTAACAAAATATTTTAATTACATGACTAATTATATCATAGTTTTAATTTTATTCACACACATATATTATTACTTAAGTTAATTAAATAATTGAATTTCAAAAATGTGTTTTTGAATTTTAGGGTTTTACAATGGAATTTTAAACATTCCTCCCATTTTGCTATGGAATGTTGAATTCCACACATATGAGATTTTGAAGAATTTTTATTTCATTCCGTTTGCCAACCAAACACATTAAAGAATGGAATTCAAATTATGTATTTCTTGAATCTGCCAACCAAACACGTTATGGAATGGAATAAAATTTCAATTCTATCTGAATCACGAAGATTTGGCGAACCAAACGGGGCCCAAGGGCCCGTTTGATAGTGAGAAATTTGAAGAAATGAAATAACTCAGGGAATAGAAATTCAAAAACTTAAAACCAGTAGAGAATTTTAATGAATTCGTCTGTTTAGTAATAACAGAGCCTTATTTCGAGAAATGAGGGAAAAAATATTTTTGTTGAAAACAAAAAACTTGAAATATTCTACAAAGGAGATTTGATACCATCCAAAAAAAAACTAGACCCAAAATGAAATAAGAACACTTCCAAATTAGATAAAAAAAATGTAGCTTGAATAAATTTCTAAATAAAAAAAATATGAATGACATGATTTTTGATTATATAAATCTACATAGCATATTTGATACCATCCAAAAATTAGATCCAAAATGAAATAAGAACACTTCCAAATCAAATAAAAAAAAATATGTAACTTGAATAAATTTCTAAATCAAAAATAAAAATAAAATGAATAACATGATTATTGATTATATAAAACATTCACGTAAATCTATTTACAACTAAAATATACATCATGAAAAAATTACAAAATAGTCTCGTTTTTCTCATTTCTCAACAAAGTAGTGAAAATGAAACTTTAAAATTTGCACTAGTAATTCTCAACCAATTTTTTATTTTTTTAATTTTTTATTTATTTATTATTTTTTTTTTACAGTTTTTCACCTTTTTTAAATCTTTAATATACCAAACAAAAGAATTTTATCTATTTTCATTCACCATTCTTGCAAAGTAGGAGTAGTAATGGAACTAGTCAACTAGTTTGGGCAAACCTACAAGTCTTGTAAGTTAAAAACAGTTGATGACTTGCAGCATTAAATTGATCATTAAATTGTTGATCAAGTCACATTTCTGAAAAAATGAAACAATACTAATAATTATTAAAAATGAAACAATACTAATAATTATTGATCTAGTCAATTAGTTTGACATTGAGAAATTACATACAATTTCCATACCTCTTATAAAGAAACATAGCAACATGATCAATATGAGTATAAATCAAATATATTTATTTATCTTTGTGCAAGTAACCTGTTCACTTAAACAAATCACCAAAAAGAATAAAAGGAATAAAAAAGTAAAATAGATTTTAATCTCTTCGGTCTTCACAATATGTATCCGCTGTAACGTACATGGACCTTAATCCGCATGTTGCTGACAGCATTCAATATGGTAAATTGTTTGAAAATGTTTATAAAATGTCAATCAATTATTTTTATACTTGTTGATATTTTAAACTTATAGTATAAACCTCTAACTTTATAAAATAACTTATATAACACATGCATTAAATGTATATTAATTGTAAGAAAGTTCATAAATTAAGACCTATCATGCTGCATAAGTACATAGACATAAAATGAGTGTCCATTCTAATTGAAATGATATGTAAACCTTTTTGTCATTTTTAAATCTTTTCATAAACTCACTATAGTAAATGCTAGAGGTGGCAAAAGCAGGCAAGACGCGCGGGCTAAAATAGACACGGGCTAGAATGGGCATGAGCTTAAGCAAGGCAGCGCTAAACTAAGCGCGTGTTATACAAACCGCTTAATAAAAGACCAAAACGAAAAATAAATTCCTTAAACGTAATATCTTATTTATATTAAAAACTTAAATATATTATATAAAAAAATTGTTTAAAACGATCGTAATGTTCTACAATTGAAAAAAAATGTGCCCGTTAGTGTCCATTTAAGTTTTCAATGGGTCATATGTGCCCATTTAAAAAAAAGAAGTGGGCTAAATGTGCCCAAATCTTTTAAAACTTTGCCCATTTAGCCCATCTTTTTACTTTTGGGCATATTTTGCCACCTCTAGTAAATGCCTTAAGTCAATATCACAACTTCCTTAAGAAATTATACTAGTTATGTTAGTTATTCACCTAGAGCTGCAAACAAGCCAAGGTTTTATCAAGTAACTCGAGCTCGAGCTTTAGCTTGATACGATCAAGTCGAGCTTTTATCGACCTCAATCCCGAGCCCAAATCACCTGCTCGAAACTCATAACGAGCCGAGCTCGAGCTTTTCGAGTGATGATATACCCTTCGACCAGGTCGATGGACTCCCTTTCGAGCTTGGTCGAACCTTCATCTCGCAGGACTAAGTCAGTCTTCTGAAGTCGTCGTTGGCGTCAAACCATTCATCTATGATATGGTTACCAGTTGGGAATTCGACAATCAAAGGCCTAAGCCCTTCGGGGTATGACCTTTGAGGATACTAAGACGAAGAAGGCCAAGACTTGGTCTAACCCACGTCTCCTCTTTCCCCTTAGCTTTCCCACCAAGATAGAGAAAGTGGGGCACTAAGCCTTAGCGGTTACCACAAATCATGGGACGCCCCCATGATCTCCGAAATTCATGCAAACACTCTCCAAGCCTATTTTCTCCCCTATAAATAGATTGGATGGATCGTTGATGATGGTGTGTTCACGCTACACTATACTTCTACTATATACACTTACCAACTTCTCATAGCACATACTTATTCGCACGTCGGAGGTGGTTCGCAGGGTCCAACCCCTGTGCAATCACTTAACGTAGTGTCTCCGTATTTCTTATTGCAGGTTAACTACAAGCTTGGCGCAATCACAACACCCCTCATATCCTTCGATCCTCATCGCAAGGCATGGTCGTGCAAATTATTGTACAATCAGTGGCGCCATCCGTGGGACCCGCTACAATTGGTCTCGTTATTTTCAAGCTTATAACCAGTCAATCATGCTCACTATATTTCCGGCATGAGTCAAGGAAGAGAAGATACTCCCCCACCGGGATTCTCGACTTTAACACCAATACCAGTCAATGAAACAACCTTCCCCTAATAACCGCTTCCACTTTCACAATACGATCTCACCTAGAAATGACACCAAGTAATCATGCTTCGACGTCGGCTAACCCGGAACCCGTCATTAGCCCAACCTTTGTCGAAGCTAATTTCGAAGCATTGGAGTCCATGTTAAGGGCTCGCAGGAGGCAAACACGAAATGTGGAGATGCGAAGGGAATTAGAATACTCTGGTGATGAGTATGATGAATAGATCGAAATGGATAATAGGATATTCGGGGGAGATACCTCGGTACTTGGCGATGTCGGATATTCTAGAGAAGAGTTACGATTCATAGAATTGGGGAATTAGGCACCACCCTATGACTAACACGGAATACAACACATCAATTAGAATGAGGATGTGACAATTCAACATACCAATAAAAGATAACTAGGGAGTAAGAAAATATAAGTGAACACGTTTTTAATTATCATAAGAAACACACTCATACAATTCATAGTTTTTCCTTTTTAATTAGTTTAATTAGTTTTTAATTTAAAATGTTAAAGTAGTTTAATTGGTAGAATTACCAACCTCTACTCTTCAAACCTTTGATTTTAATCGCTTTCATAAAAAATATAAAAAGATAAAAAAGAATTTTCCACGCCTTACCTTTTCGTCATAGATCTCTACTAGTATCTCTATTCCCTTAGAGAACGATCAACCCCCTGGGCTTGCCCATACTACACTTCAACGATTAGGTACACTGCCTAGTAGGTTGTAAAGCTTGCTCGCTGAAAAGGAAGTCTTTCGACCCCGAACCACGCATCAGTAACTTCGCATGGGGTCAAAGATAATTTTATTCTGGAATATTCGTACACCGCCATATGATACGACAGATCTTAAATTATGATACGGCGCATGTGTCTTCTAATCTTGGTATTTCTTGGTAAAGTCTTCAGGGTGATACGGCGCATGTAGAAGTAGTTATGCAGCTTATCTTGAGCAGATAAGTCAGATCTCTATGCTGACCAAGGTTTCATATACGGCGCATGAAAGAATTCCATACGATGTATTCTTTAAATTCAGGCAATGGTCTTCACATTCGTCTAAATGCTGATGTACGACGTATCTATCTAGAATGATACGGCGTATCTTCCTTCAGTTTAGTAGACTTTACCAATATGATCCGTTTTGCTCCATTTTACGTCCAAAATAGCTAACTTTCACCAAATGTTTGTTTTCAAATGAGATTTACAAAAGCAAATCAATTCTCATATAAAATAATACAAAACAAGTAATATATATAGGATAAATTATGCTAATAAACTGTTGTTATTTGATATCATCATATAATATTTTATATTGATATAGTTATGATACATGTGCATGCACATATTTTTACATAAACTTTTCATTATGTATTTATATTTTGAATAGATTTTTGGTGAACGACTGTTAGGGTTGATGTTGTTCAAATTTAACTAAGTATATCATGTTTTACACATTAAGCGTGTTTAGTATCACGTAATTACCATTCAAAAATGCTTTTTCTGGATGATTTTACTTAAACTTTAAACAAAAATTAAATATTTTGTTTTTATATGCACAATATCGTGTATATGTTTTCATCTCACAATAACCCCTAGGGTCGTGCATTCATTTTAATATTTATATATTTGTTAAAAATAATTTTATCTGTATTTAAATTTAACCCGTGTATGAGTGAATTAAACTTATAAAAAGGTATAACATGAGTCGTTATTGATAAACCTTAGTGAGGAGGGTAATTAATAAATCTTAGTTGTTAACTTTTAAATAAATTATACCAACTTAAGCATAATTATTAGTTTTTATGTTTCTAAATAACTTTATAAATTTAATAAATACTTTAAAGACTTTATACCCCTTCTACTTTATATTTTATAAATAAAATACAACAACGTTGTTATTTATAAATCTTATTAAAAATATACACTCATTAAACTAATGTATGTGCACGTAATTATAAATGTAACAAGAAGAGCACGAGTTACTATGACATGTAAATTAATACACGATATTATATATATACGAATGACTCATGTGATTCCTTTTTATGAGATTAAGTAAGAATATCCGAAAAAATATTCTTTTTTAACTATCCGCACAACTCATGTTATTCCTCTTTATAAGTTGAACCCACACGTACACGGGTTTAAAAAATTAATACGGCTAAAATATTATTAATAGAAATATAAATTTCAAAATTAAGGAAAGACCTCACGGGGTTACTGTGAGATGAGAATAATAGACGAGATTGCACATATAGCGATGACACGTATTTTTTCGAGGGTCATTACGTGCTACTAAAAACGCATAATGTATAAAACATGATATCAATAGTTAAATTTAAATAATATAAACGTAAACACCATATCGGTTAAACAAAATTAAATCATTCGCGCAACAAAAATCTATACAAAATATAAATCAATTAATACACAATGAAAGAATTATATAAAAACATGCGCGTGCATGACTATTATAACTATATAAGTGTAAAAGACTTATTATAATTTTATGAAAAAATCTTAGACATTACAAAATCATGAATTTATGAATTGTCACAATATTTAACTTCAAAATAAAGTTATTAAAACATTATTACCCATAATATCATGTGTTCAAACCTTGTGCGTGCACGGGTTCTAAAACTAGTATTATATATTGTAAGAGATTAGAAAATGACTAAGACTGGTAGTGATAAGGTTGATGAAGACGCCTGTCCCTCACCCAAGACGCGTTTCTGTTATTACACCAAGCCCACACGAACGTGTTGTCTTTCGTTTTTGTAGAGAACTCGGTCGTCTGATCGACTCAGTTGTGTACATTGTATTTTGAGTGTGTGTGAGTGTTTTGTGTGGTATATTTGTGTATATATGGGTTATATTTTTTTATAAGTGCGATATATTTGTGTGGTGATATTGATTATGTTATTACTCTATGTTGGTGGTGATGTTGGTTGTGGAGAAAAGCTAACATGATGCTGAGTTGGCGGTAATAATGTTAGTCTTTTTAGGCTGGTTTTATAGGGGTGAAACATCATCTTCGCATCACCTATCACGCGTGATCCATCATGAAAGACTCTCACCATCACTTTGCACACAGTGGTGGTCTACACCTTTTTTCCATTCTTTTTATATAAATGTTTGTGGTGTATATTGTATCATATCTTTGTATATTTGGTGGTGACTATAAAATGTAAAATGCTGGGGTATATTGTATGATGATATGTTTGTATGTTTGGTAGTGACCATAAAAAGTAAAATGTGATTATGTGTTGAATGGTAATGTAATGGTGACGTGAAGATGTTGATAGCGGTGAAAAAAAAAATAGTCTTACCACTGGCCTAATGAAAAGGCTTTGGTCGTGTATAAATAGAAAAACATAACCAATGGGGTGACTCAGTAGTAAGGGCTTAGCCTATTAGGATGAAAGTGTTTAGAGGTTTTAAGTTCGAACTCTGAAGAGAAAATTAAGGGTGAAGGCTGAATATACGTAACAAACTTTCTCAAATATACCGATGTACGTAACATACTTATTTTATTATTAACATGCGTAATATACTTTCAAATACTCACCAATGTACGTAATATTGACAGGTTACCAAGTTTTAAAGTTACAACATTGGTCCATGTCGTTTGCATTCACTTTCACCGTTACTCATTTGACATTTTTCACTTAAAAATTACGATGCTTGGTCCTTGTAGTTTGCTTTGACTTTCACCATTAGTCCTTTGTCTTTCATCTTTTTTTATATCGTTTTTACGCTTTTTTATACACATTTTTTACATATTTTTATACACGTTTTATATACATTTTTTTACACATTTTTATACACGTTGTTTACACGCTTTTATACATGTTTTTATACACGTTTTATATGCGTTATTATACACATTTTATACGGTTTTATATGCGTTTTATACACTTTTATACACGTTTTTACACGCTTTTATACACATTTTACGTATATAAAAAGATGAAAGACAAAGGACTAATGGTGAAAGTCAAAGCAAACTACAAGGACCGTTCTTGTAATTTTTAAGTGAAAAATGTCAAATGACTAACGGTGAAAGTGAATGCAAACGACATGGACCAATGTTGTAACTTTAAAACTTGGTAACCTGTCAATATTACGTACATTGGTGAGTATTTGAAAGTATATTACGCATGTTAATAATAAAATAAGTATGTTACGTACATCGATATATTTGAGAAAGTTTGTTACGTATATTCAGCCTTCACCCGAAAATTAATCCTCCATTAGCCACGGAAGTTCATTTATGATGACTTTGGACTATCCAAAAAGATAATGGCTCTGAAAATGGTCGACACTTGATCAGGGGCGGAGCCATGTTAGAAGTAGTGGGGGGAACCGCCCCCAACGAAGTTCTCGCGGATACACAAAATATATAAGAAAAAAAGTAAAATTTATAGGAAAAATGTCCAGTGCCCTCGCCCATAAAATCTGAGTGCCCTCGTCTCTTCAGCTGGACAACAATTAAAGAGTGCTTTAATGTAAAATTTTGGAGTTTTCCAATGGGTTTTTTTGATCGGAAACAATGGAGGATATATAAGGAAGTGTGAAAGGATAGTTGGGAGAGGATGGGTTAGTAGGGGTATGCATAATATTTAAATATTATTTCTTTTTTTCTTTCTAAACGTACACTGTACAACATGTGAATACTGTAACATTAGAAAAAGTTGTTTTTGTGATTAGTGGTACTCTTAAAAAAAATTGGTACTAGTACATACAACATGTAAATATATATTTTAGCATGATTTGTTAGCAAGAAACTAATTTAATGATACGAGTAATTTGTTAGAATCAAATTAATATCCTTGTCGCTAAATTATACATAAAAACCGCGACCAACTTTTACTACTCTTGATTTCTTAAATTTTTGCTTCAATTTTCATAAATGATCTGTTAATATAGATTATAAAGTCTAAATGAGTACTTGAAATCACCGACTTGATATATTTTTTTTCGGCACCTAAATTTATAACTAGTGTTAATTGCATTATAGTTGACCCGACCCGATTTTGTTATAAATTATGCTAAAATTGGCATTTTACGACATGTATTTAACCTTCCGCTGATCTGCGATCGCGTTTTTATTCCGTAGCACTGACGATGTTAAGTCAAAACCGAGGTATTAAAAAAAAAAGAAAAAAAAATAGGAAAACATAACAAAAACGTGAAATTTGTTTGTGTTGGGAAAAACCCAAACCATTGAAAAGTTAGAGAAATTATCACCACTAAAAATTCCCTAAATTTATGATTGGTGGTAAGAAAAAATTCGAGTCACTGTCCTTACCGCTTATCATCTAATCTGACAATTTATCCTTCCTCCCGATACTGACTGACGTGGGTCTGATTCTGTCAAAATTTTATCCCCTTGATTTTAGGGTCTCCTTTTTATACCATTATCAACCCGCCCATATCGCATATTATCTTCTTCTTCATCTATTAATTCATTCATTCATTCACTCTCATTTCAACAACAAGCATCCATCTAATCCACTTATACTATCTTCTCTCTTTGGGTAATCAATTCGTTCAATACTTTTATTTGTCATTTGTTTTCTCTATTTTTATTACATATGTTTCTGTTACAATTTCATATCATTTGTTATTGTCATTCTAAGATCTATGCAGTTTAGGGGGTGTTTGTTTAAGCTTATTTAGCGGGCTTATGACTTATGTGGTTTCCGGCTTATGTTTCATAAGCTCACTTTATGTGGCTTATTTTGAATTTTTTCGGATTATATAATAAGATAATTATGACATGATAGGCTTATAAAAACCAAAACGTTTCAAAATAAGCCACATAAAGTGATCTTATGAAACATAAGCCAAAAACCAAATAAGCTTAAGCTTAAACAAACACTCCCTTAGGCTTACGAGGTTATGTGGTTTCGGCTTATATTTCGTTAGCCAGTTTTTTTCGGGCTTATTTAAAAGCTTGTAGAGGCTTATTATAAATAATAAATTTCTATAAGCTCATAATGAGCCGAAAATATTGGCTTATGAAACATAAGCGTAAATCACTTAAGGTTATAAGCCCAAAAGTAAGCTTAAACAAACACCCCCTTAGTTATTAACTAGATCTAGGTTTATTTCAGTCGAATAACTGCTAATTTTGTTGTAAACTTGCCAATGCTATGTATTTTTATTTTTTTTAATTGAGGTAACAGTTGACTTTTTTATTTTTGGTCATATGGATGAAAAGAGGATCTACTAGTAGTCAAACATGGTATTGATATAGAAGAAAATCTACTATGTTCGCAGAATTTATGGCTAGAGTCATTTTTTTCCCCTTATATAAGGAGTTTTAGTATGATAAAAAGACCAAATTTTTTTGGTACCTTTTGTGGTTAATGGACACATATGTTTATGGTGGACGTGGCAGGATTGTGTTTTTCACTTTGGTTTGTCGATTAAAACTAATGGTTGATGTACTTTAATTACCGAATCATGTGTGAATCTAATGGATACAAGATTCTCATAGTCCCCCCACAATTAGCATGTCCCCTTCTTCTAATTGGATTATTTATTGGCTATATGGTGAGATAGGTGGCTGATATCTTGTGAGGTTGGTGGCGAATATGAGAATATCTAGTGGTAGGTGTGTTTAAGGGCTAGTCTTTTAAAAACTTGTTGTAGGTAAGAAGCATGTGTGCACTTGTATTGCTTTGGGGAATAGTTATTAATCATGTATTGACATTGAGTAATTACTAATCTCATAGATTAAACATGTCACATGTTAGAAATGAAGCATGAAGCAACATAGATTACGTGTATAACAATTATTGGATTAATTAGTCAATTCATGATAGCGACGTACGCACATCACATTTTTTATTGCTAAACATTTCATACTCATTATATGTCAAAAGTATGTCGCAAACTTTATGTTGATTGTGTTCTAATCTACCATCATATTTTTGTTCATTGCAGGTGATTGTGCACGAATAGATAAAATGGATATTATAGGAGGCTAAGCCGATTTTTTATGGCCTTAGCTGGTACTTCTACATGCTTTACTTCATCTTTGATGTACACTTTGACTTTTGCGGTTAAACACAATAAGTCTCAAATTCTAAACTGATTCATTTTTTTCTGAGAAAATGTTGATAACCCTGTTGAAAATTTAAACAATGGTTCTTATATTGGTCTAAAGTTTGAGAAATAGTGGCTCGACTTACAAGTCAATGTGCATATCTTTGTTCTTTCTGTTTTATGATTTGACTTATTAGGTTATTTAATCTTGTGCAGATTCACCACTTTATCGGGTTTCAGAAAAGTTAGAACTTGCTGTTATTCGAAGTGAACTAAAGACAGAAAACTACTGTAGAAATAGGAAAATTGGCATGGAATTTGAATCAGATTGGACAAGACACAAAAAATCTTCTGCGTTTACAACTCAAGTGATTAGTACTGCAACATCTTGTATGAATTGGGCTCTTAAGATACCGATAAGTGAAGGGTATCATGAATTTTTGTAATCAATCGCTCACCATTTCGATTTCGTTAGCATTCTTTTTCTTCTGATTGAGAAGAATTTAGCCTTTTGCACTTTTATATGCGTGAATCTGTTTGTGGAGAAATTGGTGTCACAATTCCAAGTATGAATATCTCCAAATCTGTCCGGAAGACGAGTTCCTGTTCACTTTCTCAAATTGATGATGATTTTGACTGCCCGGTATTGCCTGGGCTGCCCGATGATATTGCAAAGTACTGTCTTGCCCTTGTCCCAAGGTCACACTTCCCGACTATGGGAGGTGTGTCAAGGAGATGGAGGTCTTATGTGAAGAGCAAGGAGTTTATTGTTGTTAGAAAACTTGCTGGTTTAGTTGAAGAATGGCTTTATGTTTTGACTATGGATGCTGAAGGAGATGGGACCCACTGGGAGGTTTTGGATTGCCTTGGAAATAAACGTTCTGACCTACCCCCAATGCCGGGCCCTGTAAAAGCGGGATTTGGGGTTGTGGTTCTTAATGGGAAGCTTATTGTTATGGCTGGGTATTCAATGATTGATGGTGTCGGGTCTGTGACTTCTGCTGTGTATCAGTATGATTCTTGCCTTAACAGGTTTGTTCCATCATATATCTTGAATCCTTTTGTCTAGTTAATCTTGACGTGAAAGAGTTGGAATCTCGACCCATATACTTCTGAATGGGTCAATTTGGGTTGTGTTTTATATCAAAAGGGTCAAATAAATATTGGCTGTAAGGGGAATTTTTGACATGTTGAACGTCTATCAACGTCTTTTTCTAATGCACACAACCTCCAAGCTTTTATTTGAAGATTTAGATTATTATGTGATTATATTGTTTTTATTATGCTAATTATAAAGGTGCAGTTTTTATTACAATACTTATATAAATGGGCAATAAAGGACAACCCGTTTCAATCTGTAGCTGTTCTGACCCATTACACAACCCTCTCAACCCGCACATCTTGCCATCTCTACCGTGAATGTTTTACTTGAGCTGAGCGTTAGCCTCTTGTCATGAAAATATAGGTTCACCTGGTCTGGCTTTGCTACTGATAACACTCCTTCGCTATTTTATGGTTTTAATGTGAGTTATAATTCTGTGGTTGCAGCTGGAGCACGATTGCAAACATGAACGTGGCTCGGTATGATTTTGCTTGTGCAGAAGTAAACGGCGTGGTTTATGCCGTGGGTGGCTTTGGTGTGAATGGAGAGTCTCTTTCATGTGCTGAGGCCTATAACCCGGAAACTGACGAGTGGACTATAATTGAGTCTTTGCGCCGCCCACGATGGGGTTGTTTTGCGTGCGGGTTTGAGGGTAAGCTCTATGTTATGGGTGGGCGGTCAAGTTTCACGATTGGAAATTCAAGGTTCGTTGATCTCACTACACTCTTATTTATTTATTTTTTGGCAAATTATTCACACATGTAACCACCAACTCTTATTTGAATATATTGCATAGATAACAAACCTTACTCTGATATTTTATAAACAAAATAGAATGTGAGGATTTAAAAGATTTACAATGATAATACCATATTGGAATAATATTTAGAGTAATAAACATAAACTCTACCAGTTGCATACCGGTTTTTGCAAATTGTGTTATCATCAAAATCTTTAGCAGTAAGTCCATCAACTCATTGGTATTTTTTCAGTCAGGTCCTTGTTTGTTACGTAGTACGGAGTATTAATTTTGAGAATGAGTATTTTACCCATTTGCTCATCACCCTTTTAGTCCTTGAAGTTTGTAACTAAATTTTTTTTTGCCCTAAATGAAAATTTATTATTTTTTTCAGATTCAATTTTCATTGTTACACCTTATATATAACTTTTTTATATCTAAGGTTTGTGATTTGCATTAATCATTATATATAATATGTGATGAGTAAAACATAAAATTCTTATTTTCAAGAACGGAGAAGGACCTGACGTGGAAAAAACTGGTAAGTTTAGAGACTAAACCCGCAAAAGCTTTTAGTTGAGGGGCCATATCTGTAAATACTTGACAACCCCGCAATGCCGCATGAACCATTTATGTGATTCACTTAAATATTTTGTAATAGTAAAATGTTAAGCCGCTTGAATGTATTAACTAGGTTCGTTGATGTTTACAACCCGGAAGAACACACATGGCGTGAGATGAAAACGGATGTGTGATGGTAACTGCTCATGCTGTAGTGGGAAAGAAGCTGTTTTGTATGGAATGGAAGAACCAGCGAAAACTTGCTATATTTAACCCTATGGACAACTCATGGAAAATGGTGTCGGTGCCAGTGATCGGAAGCTCAAGTGTCGGGTTTCGGTTTGGGATATTGGAAGATAAGTTATTACTTTTTTCACTAGAAGAAGAGCAAGGAGGATTCAACACCTTGTTGTATGACCCGAATGCGGCACCTGGGTCAGAATGGCAGACTTCAAATATTAAGCCATCTGGTTTATGTTTGTGTTGTGTGACGATTAGGGCGTAGTCGCTTATCGTTTGTGGCTTTTTTTTTTTTTTTTTTTTTTTTTTTTGTTGTTGTTGTTGTAGAATTGCTTCTTGTGCGTGTGAAATTTCTAGTGTAACCCGTTCTTTGCAAGAATAAATTATTTGATTAAGTTGTAGAAATTTGAAAGCAATTCATTGTACTTGAACACTTATTGATGAAAAGTGTTCATTCTTGCAATCTTTGGTGTATCTTTATCAAAAGGCGGTAAGCTTATTTGCTGTAATAGATCGATATGATGGCTTGATAGGTAGATCACTGGATTAGTGAAAGCATGCTTCAACCTTGGAGGTTGTATGAATTTCATTACTGTTTTAGACTTTTTGATCGGTACATGCAATTTTTGTTTTAGCCAAGTTATATGCATTGATTCGAGTCATTTGACTTTGTTCTTACTTGGTTAATGTAGACATAAACCAAATTACCTGTATATGAGTAATGTTGGTCATCCGAACTCAATTGTGGTGTCTGTTTCCTTGTCTGTGATGCATGATGCCTTTTTTTTTCTTTCCAAAACAGATCATTGTAGAAACTTATAATAAGATACCCAAATTGGAATAGTGTATTTTAGAACGGCAGGCGTGTGATGTTAAAGGCCACGGTCCAAGAAAGTTTCAGAACCAGGTGATGCACTTGTGGCTCGATATAAGCAAGCTTTGGGTTGTGTTTGGCCGACTGACTATTAAACCGTTTGTATTCGTGTTAAAAGTGAGTCAAAAGGGATTTTGCCAGCCTTTTAATTTTTTAGTAAAGTTAATTTACACTAAATTAAATTGCCTAATCAAATAACCCATACCGATAGACGGATTAAATGAGTTACGTTCTTTTAGGACAACAAGGGATACCACTGAAACACAAGCCTTTTAGTCGAGTTACATTTTGTTGGTGCAAATACGTAACATCTAACGGCCACTCAATTACTTGACATTGAACATGTTATATTAAGCCGAAATTAGGACCATGCAAACACACAAATCTAAAGACTAAAATCCGCTTACAAAATCATTCCTAGTGGTAAGTGATGACTTTAAAGGTAATTATATATAATTATATACTTATAGTTTTCATTATTCATTATATCTATAGTTGATATAGATGTTGATATTCCTATTTAAATTTCACTATTGATATTATCCATAATAAGCGTTGATGAAGTTAAAATATCTCTTAAAGTTTTTTGTCCTTATATAAATAAATAAAAGTTCGTGAGTAGTTGTTATAAGACAATCGCTTTTTTTCCTTTTTTTTCTCATATTATAGAATGACTTACAATTTGATAATTATATTCTCGCTTTCAATAATTTACCAGTATTTAATATTCAAATTAGTGTCGCATTTGTCATCTTTTAATATGAAATAAATGAGTCGCTCAAGTAACATATATAGTAAAAAAATGACATTTATAATCTTATGTATATTTATATGTTGGTTTTAAAACAACATACATATTGTATTTTTAAGTTATAAATTATAAGGTATAAAATATAAGGAGGTATTTATTTAATTTAAAGTTATTAAAAACATTAAACTTATAATATTACACTTAACTCTATCTGATTTTTAAAATTTAACCACTAAAGTTTTATTAAACCCTTTTTAAAGTTTCACAAATTGACACCTATATTTTTATCTTTTTTTCAATATTGGTCTAATTTTTTTTCGATGAGAACTAAAAATTTTGTTTTGTCAAACATTTAAACCTTTGAAATGACTCCGATATACTATTTTCCTTTATTATATACTCTTTCCGTCCTAATTTTATTGTTCATCCTTCCTTTTTAGTTTGTTTTAAATTAATTATCCACTACTATTTATTGTCTGTCTTTCCTTTTTAGCAGTTATTTACAAAAACATTAAATAATTAAAAGTATTTTTATTACTTTTTGGGCTCATGAAGGCCGAATACGGATCTATTGATAGAATAGATATCCGATATCTTTTAAATAGATAGATAATCATTGCACCGATTATTACATATGAGTTTATACCGATTAAGGCGGATACAAATTTGTTGCGAAGGTTGAGGAACACGGAACCAACAAGGATTCTGTAGTTGGCGTGTTAGGAATATAATGATCAGATATATAATCGTTGGAATCACATCCTCGACTTTAACGTAACGATCTCGTTAATAAACACTTTTCCAACCCAGTATAATAATTCTCCTTAAACCCTACTTGTCCGAACTTCAGGGATGTTCTCACTGTAAGATCCTCTATGCTGGCCCACAAATGTAAAAAACTCTTTAGCATGCTTGAGGAGCAAGTTGCGGTAGTCTCGGCTGCAACTTTTGTTCCGAGATTAGAATCGTGCATTTGTATAAGATGTCTTTTCTCGATCATTACTTCAGGTCTATCCCAACATGTGTGGTCAAGTTATGGATCACCCACCTAAAGATAAATTTGAGAAATATAAAGAAATTCCTGAAAGTTACAGCAGTGAAATCGATTTCACAATATACTAAAAATGAATCATAAATGCGCTCACATAACTTCTTGAGTAAGAAGTGTAGGGTTTCCATCTTTTAGACCAGTCCTAGGGGCCTTTAAGACCGGTGGACGGACAAGTCGAAAAGAGGGAGGGGTGAAAAGATGATAACACGTTGAGGCCAGTTTAGCACACTTTTGGTAAGTTATAAGAAAATCCGCTAAGCAATCCAAAAAATCCCTTTATGAGTTATAATTTCAGTAAGCAATCCTAAATAGCCCCTTAATTAGAAACAATTTATATAACTAATCCTAAACAGCCCCTTTGTAAGCAGTTTCAGTAAACAATCTCATAAAACCCCAATAAACTGAAGTTTCAATATTAAAAAAAAAAAAAAAAAAAAAAAAAATCCTTTAACTTGATTTTGTAGCTAAATTTAAAGACTCGGTCATATCACAAACTGATACCGTAGACTATGTTAAGGACGAAGATATATCTACCATCTTTTTTCTTAATATCACGTTGTGCAATATTACATTTTTTTTTGGTATAGGGGTAAGAGCCCCGGTAAAATATATTACTCCAAAAAAAGATTAAGAACATAGAATGAGGGTGAATCCCTCATCTCAGCCAATAATAAGGCAAGACAAACGCACAATAATGCTTCAAACCTAAACCAATCATAAGAGAGGCATACCAAACTTATGAACTAAACACAAAGAAAGAAAATTACTTCCTAGATGCAATATTACATTGTTCAAACCACTTACATATTAATGTTATACCATTAATTATATCAAAGATTCCTTTAACGTTAACAACTGATCTAACAATATAATAGCAAAAAGGCAACTAAATCAATAAATTCACGTTTCCACATACATAACTCAACAAATTCACTAAAACATATCCAAAACAACATACATCATTCTATAAAATAATCAATTAAACCAACGATTCAGTAATATCCTCAATTATTGAATGGATATAAAGCACAAAAATAGGTCATTAATGATAATTCTCTTTTAAATAGATAAATCCCTAAATTAACCGATTACTTACTCACGCCGGAGGATAATCGTGGGAGACAATCCCATGATAAGCCTAACGGTGTCTTTTGTCTCTTAGTGGGCGCGGTCTTAAGCAACAATTCTCAATTGGTGCGGGAACCGGAGCTCCAACAAGGAACGTCCAACTTTGCATCAACAAGTGGCGCCATCCGTGGGACCATTCACTAAGAACCAAGAACTAGGATGACAAAGCGATCGCGATCGGACTTTCTTGGAAAGAAGGTGCAATGAGGCAACTCCCAAGCGGATCTGCGGGACAACCAAGGTCTTGCTAAAAATCGTGGATCGTGCCAGATTCGGCCTTCCTCCGTGGAACCACTCTGGGACAACCTGCACAACAACTACCACCACGGTGCGGAGATCCGCTGCGCACTCCTTTTACTCCACTCCAATCGGTGCTAGAAGCTAACTTCACAAAAGCACCGACGCACCCGACGCACCCGACAAGAACAAGGCGTGTTGATAGAAGCGGATACCCCGCCCTGTAGGGGTCGTCCCGAATTAGAGCCAAGTAGTTTTGTCTCTCAAAATTACGAAGCCCTAGCTATCCTCATGCAAGAGGAAGCAAAGAAAAGACCGGTCGAGTCCGCATGCTCGGCTCGACTTTGGCCGGAGTTTGAGACATCTCCACCGTCGTCGGAAGGAGAAACGTGGGAGGGATAATCGCCGACCCCCAGTGTTCAATAGAATCGGAAGGAGAGTCGAGGAAGATGATACATCTGACTCACAGCCTATTAACGAAAGTGAGGAAGATGAGAGGCGCACCAATGTCCACACTAGACTTGGTAGCCGCAGAGTACAAGATAGACTGGGGGAGCGATATTCCCCAAGCACAAATTCTGAGGACAACCGGCGTTAGAGGAACTATCTTCTAGTAATTCCTCGGACAACGAGGACATTAAGACTGGACATTGGAAATCCAGGAGGAAAAACCGTGATCAAGAAGAGGAGGATATGTCTCTCCCATGGCGCCGTCAGAAGGTAGACGCGTTCACTAGACGCATCATTGATTTTTCGGAGAACAAAAGAGGCGCATGCCTACTAATGTTAAAACCTATGATGGAGCGGTGACACGACGATCACCTAAAATTTTCAAATCACCGCAACCATTGAAAACCGCCACAACTCGTATGGTGCCACATGTTCAATTCCACACCGGTGGAAATGCGCGAATCGGTTCAACAAGCTTCCACGCGAAGCATCAATGACTTTGAAGAGTTGAGGAAGGCATTCCGCCTAAACTTTACTCAACGAAAAAGTGCGCTAAAACCCCATTGAACTCGCTAGAGTCAAACAGTAGCAAGGGAATCCACAAGCGTTTTATGGAGCGCTTCAAGGATGAGTGCATGCAAGTCAAAGCATGTCCCGGTACTCAAAATTTCGGGGTTCATGAATGGGATCAAGAACCCGTAACTTATTAAAAGATTGAATGACAGATTCCCAATCCTTGATGAGGTTATAAGCGTACACGGTCCTTCGTACAAGGAGAAGCACGCGGCGGATAGCAAGAGAAGCTATTCAAACTACCGGTCACAGGAACAACCTGGGAGACAATCCACAGACCGGAATAGTAACCGTAACAGGAACTATCGCAACCAAGGGAATGGACGCGACAATGACAAATATACCCCGCTTACCAAATCGCCAAAGGAAATACTCGCAACAGATGGTGCTAACTTCCCGAGACCACCACAAATGCGCACTCCAGAGGATAGGTGTGTAGGGAGTGGATACTGTGACTACCACGCGCAGAAGGGCCACACCACTAACGAATGTGTCCAACTGCGCCAACTCATTGACAAGATGGTCAAAGAGGGTCGATTGGACCATCTAGTCAAGAATATCAAGGAAGGGAAGGACAAACAGAAGAGTGGCAATAAGAAAGAAACACCTAAAGACAAGCCCGACACCATTTACATGATACAATCATGGCAGCGGGTCACAAAGCAGAAGGTAAGCCAGGATTTTTCACGAGGAAAGGAAATCTCGTTCCCCACCTTAACCGCGAACAACGCAGTGGTGGAACCACTTACTATAGAGATAAGCGCGGGGGGTCACGACATCCACCGCATGTATGTTGATGGTAGAGCTTCGCCGACATCATGTATGAAGCACTTTGTTTCAAGCGATTGCGCCCGAATACGCAACCGCTAACCCCAGGTCGAGCAGCGTTGATTGGTTTACTGTGAGAAGATATGGCCTATGGGGCAAATAAGATTACTGTCAAGATTGGAAACGAAGAACACTCCCAACGCATACGGATGGAATTTATGGTGATTAAATCTCCTCGCCATACAATGGCATTATTGGAGACCGGGAATATCAGCTATGCGAGCAGTGTCATCAACAGCGCATGGGATGCTTAAATTCCCAGTGGAAGGTGGTATTGTTACTCTTTACAACGCCATTGTTTCACATAGAGAATGCAACACGATTGCATGTGAGACGGCACCAACCCCAGCACAGCGGACGACCAGAATTCCAAATCTGAAAGTAGCGATTCACCCAGACTACCCAGAACAGGAAATAGCCATCGGAGGGTCACTATCGGACAACGGCAAATTAGCTGTGTGTGCGCTCCTGCAAAAGAACTTAGACATTTTTTGCATGGGAGCCGAAACACATGACCGGGTACCGCTACCACTCACGTAACACAAACCGCGAATCCGACAAGCGGTACTCGCCTATCTCGCTGGAAGAAGCGTGGCAAGCCCCAGGCGCGCAAGCGATCCTAGCAGTACACAAGGCGGTCGATGCGGGAATTATGCGTGAAGTCTATTACCATGGTGGCTTTCTAACCCAAGAATGGTCAAAAGAGCGATGGCGGTGGCGAATGTGTGTTGACTTTATCGATCTTAACAAAGCGTGCCCACAAGATCGCTATCCATTACCGATATAGATGGAAAATAGAGTCTCTCGTGCGGGTACCCATTGAAGTGTTTCTAGATGCGTACAAAGGGTACCATCAAATTCGAGATGGCTAAAGAGGACGAGGAAAGACGGCCTTCCACACGGTCAAGGCGTTCTTCGTTACACAAAATGCCCTTGGCTTGAAGAACGCGGGCGCCACCTATCGGTTGGTAGATAACGCCGAAAAGCAAGTGGGCCGCAACCTAGAAGTTTATGTTGATGATATAGTCATCAAGAGCCATACTGAAGATGAGCTAATACGCGACATTGAGGAGACGTTTCAAACTCTACGAGAGATCAACATGAAGCTGAATCCCAAAAAGTGCACATTCGGCGCCATTGAAGGCATGTTCCTTGGATACCTGATTGAACCCGACGGTATAAAACCGTGCCCAGAAAAGACAAAAGCGGTCATCAAACTTCCTTCACCGCGCACATTGAAGGAAGTCCAATCTCTCAACGGAAAGTTGGCCGGCCTAAACAGGTTCCTATCCAAATCAGCAGAAAAATCATTACCACTTTTCAAAACACTAAAGAAGTGTATAAAGAAGGGTGATTTCAAATGGACTACGGAGGCAGAAGAAGCCTTCGCCCAGCTTAAACAGCATCTGGCAACGCTCCCAACGCTCGTTGCACCCCGACCAGGGGAAGAACTGATCATGTACTTATCTGCAACTGATGGAGCAATTAGCGCAGTGCTAGTAACAGATAGGGATTCAGTACAAACTCCTATCTACTTTGTAAGCAAGGCGCTAAAGAAGACGGAGATGAACTATACCGCCATGGAAAAATTAGTTTTTGCATTGGTGTTTGCTGCTAAACGGCTACGTAGGTATTTCCAGGCGCACCCAATAGCAGTAATCACCGATCAACCAATCAAGCAGATCATCTCTAAACCTGACGCATCAGGCCGACTCCAGAAGTGGAGTGTATTGTTGGGCGAACACAACATCTCTTACAGACCACGCACGGCAATCAAAGGACAGATTCTGGCAGATTTCATCATTGAAAAGCCAGACACTGACGAGGTACCCACGCCTAATACGACGGAGCGACATGATCCATGGATCTTGTTTATAGATGGATCCTCATGCATTGATGGTTCAAGAGCAGGACTTATCCTTACAAATCCAGAGGGAATGGAATTCACTTATGCGACGGCAATCTGCGATTTTTGAATTACCCACGCCTAATACGACGGACGACATGAATGGACAATCCTCATGCATTGATGGTTCAAGAGGGACTTATCCTTACAAATCCGGAGGAATGGAATTCACTGCGTTTTGAATTTACAGCGACAAACAACGAGGCAGAGTACGAAGCTCTACTTGCTGGACTACGCATCGCAGCTCGAATGGGTGTGCATAACCTATAAGCAAATGTAGATTCCCGGCTAGTAGCCAACCACGTGTTGGGCGAATACGTGGCTAAGGAGGATAATATGATCCAGTATCTTGCCAAGACCAAGGCACTGATCAAAGGTTTTGACAGGTTCACCATCAAACAGGTTCCTAGAGGGGATAACCGCAAGGCGGATGCACTAAGCAAGATTGCCTCGACAAGCTTTGCACACCTATCAAAGCAAGTTCTAGTAGAAACACTGAAAAGCAAGTCAATCTCAGAAATGGAAGTCTCCACGATCATAGAGGAGGACGGTCCTACATGGATGACACCAATAACGAACTTCCTGAACAAAGGACTGTTACCCCAGGAGCAGAAGGAAGCTCGCAGGATACGGCGCACAGCGCAGAGATTTGAAATCCAAGATAACATATTGTACCGACGCTCCTTCCTGCAACCATGGCTCCGCTGTGTAGGCCCATTACAGGCGAATTATGTGTTGCGAGAGATCCATGAAGGCTCATGCAGTATGCACTCAGGACCACGATCCGTTGTGGCGCGCGCCATAAGATCAGGATACTATTGGCCTACCATGCACCGTGATGCACGAGACTTAATAAGGAAGTGTAACGATTACCAAGTGCATAGGCCCATCCCGCGCAAACCACAGCATGAGCTAACGCCAATAACATCACCATGGACATTCTACAAGTGGGGTATTGACATCGCAGGCCCTTTTCCTGTCGCAGCTGGGGGATTAAAATTCCTCATAGTCGCCATAGACTACTTCACCAAGTGGATTGAAGCAAAGGCGGTGGTAACAATCACTGGCAACCAGGTGAAGCGCTTCGTATGGGATAACATTGTATGCCGTTTTGGTCTTCCTGGGGAAATCATCTCAGATAACGGAAAACAATTCTGTGACAACCCCTTCAAAGACTGGTGCGAGAAACTAAGCATTACACAGCACTTCGCGTCAGTTAAACACCCACAAACCAACGGCCTAGTGGAACGGGCGAATCGAAGCTTAGGCGAAGGAATTAAAACACCGACAAGCACAAAGGGAGATGGGTGGAAGAGCTATCACATGTTTTGTGGGCGATCGCACCTCGATCAAAACCAAAGACAGAGATACCCCTTTTCTAGTCTACGGATCAAGCCGTCATACCAGCCGAGATCGGTATGCCAACCATACGCACTGCTGAAATAAATGTGGCAACTAATGACGACGACCGACGTATTGACCTTGATCTGCTGGAAGAAAGGCCTGAACGCGCATCTATACGTGAAGAAAAATCGAAGTCAAGAATGAAGGGATACTATGACGCTAAGGTAAGAGGTGTCTCATTCAGACCAGGTGACTTCGTCTATCGCGCTAATGATGCAAGCCACGCAGAAGACAGGTAAGCTTGGACCGAAGTGGGAGGGACCTATGAGGTTATCAAGCACTAGGAAGCAGCGCGTACAAGCTACGGGCTTGGATGGTCGTGGAATTGCCCACACATGGAACATCCGCAACCTCAAGAGATGCTACCTATAGGAATGGCTACGGCCAAGCGCACAGACGCTCAGGCATTTTACTAGAATACTCAATAGACAACTATGTATTTCTTTTTTATTTCCTTAGTATTATGTTTTTATTTTCTCAAACACTTGCAAGTATTAATAAAACGTTGCGGTTTCTAGCTAACTCCGTGACACATTTCAATTTGTTACTTCCATATACTGTATGTCTTAACAACTTTTTTATTTTTGCCTACATGGCGTGCATGCAATATATAAACCCACGATGGTAAAAGGATAAGTTAACCTAATAAACAACTTGTTGAGTTAGAGGGTTGCAAACCCATCAGCGCCGGATCACGTATCCTTGTTAAACACCTTGTTCTCAAGACGTTGGAATAAGCTTTGTGCGCACCCCACGACGGATGCGAAACTATGCACATGTGCACGTTTAACAACTTTGGAACCAAGACACTTGATTCCTTAATTTGGTATTTACAGTACGCTGCATATCATTAACATACACGATTATGATGATACTTGACATTTTTTTTAGTATCTTAGGATCTTCATACATGATTATGGATTTCTTGTATTATTCACACTTGCATATACAGATAAGTGTGTACGTCACGAATTGAAAAATATATTCACAAACACTTAACAAAAAGGAGATTTATAACTACGCGTTATTTCTCGAAGGTAGTTACAGCACAAGAGACACTCTAAACACTATGACTACGTTTCAAGGATGAACTACCCATGGGGCTAGTAGCATCCCCAACCCTATTCAGCTCCTGCAACAAATCTGCGTCTCGACGAGCCACAGTGGCAACACTCACGGGCACCCCGTCAGACCGAGGGAGGTGCGCCGCACCAACACCACACATAACAGCCTTGCCCTTAACACCTTTCTTTTGAGCAAGCCTCGTCGCATGCGCTTCCAAAACTTCCTTCGAGGGACCTCCTTTCCAAGACAAAGGATTTAGGATATCCACAGGCGCGAATATAGGAAACGCGGTTGGGATGCATCGGGTCTAAGATAATAATCTGGTGCAGCGGCTTCTCCACCGAGATGACGGGCTAGAGTCAGACCTGCAAAAATTACATTTATCGGCAAGTCCTGATCACGTTCCAGGTCAGCAATTTTGGGGAGTTCCAAGTCCCTCATCTTCTTCATGGCAGCGACCAGATTATCATAAGCCTTCGCGTCATAATTAGGTACCTGCTCAACGGGTACCTTTAGGAGCTCAGCCTCTTGCAGTTTCTCAATGGCTTCTGACTTACCCCGCTCCAGCGCACACTTCACTACATCCCCGAAGGAGTCTACAACCTCCTGCGACTCTAGGGTACTTAACGTCGCAAGACGGAGCCCATGACTTATGAGCCATCTGCGTTCAACAATGGTTGATAGAAGTTGAGGGTATAACTCCTCATCGTATTCCAGGCTCAGTTTGCGCAACTTCTCCTCCTGAGTTTCCAGGGCACTTTTCACGGTAGCGCCAAAGTCTTCAAGCTGGGAGGTCAGTGCATCTTTACCATTCTCCAAATATTTCATAGCCCAATGACAAGAAGACTTATAGCCCGCAGCCTCTGCACGCTCTTGATTTATTTGACACATCGTGCCATTTTATCCTCGACGAGTTTTTAGCATATGACCCCGAGTCTCCGCTTCACCCCTAGCACTAGCCAATTGAGCCTCAGCGGCATGAATCGTTGGTCTTTTTCCGCACCTTGGCTAGTCTCGCCCAAGTACTTTACCCTTAACCGCGTCGCAAGTGAGACCAGATCATCGACCAGTTGTTCCATGGGTGCATCCCACGGTCTCAGCTCGCGCTTGGCTCTTCACCCGGATGATTCAAAGACGAATGGACTTGATGGGGGCGACTTTGCGGATTGTTCAAACCTACAAACATGATGAGAAAATCACAGTTATTCAGTGATATCTAGATGCATTTTGATACATAATCTTGCAAGGATACTTACGCAGGCATGGATGTGTCAGGTGATGGTGGGCGCGACGCAACATCACTAGAAGATGACTCCACACTAAAAATAATTGGGCGCTTCTTCCGAGAGGTGGCAGCGCCATCGCCGCTGCGCTTCCTTTTACGCTCCAATTCTGGACTCTCTTCTTCCTCTTCTATTTCTTCCACGTGCTTTGCCGCTATGGGCGCTGGTTGCACGGGAGGTGTAGGTACTGTTGTACTAGGCATACTCTGTAAGGGTGTTGCTTGGAGCGCCACGGATGAACTTTCCCCGCCTCGCCTAAGTCCAACGCTAGGTACGCCCAAGAACAAGAACAAGCACGGCTCTTCTCCTCCTTCGTGGGTCGAGTTCCCACCTTACATCCATAGGCTTTGTCGGTGCACAACGAACAGTCCATCTCTGCAACAATAAAGAAATACACATAGTTCACGACAAGTACGAAGAACAAATAGTGAATAACTTACAGTAATGTAATTCAACGGGTGCGAAAGCATGAGCACCCACCACGACCATCGGCGCTCACGAAGATAGGAATTTCTTCTGAGCTGCCAAAATAGTTATGGCTCGTGCCAATATGCACCAAGAACTCCTCGGGTAGGAGCTTATAGGGATGCGGTTCGCATTTATTGTTTCCGCATCCTCTGCATTATATGATCCAGGGAGGGGGCGCCATCCTTTGGCAGTGTCCCCTTAGCGTAAAAATCGAAATGAGACGGAAAACAAGTGTTGTCAATCCAGAAAAAGGTTTCCCTTCAATTTCTGAGCGCGTCTAACTTTTCCGTATAACATTGGAGTGACCCATGGCGCTTCGCGAAGAAACCCACCCGTTTGACCACGTGGTGTGGTAAAACGCCCGGAACAGGTGGATTGTGGGGTTAATGGCCAATAAGTGGCAGTTCACCTCGAAATTAATTAATTTTGCCGCACCTATGCAGCTGGGACAAGTGAATGCGGTAATAATTCCATACGTCACTCAAGAATAACGATAGGGGTATGCGCTGATTTGCGAATTCAAAGAATCGCGTGTATACCCCAATCTTCCCATCGGAAATCCGCTATTGATGCATTCGCAATGGAACTTCCGGATGTCTTCTTACTGGGATATAATAATCCGATGCAAACTGTTGAAGCTCTCTTCCGTTATGTCGGACGAAAAATCCGATAATTCCTTAACCATGGTATTGTTATAACAAAAACTAAAGCGCAGCGCGATTACCTAGAGGATATTTCATCAAAGCTCGGATGTGTTGGAAGCTTTGATCTTGGAGGATCGCGTTTTTTTTTCTTGTGTGTAGAAAGCGGTGAAAATGAAGTGAAGGGATTATATACTCTTCTTCCTCCACGCGATGATCGACACGTGGACTCCACTAACCCTACATATGTGGTGGGGATTGTTTGATGGGACACGGGTGCAGTTACCTTTCCCCCGATTTCCGAGGTGCCCGTTTCCTTTTTTATGGCTAGATACAATGTATCCTGAGAATATTTTCTTTAGCTTCTTGGCTACGCTTTGTTTATTTTTCATAGACTACGATAATTAGTCTAGCATCCGTAGTTACGCACTGCGCATACTAGACTGGGGGGACATGATGACGTATAGTCTATATCCGGTCGTGGACCGACTAAAGTCAATACTAGCTTGGCCCGGTGCAACCGGGCTAAGCAGATTAAACGTTTGGGCTCATGAAGGCCCAAGCGGATCTATTGATAGAATAGATATCCGATATCTTTTAAATAGATAGATAATCATTCCCAACCGATTAAGGCGGGATACGTAGAAGGTTGAGGAACACGGAACCAACAAGGATTCCGTGCGTATATAAAGGAATCACATCCCTCGTTTAAGTACGATCTCGTAACCCTAATTCTCCTTAAACCCTGGCGATTACTTACTCTCACATGGGAGGATAATCGTGGGAGACAATCCCACGGCAAGCCTAACGGTGTCTTTTGTCTCTTAGTGCGCAGGTCTTAAGCAACAATTCTCAATTGGTGCGAGAACCTGAGCTCCAAACAAGGAACGTCCAACTTTTGCATCAACAGTAAGACAACCAACATTCTTATAAAGAATTTAGGGTTCAATTATCACCAAATGCACATTTAAAATGGAGAAAATATAAAAAATAATCACAGAGATATCTCAAGTAAGCCGCATAAGTCTAAGTGAAAGAATTAAACTTGACAATAACCGAAATAAAATGGTCCATTTAACCATCTATTAAAAGGGTATTTGTTTAGGCTTATATAACCAACTTATGACTTATTTGATTTTAAGCTTATGTTTCATAAGCTTATTTTTTGTGGCTTATTTTAAAAATAATCTGCTTATATAACTCAAAAGTTATAATATAAGCAAGAAAAAATAAGTTTATGAAACATAAACTCAAAACCAAAACACCAAATAAGTTATAAGCCGCTATAAAATTAGCTTACAATATACTCCGTAAGTAAAAGTCTGAAAAAAAATTGGCGGCAATAAAGCCACAAATCCCAAATTCCAATTAGCAACTCAAAATTAGGTCATCTCCCTCCCTCACCCAAACCCTCCATCCATCCGCCGTGGTCCATCATCAACAAAATGTTCGGAGGAGCAACAGCATCTCCGAACCCCTTCGCCACCCCCTCCTCAACACCTTCCTTTTTCATTACACCATCCTCCACTCCCTCTTTATTCAACACCCCTTCCTCCACCCCCGCTTTCGGCACCCCCTCTACGCCTTCTTTCGCTACCGGCTTCGGTACTACTAACACATCCTCATCTCTCTTTTCCACTCCTTTCACTCAACAACCACAACAACAACAGCAACAACAGCAAACGACGCCGTTTCAGCAGCAGAATGCTAATCCTAACCCGTTTGGGTTTACGCAGCAGACGAATGCTGCGTTGACGCCGTTTAGTGGGCAGGTGGTTACACAGATGGCTCCTGTTGCTCCGTTGCCGTTTTCGTTAGCTGATCGAGATATTCAAGTAGTTTCTTCAAACCCTAACCCTAATTTTTATTTACTCTTTTCATTTTAATTAGGCCAATTGCACCGTAATTAATTACGCGATGTATTCAACTTTACATTAATTACTATTATATGTAGTTACAATGCACTGTCCTTGATGTACTACGCCACGTCTCTCTTAGCTGACTATATCCGATAGTAGTATTACGGTGCAATTTGCGCTTTTTATTAAGTGTTTTTTTGAGTTGTGTTTGTTGTGGTTGTTGACAGGCGATACTTGATGCTTATAAGGATGAAATTCAAAACCCTAAGTATGCGTTTAAGGTTCGGCTTACTTCCTTCCGTTCTATTGTATATGTTATTGTTATGTATTAGTAATAGAAGTTGTGGAAATCGTCTATGTAAAGTTGTTATTCTGTTTATTGCATTTTGATAATTTTGCGAGCGTTTGGGATTGGTTATTGGAACTGATTATCGGATTGTTCGCGAGTGAAATATGGTGTTTTGTATTAGTAGTTTGAAACTGGTTATTGGAAAGGAATAAGAAACTAAGCAGTTGTGTAAAGTTGTTTATCGGTTTATGGCATTTTGATATAATTTTAACGAGTTTTGAGAGTGTTTGGGATTGGGTATAGGATTTGCTTATGTGATTGTTTGCAAGTGAAGTACGCTGTTTTTGGATTAATAGTGTGAGTTTCTTTACTTGAAACTGCTTATTTGATAGTAAGAAATAAGCAACGGAGCAGTTTTAATGGGCAATGGCAAAAACTATTGATATATCAAATTATCAATAACCGATGCCAGACACTCTCAACATTAAGTAACTATAGAAAATATACCTGTTATTCCTAATGACGGAGAATTGTCGAGTTTTAAGAGTGTTTAAAACTGTTTATTTTTAAGTGCAATAAGCAACTAGGCAGTTTTAATCCAAACACTCTTAACATTGAATAGCAATATGTGGCTTTTGTATGTTTGTGTTTCAACATGTTCGCTTACTAGGTATTTTTGTTGTGCAGCACTTGTTGTTCAGTGTGACTGAACCGCAACATAGGGCAAAGCCTGCTGGTGTATCGGATGTAAGTTTACTAGTATAATTTCTGGTTGGTTTCATTTTGAAAATTGAGCTTTGCTAAGGTTAGCGGATAGTTTTTGATTGTCAGATAATGTGGGCAGAGGCAATGGGAAAGCTAGAAGGTATGGAGAGTTCTGATCGTGAACGTCTTTGGCCCCAGCTTGTTAAAGGCTTCAAAGATCTTTCTGAGCGCCTAAAGGTATCTGATATAACCATGAGTATGTTATTATTCTGAATGCAAACATACATATTTAGGTCATATTAGAACTATTATGTTTGTTATTTGTCTACCTATGATTACGGGCTAGTCTGTTGACGACTGAATACATAAATATAGAACATGGTATTATGATCTATAACCTTTTGGGTGAAGACGAATCGAAACCTCAATTTTTTTTTATATGACTTCATCACTACATTTAATTTATTGTGGCTCTGATGGAAGTTTTAGCTAAATGCAAGTTATCTAAGCAGTAGTTTGTTCATCCTTATGCTAGTTTTAACTTCTCTGATTATAAAGCTAACTAGATGGATAAGGATGACACAACATGAGTTCAACTCCATGAATGTCAATGAGGTTCGTCTGAATTATGTAGGAGGTTAAATTAAAAGTTCTATATTGTTCTAAAGCTCAAGACATTGGTAGTATATTTAGAGGCTCAAGTGTGGAACTACATTGAGCCTTATGGGATGTCAGCTCGGTCATGTAGTACCCATTGGCCATTGACAACTGAAGTCCACTCCTATCGGAACCATATATCAACTGCTGTAGATAAATTATGCGGTTGATGGACTATGTGAAGGGTCTTCTACTGAAGAATTGAGTGGGAAAGCTTTCAGGGATAGGAAGCATATTAGGTCATTTTTATATGCATATCCAGACTTTCTATAGTTATGTACATATACACATATATCATATATGTCTTTCTTTTGCTGAACTGGTACTGAGAGGTTTAGAATTTAGAACCTTGATTTAGTTTAATGAAAGATATAACTTTTGCTTTTGGTTTGATTGTTGCAGTAGCAGACCACATGGTAGTCTGACACTGATATAATAAGTTATAGACAAGTAAAAACTGATAAATGATTATCATGTAGGAATTAGGATAAACGTATAAATAATAATTCAAATTGAAAGGGCATTCATCAGAATTTTTGCAAGTAGATTGAGTCATAAAGCAATTGGAAGTTTGTAGAGTACCTTTGAAATGCCATCAGCCATCCCTCAAGGGGACAGCTATAAGAAGCATCTGATAACTATCCTGTATCCAATATATATGAATGACCAATACATAGCAGAATATGAAACGGAATCCAATATTAAACTCAACACATGCTAAATGTGACATCTTGACATAACATCCGTGTTAAAGGTCCAAAGCTTTCATATATAAACATTTAAAGTGAGGGGTTTTTTTCTGTAAAAATGGGCTAATAAATATAAATAGCGCTATAAAACGTAAGCAAGTCTCATCACCTTCAGTTTTCTTGTAAGCAGTCTTAGTTTCATGTTTGTACATATCTTATCTTACTCCTATATAAAGAGTATCATTGTGTCTTAAAAAAATTAAGAAGTACAATACTTAATGTTGATTGTACAAATACTATAACCAACCTATGGATGTTTCAATAATAATAGAGATAAAGATATGCGTTATGATAATAATGAAACTTTGTGTTAATTTGACTAAAAAAATAAGGTTAAGTTGATGTTTGTAAATATATTTAAGTTTCAGTTGCATATTACAAACTTATGAATAATTAAAATGTTGTTATATTCTCAATTATGAAAACGATCATCTAGATGTGATTAAATCATTTGGTGACGATCAATGTTAGAGTCGAGATGGCGAACTCGGTACTGTACTACAAAATCGACTGTTTTGTATCAATTCATGAGTGACATTTTCGTATCTATTTATGGTGGTCACATGTTACGATCATCATGATATTTCTACAACAACCAACGGATTTTCTATTATTGCGTTGAAGAAAAGTGGTACTCCTTTTTAAAATTCCGTTGCATAGCACGGGTACTCGGCTAGTAAGATATAAAGTATATTATCTATATTCTATAAGCTTTTCGAAATCAAACTACAATTGAATCTAAATTAAAAAATTTCGAATCCGAATTCGATTAGTACAGTGTAGACACATATTAGGATTCAAACTTATAGAATGCAGATAGCATTCTTAATACCGGGATTCGAAATTGGTTGGTAATTCGATTGTTCAGTTGTTATTCACAGGCCTAAGTTTTGGATTAGATGATGTTCCTACTAGACATATATTTTTCTTTCTTATACGTATTGATGTATTGAACTGGATTTTTTTTTCTAGTCATGAAATATGGATCGAAGCTTGCCTTAATTGATATCTGACTCAGATGTTAAATGTATTCAGGTTCAAGATGAAGTCATACTTTCAGATGCAGAGAGATTACAAATGACGCAAACCAATGTGAAAGTGGTAACACACCATTTATGTCACTGATTGCTGTTTACTGTGCCAAAACACACATTTTAGCAACATATTAACGCGCTGACTTTCTTTTATACAGCTTCAAAGGCATTTCCAAGCTGATACTTTCCCCAGAATAGAGAGACTGAGACAATCAGAGAAAGCTCTACAAAGGCGCCTCTTGAGGGTACAAATCTTCTAACCATTTGCATGTTCTTTTTCTTCATGCTGTACTGATTAGAGATGGCAAGATGGGGGTGGGCCAGATAATGGGTCAAAATGGGTTCGGGCTGTAATGGGTCAATTATAGTTTGGGTCAAAACTGGCCATGATGGGTTGAATTGACCCGCAAACACTTTTTTGATTCGCAATTAATATTATTATATACCAAGTTAATACGGTAATTATGATTACAGAAGCAATAGTATTGCAGTAAATTCTAAATCGAGAAAAAGAACAATCAATGAGATTATTATGCACTAAAAATATACTTGCGGTGACTTCGCCCCTTTTAAACCCTAAACTCGTTGTCTTTTTAACTAAATTTTTTATTTGACCCGTTTGGGATAAAAGTCATAAAACCCAGCCCATATCGAAGGACTCCATATTTGTAAATAAATGGGTCCAAAGCTAGAAATTGCCCCCTTTAGTTCAGATTTAACTTGTTATTTTTATTTATCCTCCATTTTTAATTAAACGTGCAAATTTGCTGTACTTGCAATAGTTAATGAGAATACTTGAGGCATTAGAGGCAAAGGGCTTTCGGTTGCCTTTGAACAAAGGAGAAGTTGAATTGGCTGAAAAGTTGGCTGCAATAATCCGACAGGTTGGTAGTGTCCCTTTTATAGTTCAGTTACGTGCTTTTTAAAGGTCTTTCCCACTTATTTATATCAAAACCCTCACAGTTAAAAGGATCTGGAGCTGAACTCACGAGGAGGGTCCAGAATTTGCTGACTGTATCTCGTGTTCAAGGAAATGGTCATGGTGGTGCTTCTGTGTATTTACCTGGATCGACAAAAATACATGAACAGAGTCTTTCTGATATGCACGAGGTACTTGTTTGTAGCATGTAGCAACTATTAGTTCTTTTCTATTTTGTTTTATGAATCTTCAAATGGTCATTGTTTTCGGTTTTTAGAGTTGGCAATTAGGGGGCTGGTTAATGGGTTAAAACAGGGTTGGTTTGGTTGGCTATGGACTGACCCGTTTAACATTTTTGTTCATATAAAACACATTTACCAAAGTTCTTGGTTAGTTTCATTATCGGCTACAGTAGCCTTTTAAAATGTACCATATATAGTAAATGAGTAGAGATTGCCACTTTCACCAATCATTCAAATTTAGTGAATTTATAGCTGGCTAAATGGGTTTGCTCAATCTGTCTATAACATTTTTTAGATAATGAATAACTGTGGTATTTAATCTCTTTACAAAAAACTGTACTATTGATTTTTAAAAAATCTAGTCTTTCAATAAAGTGTTTTGCTTTTTGTCAACAAGATTTTCATTTGTACTTATTAAAAGACTACTAGAATTTGACAGATAAATACAAACATTGTGCTTTAATTATGTATCTTGATTGTTACAATTTTCATAGGACAGGGGCTCTGTGACCTCAATGTGTGTCGCTTCCTGTCTTACTTTGATATGAAATAATTTTAAATTGCTATGATTTGCAGGTTCTACAACAGCAAACAGAAGCTGTTGCCAGGTTGGGGAATGTCTTGAAGCGAGATATAAGAGACATGGAGATCATAATGGCCGAAGACACTCAAATGGTAGATGCGTAGAGTTCAAATTTCCAATCACATTTGTCTGTCATAATGTTGTATTCTGATTCTGATGTTACTACAGTTCAAGTGAAGTCTAATGTAGTAGTAATAGTATAAAAACTGTTTTTTTAAGTAACCGAAACATAGTGTTGGTGAGTTATATAATTTCAGTTTTTGAAGACTATTACATAAAGCTGCGTAGAAACTTGTTAAAAAGTATGTCGTTGTGTGACACTATGCTTACAAGTTGAAACTGGCCAACTTAGCGAAAACATAAACTAAACATCAAGATAGCAAAAAACGAAAAAGCAAAAGAGAAACACTTTATATCATTAACTTATGGGTATTCTTGCCATGACCAGCAAAGTGATTTGCAACTCGCAAATTTGTAGATATTAGAGAAGCTCGAAGTCCATATATGTTGCAATTAGCTTCTAATAACATTTTCATTTTTATAACTGGATTTCTTTTGGTAAAACAATTTGGATAATAAGTCACTAGTGAGATGAAGTTTATGATCACACGGAATGAAAGGTCTAAGTTCATAGACCTTTTCATTGCAACTAAATACATGTAACTTATTTGATACCTCATTAAATTATAAAGTTTTAACAAGTTTAGATATAATGATAATAGGTTTATAAAATGAGAAATTTAAGAATATATGACATGGAAATTATATAAATTTTTTTAAAAAGTTTACCATTGGAGATCTTTCTTAGACAAGGTTTTAGAAAGTAACGGAAAAGATTGTTGCATGTTCTTGAGTCATGTAGTTATCCATTTTTCGTTCTCTCTTTTACTAACCTTTTAAAAAGAAGAAAAAAGGCAATATAATTTCCAATACGAAACTTAGCTTATCTTTATATCTTTGGTGTCAATTTGTAATGTACCACTAGAAAAAAGAGACTTTTTTGCTAATGAAAGTTATATGATGAGGTTGCATACGTAAAAAGTACAATCAGTGTGTAACATTTTGTAAAAAAGAAATATAAAACCTACAATAATAACTTTAAAAAAAGTAGTCAATAAACTTTTGTGACTTTAAAGGAGCATGGCATTGACCTAATCTACTTGATTAAAACCAATATGAAAAGTAACATATTATGCATGTTTATAGTCTGTTTGAAAAACTAATGTGAATCGATAGTTATAAGTTATCATTAAGCGAAAGATGAGGATGATGGCTAAAAATTGTTGCCTTTCTGTTTTATATTAGTGTTTGATAAGATAATCGTGGTTGTAATATAATATGTAAAATGACATAAAAGGACAATTTCTTAATTTAAAACGAATAGAAAATCCATTAATTATCGATGTTATGCGTTCCATATTGATAGGAGTCCTTACGTGTTTGATTCATGGTCACGAATATCATAAATTCATATAGTAGTATGTAATTTAGATGACGCCGAAACTCTTTATAATAAAAAATGTTGTAAGTCGTTCTCTAACTTGTAGTGTAAGATAAAATAAACCAAATATCGAGTTACTAGTCTATTAAAACAACAACAATATCCGAATACGACGATTAATCATACATGAACGTAATCTGTAATTATCCTAGTATAGTATATATGTCCGATGGTATTGATATTAACAATATTTTCACCATGCCAACAACATTTGCTTATTTTTAATTGTCACACACTTAATCATTGAGTTTAGTTAACTAACATAGATATATTAAGTAATTTTAACTTTAAATAGCTCTAAAATTTATAAAACGCCTCATTTAGACTGATCGAATATGAAAAAGCCGATGTATACTTTGCTTTCATATCTAGTCACACAATCAAGTTTATCAAGATTATATTCCACGTTTGAAAAACATAAGATAGAAAGTTAAGAGGGTATCCCTTTCAACTAACCATGGCCGTGCCGTGGAACACTCCATTACCAACTTTTAAATATAAAGGTTTCATTCTTTTCGACTTTCAGCGTAAGCTACAAATAATTCATGCACGTGGTTTGTCTATTTTGATAAAATCATTTATTGATCGAGCTAAAAGTGTGACCAAAATCATTCTTTTCAAGGATCATTCATGTAAAAAGTTTGGCGAAAAGTGAAGCAAAAATTATCCCTCTTGTTAATGGTTTTCGTGAGAATTTTCAAGATGATTCATGCCATTTTAATCTAGGTTTTATTTATGAAATTCATAACATTTTCAAGAATATAGGTTA